>OZ002741.1:237118303-237718303 GCA_963924295.1 Dioctria rufipes | reverse complement strand
AGAATTTCATTTCTCCTTACCCGCTGAGCACCTCCCAAAAAGCATCGATCGTCATCTTTATCATATCGTCTATCTTTAGACCGACACGAGCGTGTAAAATCATTTCATGAGATAAAATTAATTTTAACGGCTTTTCCGCCAGTACGTTAAGATGATGCCTGATTTCATTTTCTTATGGCCTGAAGAAAACTACTGTCGCTTCTGGTAGAGTTCCTGCCATTCAAGAATCTTCAATTCACTTTGACTCCTGTTTATTTATTCAATTCAGGTAGAAATTATTTTACGTGGTCCATGATGAAATCCTATAAGTGAATTGGAATTCTTCGAAATATACAGATAACATTAAATAAGATTGACTTGCTAATGGCGGGTGTAGTTTTATAAGGGAAAAAAAAAAAAGTTTTCTTTTAGGACACCGAAAAGATCAAAGAATCTGAAAGGAAAATGGAATAGTAAAAATGTTCAAAGATGATAGACATATATATGTAATTGTGAATTTATGAAAAGTTTTATTAAATTCAGGAAGGCTTAGATTAGCCAATCATATAATTATGAGACACGTTGAACAAAGAAGTGAACAATTTTCGTCTCTGTGATTGCAATCAACGTAAGAACACTTGCAGTTATTTTCGTGGAAGTGATTTTTAAGACCTAGTTGAAACGGATCAGTATGAGATAAGCTTTGAGGTACCTCAACAAGCCCTTCATGATTATGACTCTGGAACAAATACATCGACAAACTATGTAAAGTAACAACTACATAGTACAATACTTGAAACTAGAATGATCACGTGACTCGAAATAGTCAATAAAAATGCGTGCTGCCTGTGAATATTTTATGTTGCACTTTATTCATGCCCCCAACCATCATCCTAACAGCAAGTTTCGTGCAGCAGAAGCAGCATAGTAACCCACACAAACAGGATCTAAGTAGTTTTTCCTTACAGAATATATGCTTTACCATATACGTCATCTAGAACAGTGTTCCGCAAAGGGTGTGCGCCGGCACACTTGTGTACCGTAGGCATAAATTAATGTGCCGCGGGAAAATGGCAAGTTTTGTGAGGAAGATTAGAAATATAAGACTAAAATGCTGATTACATAGCGCCCGTTCCATTCCGTCACGTAAAGCTGTCAAATTTGAGCTTACCCAATGCTATGTAATTGCTCACATTGTAAGAAACGGATCGGAACGGGACGGAGAAGTTAAGCAAACTTCAATTTCGACGGAAGACATAACCTCCAAAATTCGGAATTTGTTTTTTTACAATTGTAGACTGTGGTGCTACTTGATTGAATTTAAATTAAATAACTTAACTTATAATTTAAAAGTGAATATATACATAAGTATATAAAATGGACAAAATGGGTAAAATATCTATGTAGTATGATATTTCTGACGGTGCTATTTATTGCCCATTTTAAATTTCGATGATAAAAATTAGTGCTGACACCTTGGGATAAAATGTTGTAATACGATAACGCCAGTCTTTATTCGGAATCTTTGTGGGCCGAATTGAGACTTTTGTTTTCTTCATCCTTTGGTATTTTGCTACAAAATATCCAGAAATATCCCTTTCCATTTTTAGTGGTTTTACACACCACCTTCTCCTTCTGACACCCTAAAACATTTTATGTTCAATGTAGAAATTGAAATAAGGCAAATAAATCCTCCATTTACATAGCTGATACCATTTCACAAACTTCTTTAAAAATAAAGTGAAGATAACAATCAAATAACGTGACGGCCCGGGGCGTTGTGATCACTTCATAGTTGAGTCGAAACGGACCGAAATGGAATGTAACGGAACGAACGCTGGGTTCCTTTTCTGCTTTTCTGCTACGTTCCTTTTCTCGTTCAGAATGATTTTTTTCAATCCATGTCGTTCTTTTTCTCGGGCCGAACGATTTAGTTTCAATCTGTCATCGCTTTTTTCGGACTCCGAATCGTTCTGAATGCACCTGAGTTTTTCCCAGATTCAAGCGGAACGATTTTAATTTGTATTAGCGAATGTGTTGCTTACAATTTAGACGAAATGGTATTAGTTGAGATTAAGTTGCCTTTGTTGGAATTTATTTTTGTTTTTCCATAAACACAAATTTTTACGAATTTATACCTGCTATTATCAAATGGAAGAAATGTCAAACACTTGAAATGGTTCTGTTTCGTTCCTTTTCTATGAGCACAGAATTAAATTATGACATCGTTCTGTCAATTCACACAGATTCATTCAGAACGAGAAAAGGAACGCAGCATATGTAATCAGCACTTTACACATTATGTACTGTAGCTGATTGTTATGCGAGTGAGGCGCTTCGTTTCGTGAGGAACGGGACAGCCATATTCGCGCCGCGCGCCAGTTACATACATTGACCTAAAACGTGACGTACCAATAAATAAATCAGACACCGGATCTACCAAATCCAAACCCATACCAAACTGCGACAGCAAAACCCATGGCTTGGTAGTGAGAAAGCCTAAAGCTCAACTTTCTTACATTTTCATGTTGCAACCG
Source organism: Dioctria rufipes (assembly GCA_963924295.1). Taxonomy (NCBI): domain Eukaryota; kingdom Metazoa; phylum Arthropoda; class Insecta; order Diptera; family Asilidae; genus Dioctria; species Dioctria rufipes. The sequence goes on along the minus strand of OZ002741.1, from coordinate 237,715,787 downwards.
CAACATTTTTTATTAAATCTAATTTCCCACATTTTCATAAACCGTAAAGGCATTTTCACATCAAAACCGAAAACCGAAAAATGTAAACTGAAAAACTCAATTTATTCCACTTTAAAACAAGATTTTTGCTCTAATGATTAATAAAATCATGGGAAATAGGATAAACTAATAATTTTACTAATAAAATAGAATATTTATCTCAGATTTTTAAGAAAAACACAACTTTTATCTTTTTGCGGTCGAAAAACGAAATTTCGGTTGCATCTGTCAATTTCTTTTCGGTTTCCACATGTGGAACGCTTCGGGACGAAAAATTTTTTCGGTCATACTAAACCTCACTTTTGTGTTTACATTGAAAATTATATTATTTTATTTTATTATTTATTATATTATTATAATATGGATAGGGATTTCGAGGTAAAATTAAAATACGTTTTTTGTATGAGCTCTCATCATACAACTTTTATGATAATTAAATGTTACTTCTATTTAATCGAAAAAAAAATTTTCAGTTTTGATGTGAAAGCAGGTTTTCGGTTTCGATGTGAAAGTGCCTTTTAGGTCTCATATTAATTCACATTAACTCCACAAATTAAATCCAGAATTTATCATGAGAGATATAAAAGTGCTTACCTGACAATTAAAAGACGATAGAAAAGACAAAATGTAAAAGCTCTAAATAAGTGAGTTAGTAACGAGTCGCGGTCGCGGGGTCAGGAATTGTCGCCCGAGTTAGGAGAGTAATGTAAATTAATTTTTTAGAAAAAGCTTTTTTGTGGTATGACGGAATTTTGAAAAAGGTGTTGAACACAAATCAATAAAGAGAAAGGTGTTATGTTTTTGTTATTTTTTTTATTTTGAAGCTAGTAAATTATCGCTTTTGAGTTGACGGTCATTTTTCGAGAGAAATTTCTTACCTTCCGGATTAGTTCCACGAATTACCACGATCTAACTCGCATATATCAATGTCAATGTCACACTGACATCGCGCTGCCAAAGTTAACAATAAAATAAGAAACAGGCGAGATTTTCAACTATTTAACATTTAAAATGCGCATGGCTAGAAAAGGAAAGAAAGAAGAAAAAAAACTAAAAAAAAAAAAAAACTCTTTAAAACTTTTATAAATAAAGACGAAAAATATGAAAGTGCAGATTATATGCCACGAAACAGAATTGCAAATGATTCATTTTCGTAAATAAAGCATGGTTTTCACAAGCGAAGTTACTGCAGTGATGCCAACTTAGGGATTTTATCCCTAGATATAGGTATAATTTTCGGTTTTATGGATAAAAGTTTCAAAAGTGACGATATCTAGGGATATTTTGTGTAGTAAAATTTTCTAATAATTTAATTGCTCCAAGCTACAGAGAACCTCTGCAAATTGAATAAACACTAGCACAGAATGAGAATTGCTGGAGTAACTATTAATTTTCATGTCAATTTCACATATATTTGCTTTTAATACCCACCAGCATCCTACTCTTCTGTTGTGTAATGAAAATTTCCAGTTTGGAAAAATGGCATAGTTCAGATTATTCGTTTTCAGTTATATTTTTTTAAATTGTGTTATGGAAAACAAAAGCTCTCCATTTCAACTGTTTCAAGTTCAGTACGACAACAAGATACACCACAAAAGAAACGAAAATCTAGAAATGATCTTTGCGAAAAGCAAAGTTTCAAGAAAAATAGCTTTCAAATGTTTTTAATATTTTTAGTGTGACAATCCCTTCTTCCTCCTGGAATTTAAGCGTATGCTTAATTCGTTCCAAGGACCCACTCCAGGTCTAGATAAAATATCTTTTGGAATGATCCAAGCAAGCTCCGGAAGTCTGGCACAACAGATTGACAAAACTGTGCAGTAGATCTTTAGCTCTCCGCAGGTTTCCGTCTGAGTGGAAGCTAGAAGTGATCCGTACCATCCAGCCCCCTCCAAGACCAGACCGATTTCCGTCCGCAAAACTTCTTCCAAAATCCTTGATAAGCTGATGGCAAACAGGTTAAGCTGGCTACTGGAACAGAGCTTCTTCCTATTGTTTGGAGCTACAGACCAGGTAGAGGGACCCAAAACCTTCTTTATCTAGAGGCCAACACACCGTCTTGCTGTCCATCGATTTAGAAAAAAGCTTTCGACAGAACACCTAAGCACTCCGTAATCAAGCAGCTAGTACAATGGAAGGTCTGCACCAACCACATACATCAAGCTGGTTGAATCGTTTCTTAAAGACAGAAGGATAAAGGTTAGACTTGGAGGACACTTCTCCTTTACCTACTCCTTCGAAACCGGGTTGCCGCAAGGCTCCCCGCTTTCCGTCCACTTGTTCAACACCTACATGCACAATCTCTTTTAGTTTTTTATAAAAATCCATTTCAAGGTCGGATTGCAAAAAAGAAAAATGATTTGGCATGCTTTGGCAGGTGGTTCGTTAAATTTGTGGTAAGAGCAAATTGCAAAAATATCCTGCTACGAAAATGCATCAGATATCTATTGATGGAATTCAAAGTGTTAAACCAATATCCCATTATTTTCTGGTTTGCCTAAACAGAATGTACAAATCGCTGAAGCTGAAATAAATTTGGCTAACTTTTTTGCGTAGCATAACATAGCATTTTCAATTGTTGATCATTTGCCACCCTTATTAAAGGATATATTCTCTCGAATCGTAAAAGATATGCAGTTTATTCGGACGAACACCAAAAACAAAAACTTTAATTTGGTCCAGGAATATGTTCACATTTGTCTTAATAATTAAATAATATTGCTAATTAGTTTTCTACTGGGTAGATTTCCGCATTAAATTTTTATGCTCATTCATCTGTTACTGTAAAATGATTGCAACAATTATCACTTTGTAATCTTACTTTATTTCTCTTTTGTGTCTTTACATCAGTTACAACAGAAAATATACGCTCCGATTCAGCATTTGAATGAGGTAAACTCAAACAAAGTCTAGCTAACTTCGGGAAATTTTTGAATTTGTATTTCTCACTAGCAAAGCGTTTACATACTATACAAAAAGTTCCAAAATTCTAAGCTGTACATATTTTCTAAATTTTGCCGTTGTACTGCATCAAACTCACAGGAGATTGTTAATTTTATCTTTGAAGATGTATTCTTCGTTACTTGTAAATAATAAATAAATAAATAAAATTTATTTATGAAAACACAAGATAATACTGTTTTTTTTTTTTAGAGTAGAGCCAATTATTTAGGGAATTCTAGGGATTTCTTCTATCGAAACTCAGGGATTTTTCCAAGCATCTGATTGGCATCACTATAGTCCCAAGAACCTCGATTTCAGTCTCTCACCTCCTCTTGACATACCGACTAGTTTGCTTGCGCCATTACGAAAATGAGTTCCACTCACTTCAACTTTTTAGCGAAATGGAATCTGAGAAATAGTCAAATGTATGTATGTAGTCCACTGACATGCATATAAATGGACTGCTTGTTGAACCAAAAAGAAAGCAAATGGCACACTTTCATATTCCTGTCTCTTTCCGTGAGAGCATACTTTCCCACTGAACTGTAACGATTAGGAACGAGAAATTGCTTCTAAAAATCCTTGCAAAAAACACTTCCTTCGACTCATAATTAAAATTTAACGATACAAATAGTCCCAAATACTTTTGTGGTAAATTTGGTAAATCCCACTCACATGCATATACGTAAATTCCCAAATAATTTAAATATAGCGGCAGTTTACGACAGTTGGTAGCATTGACAGTGAGAGCATACCTTCTGAAATAAAAACTGGTGCCACATGAAAGAGGAGATCAAGCAGTCCATTTATATATATGTCAGTGATGTAGTCATGTATAATATCATGTGGTGTGGAACTTGTGTATTGTGAATAAAAGTTTTTTAGAGAAAATGTTTTCAAGTGAAAAATTAAATATTGAAAAAGTCATAAATTGTGCAGCAATGTAATTAAGGCCAATTTCGGAGAAGAGAATTCTAAGACAAAAGAAAATGTGAGTATTTTCCTGATTGCTAAAGAATAATATTTTTGCTTACATAATTCGCTTTTAAATTTACGAAATTTCTTACCGAAAAATATAAAGCACTCCCTTTGTATAAAAGCCAAAACAAAAAAGTTCCACACCATCTGACATTATTAAAGCCTACTTAAATAAAAAAAAAGTATCAGTTGCAGAAAACATACTCAATTTGACTATGAGTACTTTTCTTTATTTTTTCTGTGGAAGGAATAGAAGGAACAGAATACTGATGACGTGGTACAAGAATATTCGGAACAGAAATCATTAATGTCGATTTCCATTGATATTTTAAGAAAAGTGCACGTCAATCAGTAAAAAACGAGTTCAATGGAACAACTTTTGACGCGATGAGAATGTAATAGTAGATCATATCCGTGTAATTTGTCAGATTGAAATTTTCTGGAAAAAATAACATCACGAATAACATAAAAATTATGAAAATTGTTACTTAAAAGATTTTGCGTGATTGCGGATGAATTTGGTAGAGTAATAGTTGAAGATTGATATGTAATACTCAATGACATTCAGTTGTGACATTTCTCATGTAGATGTGTGCGTTTTTCGGTGTAACACCGCCGATTTTTCCGGTGTAGCACCAGACTCATTTGACGTACAAGTGCAGGTCAATGGAAGAATTTCGGTATAAAAGAAGAAAAGTGTAACTCTTCTGCTAGAAAACTTGATCAATGGAAATCGGTATAAGTAAAGAGAAAAAACAACAATTTGACAGTTGTGCACAAGGAAAAACGTAATATCACCTGGAGACCATCATATACAATTTTCAAGTTCTGAAAATAAAATATCCCGTTTTAATTACAAAATTAAATTAATTTTTCGTGTCTCTGCTGTTGCTGGCTTCCATTTTCTTGGAGTGATGTTTGCCAATTGATATTTGTCAAATTGTATTCCATTTATTCCAACTAAGGAGGTAGTTTAAAAAGAATACGTTCAGAATACATCACTGCGATTAAGGAAACACAGAATGGAATAAACGGAATATTCCGAATGGGTAAGTAAGCACTTCTGGTGCGTTATGAATATTCGGAATGAATAAAGAAAAGCACTATTTCTCAGGTTCCACTTCGCTAAAAAGTTGAAGTGGTTGGAACTCGTTTTCGTACTGGCGCAAGGAAACTAGCTCACTTAAATGAGAAAGGGCGGAGTTTTCAAATCTTACTCTCATAAAATGTTCTCGCTATTTTGTGAAAACAGGGTTTTCTGAAATATTGTCAGAGTTTAGTCGCATGTTGTTACTGTAATCATATGATTTTTGAACAGCACGTGCTTCTGTTTACATTCGTTTTGCTCTGAAGAGATTAAGTGGGAGAAACTCATGCTGGATTCTCTGATATTTTCGGGAAACTTGAGAATTTTATTTGATAGAAATTTTACATCTCCTTTCAGCACCTTAGCCAAAACGAAATTTATCTCTTTCTTAAAAAAGTGAGATACATGACCCGCAGTACATTATTATGAATAGTTTGAAAGGATTTTGAAGGTATTCAAAAAGATTTTATCATTCGAGTAATCCTACGGTAAATATAGAAGACAAATTATTCCCATTAAAATTTTGGCACTTTACAACTGATAGCATGTGACGTAATTCTGTGACTAATGTATATACATTTTTATAGGAAAGGCAGAGAGAGGAGAGAGAATATTGTGTTCTCTGTACCGTACTTTCCTATACATTTTCATAATATTTCGTCACTAATGGCGGAAAGTGGTTCGTAATGGGAATACCTTGTATTCTATGCTCTTAATTCGGTACTATTTTATCTAATCATTTTATTTTATATATTTTGTCTGCTGATACGTGTGCTTGAGGTGTCGTAGTGTGACACGTACTCAATGTTATACGTCAGACGTAAATTGAATTTCACTTTTAATTAAATTCGCAGTCCATTTACTTTTAATAATTATTAACTAAGTCAAATTTCTTGTTCATCACTCTTAAGAGTAACTAAAACTAATTTGTTTCTACACACGAAACGTTAAAAATGTTAGGCTAGCATGAATTTGGCTGTTATGTGGAAAAATCTAAATCTTTAAAAATTGTTGCCACTAACAAAATAAAATTATTCCAGAAAAGATTTTTAATACTTATCTGAAATTTTATATAACACCAACTAAATTTTGCACACCACCGAAAATTTCCTCAAACACCCTTAATTTCTTAGCATGCAAATAGTGTAGCTTACGTGTACGTTTTCCCAAGGCAAAAATAAAGTTCCACTGAAATGAAAGATGAATTTCCTCTTTTTGTTAAATGTTTAAATAACTGTGATCTTTATGCAAAGTGCATGTAAGATCGCTGTCAACTGAATGACAGTTTCTTTAGAGAGCACATCCTTTTTATAGTGTCGGAGCCTCCATTTTGTCATATGTTCCATACAACAAAAAAATGTAAACTTCTCATACTTTTGATGCTTGACTGCCTTGTGCAATCATGTCAAAATATGGTAAATTATGTCAACTAATTTATTTTTCATTATCCATGAATTTCCCTTATTGATTTACTTAAATATTTTAATTTTTCTAAAAAATGTCAATATGGTGGCTCCCTACCAAGTTATGTCGATTTCCGATATGGAACGTAAATTTTCTCTCTCTCGTTCCCTCATCTTTCTCTTTCCCACTCATTATGGGAATTAATTTTCTAATTTTTTGCGATTATTGGTCTACCTGGTGAGTTTCACACCTTTTAGGCCTCACCAACAGGTTGCGCGTAGTCGAATTACTTAATTCGATTCTTCACCGCGTCACTTTTGCAATTAGAATCGCGGTTATTAATTGTAAAGTGACATGGTGTTTGGTGTCTTTTTTGCAACTTAAATGGATTAATAATCCAGGAGGGTATATTTTAATCCTGTTTATGTGATTAGTAATGTATACAGCATAAATAATTAGCATAATGTATGCAAATTATGCGAAATTATTCATGTTGTGAAAGTGTTTTTCACATGTCAATATTGATGGAAAATGGTAAATTTTGTTAATATATGCTGCGAGTTCATTATTTAAACATATTTGCCTGTTTTGCAAATGTTTATTATGCAGAAGATATGAATTTCGTGAAGAAATTAGAATGTTTACCTTTGCATGTTATTGTTGTTGTACTGGCAAGAAATTCGTTTCTTGGCAGTCTCGCATGTAATTTGCTTATTTTTGTAGTTTTCTCTATAATACTTTGCTTAATTAGTTGATTCAGACTAATATCTGTATTTCGTTTACATTTCAGAAGAGTTCCTGAAGTGCTAGGAGGCCTCTAAGGACACTGGATCATAACAGCAAATGGGGAATAATAAGTATTTGGTAAATTGTGTATAATGCTTTTTTATTCATTTCCAGCTGTGCTCAACAATATACCTTGCGGTAATCCTACCCTTTCTCAAGTTTTGTTTTTAACTCGTTGTCTCAGTTGCTTTACAATAATGCATAGCCAAGTTCTTTTCCCCCATTCGTGTAAAAGACGAAAGTTTATGACATATACTTACATATTTCAGTCATGAAAACACGAAAGATTTCCAATTTTGTTCGGCTGCTTCTTATCTTCTTATTAGGTAATTTTTGCGCTGCGGTCTGCTTAGTTCAATTGTCGTCGCGTGCTTTTATAAACAAAAACAAATCCACTATTCGCCAGTAACTAGCCTCTAGTTTGTAATTGTGTGATCGAAAACGTAATAACGACTTTTGTCATTACAAATAAATATATAAGTATATAATGGATAAATTCATTAACGTACCGTACCGTACCGTAAGTTTGTCAAGTCCCAAGTAGAAACAGAGTCGACGAAGAAAATGGGCTTGTTAATCGAAAATATGATGAGAGCTATTTAAGTTATGGCTTTGTATATTGCGGAGACGAATCAAGCCCAATCCCAAAATGTCTTATTTATGAAGAAACTTTGGGAAATAATTCGATGGTGCCCAGGAATCTTTTACAACAGTTAACTACTAAAGATCTTTCGGTGGCTCAAAAAGACAAAGCCTTCTATCAACGTTTGAATTGAAAGACCAGTCTAAGAAACAAGTAACTCTCAAGAGTTCGTCTTTCAAAACATCAGACAAAGCGCAAAAAGCAAGCTACATGATCGCTAATATGTTAGTTATAGCCAAGAAACCCCATTCTCTTGCTGAAACTTTAATTTTACCTGTTTGCAAAGAAGTTGTTAAGATTATGATTAGCCAAGAAGCCGCTAGGAAATCGAAAAAATACCTGCGTCAGCAAAAACGATCTCACGTCGCACTTATTATATTTCTAGCGACATTAAATCAACGTTAATTGAAAAATTAAGGCTTAGTGGTCACGCGCATCTCAGCTCAAACGTGAGGTACACTGACGGATGTGAAATAAAAGAGGACTTTTTATTTTGTCTGCCATTACCTAGTTAAACCACTGGCGAAAAAATATTCAAAGTAACAGACCAGTACTTTAGTGAGCATAATTTGGAATGGCACAACTGCATAAGCATTTGCACAGATGGAGCAGCAGCTATGGCAGGAAAAATTAGGGTCTTTATAACCAGGGCTTCTGAAAAAAAAAACTGTAATATGAAAAATTCACATTGCTTTTTACACGGGGAAGCACTGACGACGAAGTCTCTGCCCGGTGAATTTCTGTCTGTCCTCCTTCAAGAAGTCGTAAAAACTGTCAATTACATCAAGTCGCGACCGCTGAATTCTCGTCTGTTTAATGCAGCGTGTCAGGAAATGGGATCAGATTATCAGTCAATTCTGTTTCATACGGAGGTACGATAGTTTTCTCGCGGAAAAGTGCTTTCTCGGATTTATGATCTAAAAAATGAGACCTAGGCGTTTTTAAAGACCCAAGATTCATATTTTACTTCTCTGTTTAAAAAAAAAAGAATTGATAGCAAAGTTGCATATCTGACGGACATATTCGCTCATTTAAATGAGCTCAACAAAAAAATGCAAGGCAGAAACTTTAATATTTTAACGTCATCGGACAAGATTGAAAGTTTTTGCGCTAAGTTGGTGTTATAGATCAGCCACGCTACCAATGATAGTAATGAAATGCTCCCAAATGTCATGGCTGCCGATCCAGGAAAAAAAAAGTGCACGCTTTGATAGTGAAACACTTAGAGCTATTAGCAGAAAAAATGAACTCTTATTGTCCTAAGTGTGACCTGAAATCTATGAACCGGGTACGAAACCCATTTTCAGAAAGCATTTCCCTTGAACACTTACCAACAAACGAGCAAGAAGAATTCATAGAGCTAAAAACTGATCGGACATAAAACTAAAATTTTCTTAAGTAGAGCTAGCGCATTTTTGGCTATATGAGTTTCCAGTGCTTTCAAAATGTGCTATTGCAATTCTCTTACCATTTGCCACGACCTACTTATGCGAATTGGGGTTTTCAGAGATGAGAGCAGCCGTATCAACGATTGCTCCAAATTTCGATCGCCTTGAACACAAATAGTTTGCATAACACGGATCTAGACCACCCAATCACTATTTCCATGAATAACTGTCACCCAAAGAAAAACTCATATTTCATATCATCATTCATCAATATAAATTTCGAGGAGGTAGCTGTGATATGTATATTTTTCATAAACATATAGATAATATCAACGAAAGAAACGCTATTGGGTACTTCCAATTTGGAACGAAAGACTGCTTAAAGGAAAATTTGATGAACTGCGATCCTATGCTGAAAATTTCTTTTGATATTTCCGTATGAGTGTTGAAATATTTGATGATTTACTACTACAGATTTTGAAACCTGCTATAATTTATCAAGGTAGGTATCAATATGTGATCATCAATTGAGCCCGAAAAGAGATTTGCTGTAACACTAAGGTCTACAGATACTTTCATGGATAAGTATTTCTCTCTACATTTTTATATTCAAATTGGTATCAGGTTGTATAGTGGTCCTTTTTGTACTTCTTGTATTAATGCTAAGTATTTTTATCTTCCTCTCACACTATCGTTGCAGCAGCTATTTTTCAAAATCAAGATGCGTAAGTTATTTTCAAGCTCTACACCATCTCCCAAAATAATGGCAGTCAGGCGGCGACAAAAATGTTACCAGTGCGTGCACATCTATACATATAAACGGGAAGGCACGATGATAGTTTCGGCACCCAAAAGTTGCTAGCCGGAGGAACCAAAAAGTTGAGTTGCTGACACGTCACTTCATGCGCGCATTAACATTAGAGCCCACGGAATTGACGGTGGTGACAAGACAGTTACGTGACAAAAAGCCTCCAGATCGCGATAGGTTTTAGCATACCTTACGTTATTATTCCTGTTGATAACCCAAAGTATTTTAGAAAGTAATTTCTGTTAGGTGACCCCTATATCTTAAAGTGCCCAGGGTCCCAATCGAATAGACGTAAATTTAACCTGAAAAAGCGGGGAAGTATTGCTTGGAACAATATAGGTATAAGTAGAAAGAATGTTGTGAACTACTTGAAATTTTCTTAGATTAATTGAATTTAACTTTTTTGGTTAATTTGACATTTTTTAACATCACAAAGCATAACAAAGACTATAAACGAGATTATAATAAATCTACTAATGACCAAACACCTCAGGTAATGAAATGCAAATATGTCAAAGAGGTTGGCAATTTGTAGAGGTTCACTATTTTCCTTGCGACTCAGTTTCTTCATTGAGTGATAATCATCGTTGGTTTAGCTTAATATTCCGTAATTTGCGTTATTAATATTGTTAATATTAGAATCAAGGAAAGCATACCATTACCGGCTCAGATATCTACGGCTTTCAATGGCTCAAGTGGCACTCCAAAGATGTGTTGGATAGAATGTATAATGTGCAATAAAAGATATCAAATATGGAAATTGAGACGGCTTCATAGACAACAACCTGATGTAGACATTGATTTTTAGTGATTATTTATTTGCATCAGATCAATGTAGCAAACCCTTCCGTGACTGATTAAGGATAAGGTGCTCTGGATGTGATATTATAGAACTACTGTCGTTTACTATAAGTGCCCTCAGCTTGCTACACCACGCCGACTCTCTACAATGATTGTCGGCTAATATGCCAATATGTTCATTCTGTCCTGAAAGAGTGTCTTTCAAGAGATATATGAAGGATATTTATACAATCTGGTTCAAGATCTGTTGAAACCTATATCTATGCATCAGAGCGAGTTATCACGTATTGCAATTCCTTTACCTACCCACTTATCACGCATACATTTCAAAATAATCTTTTTCTCCTCAATATCAATAAGAACCTATTATCAATTCCTAATCAATTGATTTTTAATTTAATTAAACCGTGTTAAATCTTTAAAGCCATTTTTAAAAGCACAAAGTAAAAAAAAATTATCTTTCAATCTCTACTGGTCCTTCGAGCCGGATCAATGTGAGCAACATATTTCAAATTAACATATAAAATATTTAAAAAATAATAATCTACGAATGAATTCATTATGTACAGTGCTTTCATATACGTTCACATTCCATTTTATAAAATTAAAGGAGCTAAATGAAATATGCAGAAACCCTCGTCATTCCACTTTGTCAAGCGACGATTTAATGATTGCAACCAAAATTAAATATTAATAATGGTTAAAAATGAGTAATCGATTCATTTCGTGTAATTGAGAAAATATTTGTTCAATTATCCTTCAATAATTATCAAAAATCCATCAAAATTCCCACGAGAAATTTCAGTAAATTAATTGCCCGCATTGATCGGATATTATAATGCACGAACAAAGGTTATTTTAATTTTAGGATGAAACCATAAAATTTATGAGATTATTAATTAAAATTGGAATAAAGGGCAAATAATTTGCTTTCCAAATAATTAGCGAATAATGCAAAAATAAAAAGGTAATTCATGTAAAATATTTACTTACCAGGTGAATTATGCAAGCCATTGCCAGTGCCACCCACTGCCGAACAATCCGTTTCATTGCGAACAGCACTGACAACACTTGAAACACTGGACGATGTTGCAAAAGTATTGCCAGCTGCTGTTTGTATTTGAGCTGTTGTTACAACCCGATGTACGGTATATAGGACTGGGGGTGGAGGTGCTGGGGTGGTTACTTGATCGCAATTATTTGTTTGTGTTGCAACTACACGACTGTTGTTTAAGGCTTGTTCAACAACATCAACTTGCTGTGATTGTAGCTGTTGGTGCTGCTGTTGTTGATGTTGTTGCTGCTGCTGTTGCTGTTGATGTTGATGCTGTTGCTGTTGTTGCTGTTGCTGTTGTTGCTGCTGTTGTTGTTGCTGCTGTTGATGATGCTGATGCGTTGAAGTCGACGACGATGATGATATCCCGGATGCTGCAGCATTTGCTGTCGTAGCTATCGGATAAAAATCCTCACGACACCGTTCTCTAACGTAGTCACCGCTATTGTAATAAAGACGTGACCTAAAAAAGAAATGATAAGGAAGTAAGAATTAATTGAATCACGTGCATGCATATAATGTAGGTAGGTATGTATATGTAAAGCACAATAAATGTAATTTTCTCTTACTGATATTCTTGTGGCGTTAATTTCCGTCGGTGATACTGCACACCAATAGGCACTGGTACCACATTTATATAATTTCCTGAGGTGCTGTTGAGCTGTGATTTGGTTTTTGGTACCATCTCGCCTATTTGGGATGTTTGTGTACTGTGACAGTAGCCCTTGTTGGGATCCATAATTTAACATTACTCTTTTGATTAAAACAAAAAGCGAACGCTTTGTGCACTTTTATACACTACTATAAACGCATATTCACAGTTCTCTTACATTTTTCATGCATTTTTCTGGACATGACTGTGTTGAATATAATGTAACGCTATCGAAACCTTAGTTTTGTAAATTTTTTAACACTACCACATCTAACTGCCGATAATTTGCCTTTTTGTGGCATTTTAATTACTAATTTGATACATTATGTATATCTGGAAAGGGAATATTTAGGATGAAATATGTCATGGGCTCGGTTTAATTTATGAAATGTAGATATGTATGTATGTGCATAGTATGTAGATATGTTGTTATATATTTAGAAATGTACTTCGATTGATCAATAATCGAGACGAGAACTTAAGATTTTTAAAAGAGTTTTTCACTTAAAGAACGTAGGAAGCTCCTAATCACCTTTTACAGACTCATTCTATAACCTATCTATTTATCAATTTCCAATAGCAAATGAGACACTCCCCAAGCGTTTTTTTCCCCTCACACTAAACAGTGACTATTGCCAGACTGATGGGATGGCAGATTGGCGCTATCCCTATGGGCCGGTAGTCTTTGGGCTAAATGCGACCGCACGTATTTATTATATACTCTGGTTGAACGCTGTGGCTGCGGTGGGAGGAGAGCTACGACCACGAGTTAAAAATAATTCAGAAAACCTTAGAGCCTTTAAACACTGACATGGCACGCCGCGGAGTAAAGTTAGCTTATGAGTATTGCAAAGATAACATTATAGAATATGGCAAATCTGGCAAATCTTGGCAGGAAAGGAAGAACCGGTAGAAGGTGCATTAACCTTGAATGTTTTCGGCTCATAGTTGAGGGCGCAAGCAAAGGATGGTAAACTGTTCCACATTTGTACTGCTCTACTTCCGAAGTAGCGATAAAAGAGAGATAGACATCCGACATTACGTCAGTGCTATAAAGAATCAATAGTTATTATTGTTGATATCATCGCTAATATGCCGAAAGTCATTCTTTTGGACGTTGTCTAACACGGACAATGCAGTGCGTTCAGCCTCTGCCCAAATATGGAAATTATATTCTAATCTAGGCCTGATATGACACTTGTAGATGATGATGTAAAATAGTTTTTGCATCTTTGCAAGAAACGCAGGCATTTCATCGCATTTTTGGCAATTCCAAAAATGTGATCGGACCAACTAAAATTGTTGGATATTTCAATGCCTAAGGTGGGATGGCGAGTTCAAGATATCTACTCCATGAACTGAAATGGGTTGAGCGGGTATTAGAGTAAGTTTGAGTTATAACAGACAAGATTACGTTTTGGAAGTATTAAACAAGAGTCGATTCGCTCTGCCCTAAGCGAGTATTGTTGTAAGGTTTGTCAACTATAACATTCCCACAGGAATCAGCTATAGAGTCAAGCGCGTACACGAAATCAATGATGCTTTCGTCTGCAAAACTATGAATAGGATTGAAAGTTAAAGCTAACAGATCATTAATAAAAATTAGGAAGAGAGTAGGAGAGAGCACAAAGCCTTGCGATACACCGGCATGAATTATAAAGTGGTCAAGAAGTAACTTCATCCAATATAACTTGAATTGAATAGTGGGAGAGAGAACTTTCAATCCATTCTAAGAAAAGATGGTCTAGACCTAATACGATTATTTCAGATTCACCAAAATTATGGAGACATTGATTAATGCTGGGTAAGGAATGTTAGTAAATTTCCAGTAGAGCGGCCAGCATGAAGTCGTATCGGTGATCGATAGTAAGGTGATTAATCTCTAGATACATATTTCATCAATTGGTTGTTAATAAGTGTTTCGAAAACCGTAGAAAAAATCAAAGTAAGGTCAATTAGGCTATAGTTTGATGGATCGCTTGGCTCTACTTTTTTGGGTATTGGCTGAACATTTGCAAATTTCCATGCCGACGTAAAGACTCCTCTCGAACAGGACAGATGAAATAGTTATCTCAAATAGAAATGGCCACAGTGGTGCACCGCACCTTACATCGCTCATCGCACCAACCATTGCTCTGAGCCTCATTGCACACTGGAAATGAGTTGTTATTTCTTTTGTGCGGAGCGCTTTGATAACAATTTATCCCAACTGGGGTGAATTTAATAGATTTAACGATGTTTTAGTAAATTTTTTTCTGTGGAGTACTTTTGTAGCATTTATAGCGAGTAAATTCAGTAGATTTATATATGAGAGTAAAATATGGATCCTCTTGGTACTGCTTTCTTAGATGCGGAAAGAGAAAAACTGTAACACCTTACGTGAAAGGAAAATACTCTCAAGATGCGGATGGGGAAAGATATAGATGACAACATCACATTTTTTAGATCATTAGCTCCTTGACTTCGAACTAAGGTTATACAACTTCTCGTGGAAGAATTTTATGATCACGATATGGAGCCTAGTAAGGGTAACCACCCCTGGATCTTGTCTTTCAGGCAGATGCCAAAATGTCGATGGGCAGATTGCGCTCAAGGGGATGTTGGTAGGACGGCTGGACTGGCTCTTCTCATTGCTCTCTGGCGTGGGCTGGACTTGGAAAACTCTCTGGCCAGTATGCCACGTGATGCGATGGTACCTGAGCTTCGTTTTGGGCGTCGCTTATCTGTGAACTTTCCTGTAAGGGAATCGTTGACTGAGGGCAGTGCCTTATTGAGCCTTCCCCGATCCGCCCTAAACATTTTCAACGACGACTCTCTTACTAATGAGGAAGCTGGGGCAGGTGTCCACTTTCCTGAACGTGACATTGGAATGGAGTACTCACTTGGAAGACACACCACTGTCTTCCAGGCTTACTTCTTTCATGAATGCGGCCAAATTCTACTTACTAACTTCACACAAAATGTGGTCCTCTTCAGAGGAACTGCAACTAGAGTATTGAATTCTGTCTATGCTCGTTAACTTACTTCAAAAGTCAAATATTAGATTGGTCTTGTGCTGTGCTAATTGCTTGCGATGTTAGGTGCGGTGCGGCGTTGTGGTCATGCACTTAGACATATTTAACATTATTTTTAGCATCATAAAATTGTTATTTCGAAAAACGTATGACATTTTTTTTCTAGCACAGGTTTCCAGACATTTCTATACCTAATATATGTTATGTGTACTTTTTGGGCTTGTATAGTAATTTCTTATTGTGCTATATTTTTTATGGACATACATATGAATACACTTTTCAGTATTTTGTGTTACCGTGATTTATTTTTTTATCCCTTTGAAAGTAGAGCATAGGTACATGAACTATGCTTACTTATGTTAAGTTCCTAGTGTTACTAATAAAATACAGTAATACTGTTAGGTCGTGTGATTTGACTCCATTAGAATTTTCTCTTTGAACGAAAACTTAATAATCTCAAAGACAACTTTTGAGTAACCATAACTAAAATTGACCAGCATCAAAAATTACGACCTTTGAATTGGTACGTGTAATTGTAGTCGTCATTTTCTCAAGTAATTGTAATCGATAGTTATTTCATATAAAATAAAAATACATATCAGACATAATCCAAACAGTTTGTGTTTTATTAGAAATCAACATCCTAAATCGACTTTTGGAAAACTCTTTACATACATACGAAAATGTATCTATGTGGGATCGAGAATTTCTAAAAAGTAAAAAGTTGATTGAAAAATCGGACAAGATGTTGGTAACTCAGTTGAAAGGCTAAATAAGTACAAATTGTAGTAACAAAGTGACGTGATATGATAAAAATTTTCTATAATTGTAGATAGACACTCCTTCCCCCTCGTTTTCATCAAATTTTATATTCTTCATATTCTTCCTACATACATTTCACGTAATTATATAATTTCCTTAAATAAATTGACCCAATACACATAGTTATAAAACTTCACTGTCGTCCTGCATTTTCCTACATGATCTAATCATTAAAACTTCCTTGGTCCACCTTTTATATTATTTCGAAGTTCAAATAAGTTTTCCTTGTGGCAAAGGAAATTCCGATGTAGGTCTTTCTGCTTTGTAATGTAGCTATGATACATACATACATACATACATGCAATGGAAATACACATACGTGTATATAAATCCCTAAGAAATGTCTTCCCTTTAAAATCTGTTACAGACAGAAAACACTGAACTGAGAAAATGAAAACATTTCAAGAGAATTGAAAAGGAAATAATAAATAGGGGTTTAAACTTAAGCAGGACTGATATTTTTTTGGAAAATAAAAGACTTTTATTCCCCATATACATAAAATGGTGCTTACAATATTTTTATTGAGGATTTTCGAATCGATAACTGAGAGTCTGATCAACCTAATAACGACAAAAGCTTCGCATTGTCTTATACATAGCTACTTTTGTGTTGAATTTCCATAAAAAATATTCATATTCAGGTGAATGAAATCGATCCGCAAAAATAAAAAATTTTTTATACAAAATACAAAGCAAATATCAATAGATATATGTACATACCTACCTACATAGATATTGAAGCTCAAGTAAAATGTCTGACCCAATTCAATTCAATTCGCATATCAATGATTTATATTTGACTGAATAAAATGGATTTTATGATTAACACCACGTTTTCGAACCAGCATTATTTTGTTGCAACGAAACAGAAATACAATTTCAACATTATAAAAAAAAATAAATACATTTTTCAACTGGCTCATTTCATGAGTTGAATCATCTGGAAAAGTACCTATACACGGTGATTGAAAATTATTCTGACGTATTTGATGAACGAGAACTGATTCTGACTCATATAATTTAAAATTGTTTAATGTTGGAAATGCCATACGTTCATCAATTATATAGATTTATCTCCAGAACATCTGTTATGATTCGAAATTCTTTAAATATTGTAATCCAAATCTGAAATATTTTACATAATCTGGGCTAGAAGGGGATCCCAGCTATCTCAAGTAAAAACAAAACCAAAAACAGTTGCTGACAAAATCATGAAGTTTTCAAAAAATTCTTTGGTTATTTCCTACCCTAATCTATGCATATGGTTAAGATCTGAAGTTTCTGGATTACGGTTAGCTGACGTTTTAATTTCCGAGGACATATCCTAACGTTCTTGTTTGATCATCAGAATATCAGTCAAATTTTCTTATTTGAATATTGAATAGAGCTCGCCACTTAAAAACATTTTTAGCGAAGAGGATATTGAAAATTTTAGAAATTTTTACTAGCAGACAATGGAGATATAAGTTATTCTAAACTTACGACCATTCAAACGATTCACATGCAAAAAAGTTCAATGTCAACGAGTGACAAGACTGGTCTTTTGCTAAGAAGCTTTTTTCTTAACCGGGAGAGGATAATTATGCATGATTTCAACAATTTCGCTAGTACTAAGCAACAGGAAAGACAATGTCAAAAAAAATTGTCTGGCAGGAGATGTCCGCTGCCTAAGTGAGTAATAAAGGGTTTTCCAATAAGAGGTGTTATTTTAATTAGCCCGCTATTTCGGTAGATGTCACTTTTGGAGCTGTCATTTTTTGACATTTGATAAGTAGAAACTACGCCATTAATAAAAATGGAACGATACACGATTCAACAACGCATTGAAATTATTAAAATTTACTATAAAAATGGTGAAAATGTGGCAGAGACGGTTCGTAAAACTCGAACAATTTTGGGTCCTCGTGAAGCACCTTGTCGGACCGCAATACAGAAATTGGTAGAAAAATTCGAGCTGTCGGGACAAGTTAGTGATGTGAAGAATAAAACCCGTGCACGTCGCTCAAGAACAGCCGAGAATATTGCTGCTGTAGCCGAAAGTGTTGAAGAAAACCCAGGTTTGTCCATTCCTCGTCGTTCTTTGGAATTAGGCATTCCACAAACGTCATTACACCGTATTTTGCATAAAGATTTGGGTCTTAAGGCTTATAAAGTTCAGTTAACACAAGAACTCAAGCCGGCCGATCATCAACAACGTCGAGTCTTTGCTGATTGGGTCCTTGAAATGCATGAAAATGATCCGGAATTCCATCAAAACTCATCTTGAGTGATGAGGCCCATTTCCACCTCGATAGCTTCGTCAACAAGCAAAATTGTCGCATCTGGGGCTCGGAAAACCCAAGAGTTATTGTTGAAAAGCCTCTCTATCCTCAACGTGTGACTGTTTGGTGCGGTTTATGGTCCCGCGGGGTCATTGGACCTTACTTTTTTGAAAATGAGGCTGGAGCAACAGTTACGGTGAATGGATTGCGCTATCGACAGATGATTAATGATTTTTTATGGCCGGAATTGGATGGTATTGATCTGGACAACGTTTAGTTTCAACAAGACGGCGCTACGTGCCATACAAGCAACGAAATCATTGATCTTTTACGGGAAAAGTTTCCGGACCGTGTTATCTCTCGAAGAGGTGATCACAATTGGCCACCGAGATCTTGTGACTTAACACCTTGCGACTTCTTACTTTCTGGCCACGTGAAAGAGAAGGTCTATGCCAACAGCCCAGCGTCGATTCAAGACCTCAAAGATGGAATTCGTGAGGCTATCGAGGACATAGGGCAGCCACTTTGCGATTTGGTTATTGAAAATTTCATGAAAAGGATATGGTCCTGTAGGCGTGGTCGTGGTGGTCATTTGGCTGATGTTATTTTCCATTATTAACGGCATACCTTCCTCTTTATAATGAAATAAAGATCCGATCATTTATCTCAAAAAATGGCATTTTTCTTTGAATATCAAAATGACACCTCTTATTGGTTGGATTCAAGTTCATTGAGACCCTTCAAGCCATCATCAGCATTAATCAATAAATGACCAACATCAGTGTTAACGAGTCTGGTCCGATTCATCAAAAGATTCATTACTATAAACAGATTTGAAGTAGTTGGCAAAGAGATTGCCACTAGTATCGAACGACTTATTAGAACCGTAATTTAAAACCTTAGGAAAAGAAGATGTCGTACGTTTGGATTTTATATAGGACCAAAAGGCCTTACTATTAGAGCTAATGGTATTTTCAATAGAATATACGTATTGACCATACAGATCTCTATTCAGGACCTCGTATTCATTTCTAAGTCTATTATACAACGCAAGCCTCATCAGCGCAGTTTCCAGTAGCCATTGCTTGTGTGCCTTTGTTTTAACATTTTTCAATTTAAAAAGAAACTGATAACTCCTTGGCTAGAGACCAGAATCACGATTTACCATTCCCAAATTCCTCTGCGGTCTTGCAAAAAGGCACCTATGAGTAGAACGAATCGCCAAAGTAGAATAGGCTTCCCAGCTACAACTTCACAAACTCCCTATACAAAAACATTAAAAAAATCATCAACTAAAGTAAGCGCCAAATAAAGCTATTTACTGTCCCTTACAAACTTAAATATATGCTTAAGAAAATCAAAACACTGTGGCACAGCAAAGGCTGCACATTTTTATCTTCAACGAATATTAAAGTAATCAGTGCATGGCTTACTTAAGTAATTAAAAACAGATTAACTACGAGTAGTAATTCATTTACATGAAGAGTACTTGACTTGAAATCCACTTCAAACTCAAGAATGGCTTTTGATTGAATTAATTCCAATTTTTTGACTTGAAATTTTCTTGAAATTGTGCTAAAAATCACAACGTGAATTCTCAACAATAATCTTCTTCTTGTTCCTCTTTACCGTTTTCATAGCTCGCAGATATGAAAAATTTTCAAGTAGTTGCAGTTGCGTTTACAGGAATTTTTTCAAGTAAATCGAACAAAATTTTATGACTTACTTGACTGAAGTATCTACTTGGAAGTCAATGCGCGTTTACATGATATTTTGATTACTTGATCTCTACTTGAAGTATACTTCAAGTATTCACGTAAACGTACCTTAGGTGTACTTACAGTAGCGACCAGAACTTTACTGGATAGAAACGATTTCCGATAAAATTTGTTCTTGTTATCGTTGAGTTTAAAAGTGAGAACTCCTATTTATAGGAGGTCAAAAGTAAATAGACAAGGTGTTAGTCAGTCTCAGTCGTGTTTGAGCCGCTTCTATGGAAAATTTTGTTGAAAGAGATGTTTAAGTTTTAAATAATAAAAATAGTGATTAGGTGGATTATATAAAATGAGTTTATTGAATTTTGTATACCGTGCACTATTTTAAGAATATGTTAAAATTTAAGAAGAAGGGAAAATTATTATTAAATTAATAAAAGAAGGAAAAACCTATGAAGAAGTTGGCAAGCTTTTTGGAAAAAACGGCAAGCTGTACATAAAGTGGTGGGAACTTTCAACGTGCTACAGAAGTCATAAGACCGGGCCGATCAATAGTGACAGAGATAAGAGCAGATGGAAGAATAAGGGGCCTTTCCAGACCCGACACACGCATGTCAGTTGTGAAAATTCGCGGGAAATTAAAATCAGAAGTCAGATTTGTACCTTCAATTAAGATTGCATGGAGGAGGGTTTACAAAGACAGAAAACATGGCCGTGTTGTGATGAAAGTCTAATTAAAATTCGACATACAGTGATTCACAAAACTGTTCATAAAAATGAAAAATTCCACGTTTTTTATATACAAGCAAAACAACTGCATTTGCTAAGACACTGTACCCTCACAGATACTTGGAAATCATGTAACGCGTTATTTCATGGTTGTTATTTTGTGCGAATGGTGTTGGAAAGAGTTTATTTTTTTACAGTTGTTTTATTGCAGTGGCGTGGGCAGTTTTGCGTGCTTGACGAAATATTTTAAATAAAGAGAAAAAAAAATAATTCTGAGTAGATATTTCGCTGAGTTAGTAAATTATTATGTTTTAACAAAAGGAAATAATTTAAATTAATCTAATAGCAACGAAATCTAACCTAAAGGAAAAATGCCAAAAGTTATCCAAAAGAACGTGAAGGCACCAATTGTTGGTGATCTTCAAAAGAAGTACTCAATTTGAAAAATTGCTGAAAAGTACTCTGTGTCAATAGGATTCGTAAGCAAAATAAGGAAAACGGTAGAAGATTTGCGCGAAACGAACGCTGGTGGGCGACCAAGTAAGCTATCTCCGGAGACAGAGCGTTGTATCAAAAGATTGATTATGATTGAAGCGGTATAGATACAGCTATACAAGCCAACAAGGTAATACGCACCATTTTAAATTTTACAGTTTCCAATGATACTGTTCGAAGATGCCTTAAATCAAATTTTAAAGTAAAAGCAAAGGTAAAAATCACTTTTAATCGACCGCCATAAAAAGGCGAGGCTTCAATTTGCCAGAAAATACAAAGACTGGACGCCAGAACAATGGAAGTTGATTACATGGTCTGACGAGTCAAAAATAAACAGGCTATGTTCAGATGGGCGAAATTGGACGTGGGTGAACAAGTCCTTTGGCCTACAAGAACGTAATATTCAGAAAACCGTCAAATTTGGAGGTGGCTCATTAATGGTTTGGGGATGTTTCAAAGGTAACCAAGTTGGAATTTTGTGACGTATAAGCGAAATTATGTGAGCAACTGACTATATAAATATCTTAGAGGACTCATATCTACCAAGTCTTGATAGATTTGGCTGCGAACCTGGCTTCAAGATCATAATATTGAGACTCTGAAATGGCCCCCACAATCCTATAGAGAATGTGTGAGGTTATTTTTAAAGAAGAGTAGTAGCAAGCAACAATGTTCCAAAAGAATGAAGATCTTTGGGTACGCGCTCAAAGGAAAGCGTGGAATGCGTTTGATCCACAATATTTTGAGAACTTGTTAGGAAGTATGGCAAAAAGAGTGAAGGCTGTAATTCGTGCCAAAGGCGGGCACACTAAATATTAAATAAATAAAAAAGAAAAACGGGAGAGATGCAAAAGTGTTCACAAAACAATTTTTTAATTTTAATTTTAGAAAACAGGATTGCTGTTATTTTTAAGTTTTGGTTCTTTTCAATGTAATCTATTTTCTGAAGTAGTTTTATTTTGTAAAAACTTTTAATTTGTTATGAATATTTGAATGAATATTTAGATTTTCCCAAAAATCAATTTCAATAAATTTCTATGAATAATTTTGCGAGTTACTGTAGATCAAGCAATGAAGAATTTTTGTATGAATGTACTCAACATACCATAAAATCACAAGATAAATGCATTATTATGGTATGAGATCCATTTCAGATTATGGAATAGGTCAAATAGAGTTTCTATAAGGAAAAGTCACTTCTAAAGTCTACTTGGATCTACCCACTGACATATATATATATAAATGGACTGACTGATCTCCTGTTTCATGTGGCACTAGTCTTGATTTCCAAAACTATGCTCCCCAATAAGTAAAAATTTCAGATGTGGAATTTTCTCACGGAATTCCAGTGGAAAAAAATGACGGCGTCCTCACACACAGCTGTTTTTATACGCTATAGCGAACGTCATTGTCAGCGAAATATTATTAATATTACGAAATATTATTAATGGCTTATATTAGCTGTGTTCTTTTGGTTCCGTGTAGTCTTCCGCAAAACACAGGCGATTGAGAATTGAATTGATTTGTAGAGTGCAGTGTATAGCAGTAGAAAAAGTTCTGAAAGTATAGAGAAAATAGTCAAGGTGCCATGGCTTTAATTCTTACAAAACGCTAAACCTGTCAAACTTTGTTCCGAATTTATCAAGCTCTATTTAAACATTTTGCAAGGATTCGGCAGTTTGATTATTTTCACTATACTTTCAAAACTTTTTCTACTGCTTTGCATCCTACAAATTATTTATGTTCCCCTGTTCAATTAAAAAATGCAGAAAAAGCTTTGAAATCCCTAGAAATTCCATACAGAAATGCCACGGAAAAGTTTGGGAATTCCATGCAAAAATAACAAGGAAAAAACATGGAAATCTGATAGATTTCCACGTTCAGTTCCATTTACCAAAGACTTGGAATCTTGACGCAGTTCCCTTCGGCCAAAGAAGCGGAAATCCGTGCGCAAATAGTACGGATTTCCAGGTAAACTCGTCAAAAATGACAAGGAAAACGACTGGAATTCCATTCGAATTGCTTATTGGGACTGGCGCAATATTTAAAATATTTGGGAATTTACTTAGAAGCATGTCAGTGAGATTTACGGAATTTACCACAAAAGTATTCGGAACTATTTGTATTGTTAAATTTTATTATGAGCCGAAGGGAATATTTTGCCAAAAAAATGTTTTGGTAGAAAAGTTTTGATTATCAAGTTGCCAGTTTTGCAAATACCACTGAACTTCAAGCAATTTTTCGTTCCCAATCGTTAGAGTTCAGTGGGAAAGTATGCTTCTTCTCTCGATGCATTTCCCAGACTGTAGACTTGAAAAAGACCTGCAGTTATGTGACGAACATCCCCTACCTCTTTGCACTGGTGACGATTGGTCCACTGCTGCTAAGGTAGTTGATGCCGAGAAGGTGAAATGGTTAATATCAACCTTCTCGGCTTTTAAAGCCCCGGGTCTAGACGGTATTCTGCCTGTCCTTCTGAGAGAGCATTGTGGTGGCTCCGTACATCGACTCCATTTTCAGGGCATGTATTGCTTTTGGATATGTCCCTGAGGTATGGAGGAAGGTGAGGGTTGGCTTCGTTCCGAAGAGTTTTGGAACCATAAGCCTCTCCTCATTCCTTTTGAAATGCCTAGAGAGACTTGTGGATGAATATATCAAGGGAGTAGCCCTAAAGTCTTCTCCCTTAAACACCTTACAACACGCTTACCGGAGAGGCAGATCTACGGAGACGGCTCTGTCATTCAGCGGGGACTGGATCGTGGACTGTTGACCTTGGGAGCCTTTCTGGACATCGAGGGGGCTTTTGACAGGGCCACCACCGAGTCGCTATGTGAGGCAGCTCGTCCACATGATGTCAACCGCACTGTAATACGATGGATCGACTAAATGTTATGATGGCGATACTTAACTTTGGAGGTGGACGGGAGAACCTCTCTCAGTGTGCTGGTGGAGAGAGGCTGCGTGCAAGTTGGCATGTTTTCTCCAATACTCTGGCGTATGATGGTTGACTCACTCATCACGGTGCTGAAAAACGTGAGATTCCCATGTGAAATGTATGCGGATGACATCCTATTCTACTCATCTCCAGGCACAGCATGACAGCTGGGTGTGCCTTCATGCAACGAGGCCTCAATATTTTTGAGGAATGGTGCACCCGTCATGATATAAGAGTGAACCCAATAAAGACAAGATTGGTGCTTTTCTCCAGAAGACGTAAGCTTGGGTACTTTGCTCTTCTAAAGGTTTTTGGACGCTTTCTGCAACTCTCTCCGCATGACAAGCACCTTGAAGTCTTCCTCGACTCGAAGCTGACATGGGGATTGCACGTAGAGAAAAAAGTTAATGCGGCTACGAGGGTCTGCGCTCAATGCGTCGCTTTTCTGTGAGTGTTCCTAAGGGAATCGTGGACTGAGGGAAGTGTCTTATCGAGCCTTCCCCGGTCCACTTTAAAACTTTTCACCGACGGCTCTCTCACTAATGAGAGAGCTGGGGCGGGTGCCTACTTTCTTGAGTCTAATATTGGGATGCAGTACTCATTTGGAAGACACACCACTGTCTTCCAGGCTTAAGTCTTCGCCATACCGATGGCAACGAAGTTAGCCCTTGACATGCAAATCAAGGAGAAGGACATTTCTATCCTCTCGGATATTCAGGCAGCCTTGATGGTTCTGAGTGACCCTCGGATAACATCTAAGGGGATTGCAGGACTTCTGTGGATAGGCTGTGTATCCACAACAAGGTGTCCCTTCTGTGGGTTCCTGGTCACATGGGGATTATGAGGAATAAAAAGGCTGACCTTTTGGCTAGGGCTGGCTCTGTTTTTCCGTTCCTCGGACCGGAACCCGCCGTAGGCGTTGCCACTTCGAGTATCGGGCCTCTCATTAAAGCGGATGTTTTTGGAAAGCTTTAGCAGAGATGGGCGAACCTGAATACTTGCAGGTATACAAAACTGTTTCTTGATGGGCCCAATGGGAATATCTCCGATTTTCTCATAGCGCTCGAAGGGAAACAATGTAGAACTGTGGTTGGCATCATTACCAGCCACAGATCACTTCACGCTCATCTAACAAAAATTGGAGTTGTTGACAGCCCTGAGTGTATGTCCTGCCTGGAGGGAGAGCCCGACACAACCGAACAATTCCTGTGTGCGTGTCCGGCCTTCGACCAATGCAGGCTGGATACTCTAGGGTCTGCCTTTCTATCTGTGGATGAGCTGAAAAACCTGCCTCACCAGGACCTGATGCTCTTGATTAAGAGGACAGGAAGGTTTTGGTGAATGGCCTTCTAGCAGGATAGCATAATGGGCCGCTTTGGCCTCCGTGCTTTGGGAAAGGGTCACCTGTCCCCTGCGTTTAAAAAACAAATGCTCTCACGGAAAGAGACAGGAATATGAAAGTGATGCCATTTTCTTTCATGCATTTTTGGTTCAACGAGCAGTCCATTTATATACATATCAGTGGATCTACCCTACAATGCTAAACGTGAGACAAATTGACTCCACGCCAAATAATATTGCCGTTATTTCAATGTCTACATATCGAAGTAGCCACAACATCTCAGTACGTTCATTAAGAGGAGTCAGTACCAAGATTTGCATATTTCGTACATTTTTCAATGCGAATTTCTGGCAAACTATTAGTAGCAGAATAATGATTTTTATCTTAAATTAAAGGTAACGAAGAAGTCTAGTAAATAACGTCGGGAAAAAAATGTTTTGGAATGGAGATATTAGCTCGAAAACTTGTAAAAAATGTTCCTGTTAGTAGGTATTCCCATTTCTTTAGATTGTATCTATTTTAGAAATATAAAGCCTAGATCTAGCAAATAACGTCGAGTTTTTTCATTTTTAGTCGCGCTTTTTTTTAATTATTTGACTCTAATGGTACTTTTTTTTTCTCCCGATATTTCACCGACGAGAAATTGCAATATTTCATTGAAGTTGTCGAAATTCAAAGTAAAACAATTATGTGCAAAAAAAATTTGGGAAAGTTAATTTTCGTTAAGAATTTTCAATTTATTTAAACTGCAAAAATTAATTTGTCGTCTTCAATTGTAGCATGTTGGGTTTCTATCTTTTACGCTAAATGTCTCTAATGTGGTCTGTGGTCTAGGTCTAGGCTAATTTTATATGAACTTTCTCACTTTCAGGACACAAACCTACGAATAGTAAATTTTATTGTCTACAGGCTCGCTGGTATTTGAATTGAAACTTTTGCTGACTCCTCTTAATGAGTCTGCTGCGACTGTAAGATGGAATATTAAAGGTCTTAGTTGCTTGCGCGTTACATAACGGGTAGCTATAAGAGTCAAAATGACGTATGTTTAGCAATAATTTTTCTTTTGTGCGGGTATTAAATTTTCTCATATAGCGTATTTATTGTGGAGGACATATTCTTCATTCTGCCCTTTGAAAATCCAGCGAAATACAGCCCCGGTCTGTTCAAAGTGCGCTAAGAAAATAAGACGGGAGCTTACTATTAAAACCTGATTCCATAAATATAAAATTTTTGTATAACGCTGTGTACTTTCTATGCATTATTAATTTTCATAAATAAAAGGAAGAAGGAGTCAAATTGATGTTTGTTTAGTATTACTGTTTTTGTTGCACATGTTTAGTATTCTAGGGTTAAAAGCGTTATTGTACCCGAAGGGAGAATATTCATAATCCGGCTAAAATAGTTCAAGATTATCTAAGAAACGCAAATATCAATGTTCCAGAGTCCTGACTTGTCACCAATTGGAAATGAATGGTCATGGTTCAAAATGAAAATCGCGGAGAGGAGTCCAAAAGTTTTATATAAATTTGAAAATTGCAAATTGTTATAATAATGAAACAACCTGGAACCAATTTTCAACAGAAGATTTTTGAAAGTATATTTATTCATTCCAAGCCGAATAGGTAGAATGCTAGGTATTTTGTTAGCTTCTTGACCGTCCACTTTTGGATAACTGATGTATTATTAACTTTTAATTATTGACTATCAGAACCACCTTAACACAAGCTCGCTATAAGTGACACTTTAATAAATAAACAGTCAACAATTCATGCATTTCATTACTTAGTCGGTGTTAGTATTAGTAAGTTAAGCTAAACATAAACCAAACACCGGATGAAATTGCATGCATTGCAACATAGAACAACATTAAAAAAAGAAAATGGAATAAACAAAAAAGATTAAATATTATAAGACGTTTTTTTAAAGCATGCTTAGAAACGTCAACATCAAAATGCTCAGCCATATTATTAACATGCGATTAATAAGTTCGTACATGCTAAAGTTAGACCTTAAGGCGTGAATATGCAATAGATGTAGCCTTCTCAAATTGTGTCTACTATCTCGGAAAGAGATTTTATTAAGTAACAACGGAGAATCAATATTCACGTTTAACAGTTGATGCACAAAAGTTGCATCGGCAACCATGCGACGTATCTTAAGCGAATGCATATTTAAAAG
Organism: Dioctria rufipes; assembly: GCA_963924295.1. Classification (NCBI taxonomy): domain Eukaryota; kingdom Metazoa; phylum Arthropoda; class Insecta; order Diptera; family Asilidae; genus Dioctria; species Dioctria rufipes. The sequence continues at coordinate 237,687,713 of OZ002741.1, read as the reverse complement.
CTTCAAGCGATCCTCATAGGGTGGAAGGTAGGTTCTGAGAACAAATCGTAAGAAATTTCACTGAACAGACTCGATACGGTCGATGTATGTGTAAAATGGAGACCAGACCTGGCTAGCGTATTCAAGAAGTGGTCTCACAAAGCAGGTGTATAAACGCAGTATTATGGTAGGATTGAAAACTCTCGGGACCAACATTTTATAAAACCCAGCATAGAATTAGTCTTTGATACCATGTATTTTATATGGGAGATAAAATTCAATCTGTGGTCACTTTTGACACCCAAGTCACAGACAGAGCCCACACGGCGAATCGAGGAATCCGAGAACTCATAATCATAAATGATTGGTGTCTGATTCCTATGGAAAGTCATAACTTCACATTTGTCGATATTGAGTACCAAATTATTGCCCCTGCACCAATTGTAGAATTTTTGAAGGTCACCCTGTACCTGTTCACAATTGTTAACAGATTTAATATGAGGGAAACCTTAACATCGTCAGCATAAATCAAGACGTGACAGTACCTCACAACAAAGATAATGTCATCAATAGACAGAATAAAGAACAACGGGCCCAAGTGACCCCATTGAGGTACGCCAGACGAAGCCTTCAAGACTCTAGAGATGTAATGGCGGAATAAGATTTGGTATGTTCTGTTATCTAAATAAGGCTGTCCATTTTAGAAATGTTGGGGGAAATCCATACTTTTCCATTTTGAAGAGTATCACGGAGTGAAATACCTTGTCGAAGGCTTTACTAAAGTCTGTAAAAATACAAACTGCCTGGTAGCCATTTGCAAACCCGCTGTTATGGCCCAATATGAGGAAGATTCTTCATGCAGCCAAGGGCGCATTTTAGAGAAATAATTAGCAATTGCTAAACAGTAACCTCGCATGGTACTGTTCTGCAACTGCCGGTTATTTCGCTGATTAGCCCAACAGCTGGCTGCGATGAGCGCTTAGTGGAGCAATCGACGATTACGATAATAATTAACCTCGCATGGTAATTATTATGTAAAGCGATTGTTTACTACTAAGCGACTCAGGTGCTGCAACCCGGTAGAACAAACGGCAAGGTTGTGTCGTTTGTTTACATCCGCGTTGTGAGCAAAGAACGTTTACTTCCGAGTATCGGACATAAAAGACCAATGACTGGTCTGGCGAGTGCCGTTAAGTGTTCAGTCGCGTTTTATCTTTTTGGTTTTAAGGTGTCGAGTTTCATTCAGTTCGGTTCGGGTTAGCTTTGATTAATGTATTAGGATAGGTCAGTTTTGAGTAAAATAAAGAAGTACATATGTTAAAGTAATCTGAGCGTGTTTTAATTAAAGACTTTTTAGTGATCGTGATTAATTATTCGTTTTTCCGCTATTTCGTTGCATTGGGACACGACATTTTGGCGCAGCCGGTTAAAAGAGGTATTGTGATTTTTACAATTGATTTATTTTTATATTTGGGAGTTATGCTTTTTAGCTGCTCCATTTTTTTTTAATTTTGGGAGTTATGCTTTTTAGCTGCTCCATTTTTTTTTAATTTTGGGAGTTATGCTTTTTTAGCTGCTCCATTTACTTTTCAGCATAAAGTAATTGATTGAGTTTAGGATAATGCTTCTTTCTTTCAGATAAAAAGTGTTAAATTTAAGATGTGATAAACTTCGGAATAAGTGATAACATGAAATATTTGTAAATACTTGGTGATATAGGTATGTGTTTTAGCTACGCGAGAGTTAGTAATATAAATTTCACCAGATTTTAACGTCACGTAATAACGTCGTTTTATACTCACGGAAAAAATCTTTGTTTATGTGCATTCGCTCGGCCAAGTGTATTCGGGTTCCAAGCGATTAAGTAGGTAGGAAGTTTAAAATAAAGTATGGTGCATCTGATGTATCGGGATAAGTAAAATAGAAACATTAAGAGAGTATAATACGTTTGATTTGTACATAGGTACGCATAAAAGAGGAGTTTAGAGTATTGAACGTAGTAATTATATTACAGTTTTGAATTTTTAGAGTTATATATGAGTATGTACAATATTAAGAATTTTAAGATGTGTTAAAGTTTTTTTTTGGAGCTGTATCATTTTCTGCTCTCATTAATACATAGTAAGGGTATTTAACCGACATGTTGTCCGGGTTTAATGGGCTCGAATAGGGTTAGGTTAAGTTAAGTTTTTAAATATCGGGAATAATCTTGGTAGAAATATGAATCTGGTCGGGTCGTCGCATTAATATTTAACATAGATAAGAGCTGTAGGAGACTTTCTTCGCCGGGGTATCGATGTTATTAGTATAATAGCTCGGTTATAAAACTTAAATGTCCACAGGTAGGAGTAATATCTTAACTAGGGAAGAATTAGCACGCTATCAGGCCCAGGAAAGGGAATTAGAGCTAAAAACACAGGAACTTAAGGAATGTCAGGCAATATTGCAGAATTATGAACAGGACTGGCAATATATTGGGGAGCATATAACAGGAGAGTTACAAAAGAGGTGGACAGAAGAAGAGGCGAAGAAATTACGAGAGGAATTGAATGAGAGTGCTAAAAAAGGTACAAAAGGTGAAGCTTTAGATCATTTAGTGACAGCAGCATTCGAAGTTATCCAGAGTCGTGAAATAGAAGCAGAAGAAGCATTGGAAGAAATCCAGAAGGAGAAAAAAGGGCTCTTAAAGAATATAGACTCGCTAAAGGTACAGCTAAAGGAGGCTGAGGAAACTACAGCAGAACTAGAGAAAGAATTGGAATTCGATCAATCATCACAAGAAGGTTCTAATCAAGGAGTTAATAAGGCGGGCACGAGTAAGAGGTGGAATCCAAGGAAATTAGTATTCTGGGACCAGCAACAGGATAAAAAGGGGACCTCTGGGACGTTTAAAGACATACAGCAAAAAACGTCCAGTAACAGCACGGAACAAGGTCGAAATAAACCCAGAACAGAATCTGTCAAGTCAAAAGCACCTCCAAAGAGCAACATGGCAGAGGCATACGAGAAAATTATGGACTTGGTCTCTAAATACGTGCCAATGTTTTCAGGGGAAAGGTCTCCAAAGTTGGCAAAAGAAGTTTTTCGTTTCCTTAGTTGCAGCAAAGACTTGCACGATCGACTGGAAGCAGCAGAGCAAAGCATTTTTATGAAATGCATAAAATACCGTTTATCCGATGACGCTTACTATCTAATAAGCTCACACGAGCCAAAGGACTTTGCATCTTTGCAGCAGGCGATTAAAACAGCCTACATGCCACGGAAATCTTTTAGTGAATTACGCACTGAAATGTTAGCCTGTAGGCAGAGACCTGGTGAGGATATTAGAGAGTTTGCAGATAGGATGATGGAGCTGCTGGACCAGATTAAGTCTGCGGTGTCAGCCAAATACCCCAATAAGGATGGAGGTTTGATAGCAGAGCTAGAGGTCGACGCGGTAGCTACTTTTAAAGCTGGTGTCGGCAGTCAGGCCACACGGGTATACTTAACTGGAAGAAAATTCGAAGCATTAGAAGAAGTTCGAGAGGAAGCTCTCTACTTCGAAAAAGATTCGGAAAGACTTCAGGCCATGGCACCAAGCTCCTGGAAAAAAATACCGGATTACACCACAGAATTACCACAGGAAAGGTGGAAGAGCGAAAATTTGAGTGATGTGAAGCAGAAACAACCCCAGAAGTATTTCCAAGCTGTACAAAGACAAGCAATGAACTGGGAAACTCCGATCAGAGCAACACAGCAGCCTAAAGCGGTCAAATGCTTCAAATGCGGACAGCCAGGGCACTTTGCTAAAGAATGCCAGTGGAGCAAGCAGCCACATTACTGTACTGGATGTCAGGAGTATGGGCACGAGGTGGCCAATTGCCGAATTCATCACGTTAGAGTAACAAACTGTGCAGCTGGCATACAAGATGAATTCCATTCAGGAAGGGAGGGGCTCTATTGCCAGTTCTGCAGAACGCATGACCATTACACGGATATCTGCGTAAAGAAATATTTAGCAGAGAAGGAAAAGCAAAAATTGAATTCCAGGAGTAAGTTTATCATCACAGTGCCATCGAACATAGCTTTAGAAGGTAAGTTTAGGCTTTTAATTGACACTGGGTCCACATGTAGCTTACTTAAATTCAATAGAATAAAAAGAGATACACCCATAAATACGCAACAGAAAATACGAATTGGAGGACTGTTCGGATTTGCTAGGAGCTCCATAGGTACTTGTGAGTCAAAGTTACTGATAGATAACGGTCAGCAGGTCTGCAAATTTAACGTCATTGGTGATACCGATTCAATTCCAGCCGACGGTATACTTGGAATGGATTTCCTCAGTGACAAAGCTGTTATTGATTGCGTAAATAGGAAATTGTGGATTCAAAATGCCAATGAAGCGCAGAAAGAAAGTTCTGTTTTTAGAAATGTAACAGCTAGTGGTCAAGTGGGGTCCAATTCTTTACATTGGTATAGTCAAGGAAATCCTTTACAAGCCAGAATAGAGGAGGCTCATAGGAACGTGGCAGAAAACATCAGACCAGGTATCAATAATCCAGAAAGCAACCAGAAGAATATAACATGTAATGTAATGGAAGCTTCAGGACAGGGGGAGAAAGGTATACCCATATTGGATGAGCCAGTTCAGCCACAACAAGGGGAGAAGACTTGGACCATAGCTTACGACAGTGCGGAACTTAATAAAGTAAGAAATGAAGAAGCCAATGGTTCAAGAAGGAGGCCTCACAGGTATTATGGGTACAGTGGAAATAGGCTGGGGGATGAACGTGCATTCGTAAGAATCGCCAATGCAACAGCCTATTTCGTAAAAAGTCCTAATTCTTTTCATGGACAGACGAAACCTCACAAATTTGACAGACGATCTGCATGGCGCTATAACTGCAGGAACAATATCTATCCTCAACTGGGGAAAGGAGAGGGGCTTAAGCAAAAGGGTAAGTTAAAGATGCCAAAACATAGTTATCACACAGGTATAGCAGCGTCGCCGGTCCAAAATAAGATTAATAGGATAAATCTTACGCCAAATTTGATCGGGCTGTACGAGGTAGGTAACGGTTATGACCCGGGAATCGGGGGACGTAACCAAGAGATTTCCAACAAATTCCCTCCAATTTCAGAAGAAATTTGATGAGCGGAGCTTGATAAGGACAGGAAGGTATTCAAAGGATTTATAAAGGTAACCCAGTGGATCTGATGTGAGGTAAATTTAGAGATGTAAAGGTAAGCAAGTGTTTTTGGAAATAAAAATGAGAGGTTGAAAAAAAAAACAGAGAATGAGCAGATTGAATAGAAGAAAAAAAAAACAGAAATAAAAGTTAAAAGAATATTAAATGTATCAAGATTGAAATCAAACCTAAAGTAGGAACGAGAGAATAAAAAACAATAGAGTAATGGAAATAAAGAAAAATAAAGCGTTAAGAAAGAAGATTTATAAACAAAGAGGTCTTGTAAAAAAAAATTAAAGAGGATGTTAAAGAACGATTGGAAAGGTAAAAGAAATAAGAGATTTAAAAGAAGGTGGAAAAAAGATTAAAAGAAATAAGTGATTTAAAAAGAGAATTTAAAAAAAATATAGAATAATAAAAGTTAAAAAAAAAGTTCTAAAAGAAAGAAGAATTAAAAGAAAACTTTTAAAGTATGTGTATAGAACAAACATAAGGATTTCTAAAGGGAAAAATAGAATTAAAATAGAGAAAAATTAACGGGTTGCCATAGGTTAAGTAAGTATAGGTAAGATAGTCAAATCTACATATTCAATGCTTCCAGAGCACAGACGGCAGCAGAACGAGGAGATCTATGAAACAAAATATCAACTCTAGTAAATACGGAACGTGGAAATATAGGGAATCGACGATGCTGGAGCTCAAAGTATGAGCAAAGTACGAGAAATTAATAAGATACCGGAGATAAGGATAAGTAGGTTGACCCCTTTGAGCATCGGAAGCTTACATCCACGGATAACTTACGCTCGGGAGATGAGTTGAATAATCGTTAGACAAGCGCAGAGTATGCACTATGCCTGTAAAAGTATATGAAGACCACACATATGATCTTGATGACGAATTTTGAGCTTCTGCCGAACTCTTATTGGAAAGCTACAATTAGAAAACCTGGCGGAGTTATTAGCGCATAAATTAATGTTGAGAGATCTGTTATATGGTATATCTACTAACATACATATATACAGTACTATATCATATTACAAAAAAAAAGAGAATCTTTGAGTACACGTGGACTCTCAATATAATTGAGAGAACTCCATCGGGACCAAAAGAAAGTCTTTTTTTTTATAAATATAATCGTAGTAAAATTAAAGCAGCGCTTATAACAAGAAATTGTCCAGCAATACAGAGTAGATAAAAACATTCTATCTATCTATCCATAATCCATAATTAATGGGATTAATTGTGATCAAATGCTAGCAGTATTAGCAGGAGTAGTGTGCCATCTAAAGCGACAAAAAAGTGAACAAACTCGAACGATCATCAGCAAACCGTTTACGGGGCCAATTCAATCGAGGGTATCCAAGCAAGCAGAATCCAGTATAGAAGTCGTCATTCCCACAACAGCAAACCTGCCAACAGCAAATTTACCTACCGTCGTCGGGAAACAGCTGGTACAATTAGAATAGTAGAGTAATTATTGTATTGTAATAATATATTTAGGGAAATTTTGGGCACCCACAGAAATTAGAATGTTAAGGCTAAGGTTGTAAAAAGTATTAAAATTATTGAAGGTTTCTTTTCTTATGATTTGGACAATAATTTTAAAATTGTAATTAAGGTAAAAATGAAAGGAAAACAAAAAGTATTATTAGAGAAAAGATTATTGGCGACGGAATTATTAAAAATTAGAGTACTTATTTAAGATATATCAAGCTTATAGTTTATTGTAACAGAAAATAGGTGGAATAGATAAAAATGTGGAAATATATTTTTTTTTTATTTTGTGAGATGTTTGAAGAAGTTATATTGTAAAAAACAAAAAGCAAATGTTAAAATAAGAGGAACGTAAAAAAAAAACTAAGAAAACAAATGTAAGAAATACTGGAAAGAAAAAATGTTAAATAAATTAAAGAAATATAGAAATAAAATTGAATGTGAGAAGCAATAAAAGAAAGTAAAATGTGGAAAAATAAAAACATAGAATACAGAAAGCAAAAAAAAGTGTAATGTGAAAAGAACATAGGGAAGAATATATATATAAATGGTGAAAGAGAAATTAAATATTAAAAAGAGAAATGTGAAATGATGTAAAATCAAACAATGTTAGAAAAAGCAAATAAGAAAATTTCGAAAGATGTAAAAATGTAATGTACAGAAATGTAATGAAATAATCTGAACCGAACGAAGATGAGCTATTTTCAGTTTATTTAATTGATTGCATTCTCCAGATCTAGTTCCCTGCGGAAACTAGTTTTTCCAAGGGGGGAGGGATGTTATGGCCCAATATGAAGAAGATTCTTCATGCAGCCAAGGGCGCATTTTAGAGAAATAATTAGCAATTGCTAAACAGTAACCTCGCATGGTACTGTTCTGCAACTGCCGGTTATTTCGCTGATTAGCCCAACAGCTGGCTGCGATGAGCGCTTAGTGGAGCAATCGACGATTACGATAATAATTAACCTCGCATGGTAATTATTATGTAAAGCGATTGTTTACTACTAAGCGACTCAGGTGCTGCAACCCGGTAGAACAAACGGCAAGGTTGTGTCGTTTGTTTACATCCGCGTTGTGAGCAAAGAACGTTTACTTCCGAGTATCGGACATAAAAGACCAATGACTGGTCTGGCGAGTGCCGTTAAGTGTTCAGTCGCGTTTTATCTTTTTGGTTTTAAGGTGTCGAGTTTCATTCAGTTCGGTTCGGGTTAGCTTTGATTAATGTATTAGGATAGGTCAGTTTTGAGTAAAATAAAGAAGTACATATGTTAAAGTAATCTGAGCGTGTTTTAATTAAAGACTTTTTAGTGATCGTGATTAATTATTCGTTTTTCCGCTATTTCGTTGCATTGGGACACGACACCGCCAATGATATCTGAGACAAATTCCAACCAATTAGTGGTTGTAGACCTGCCCGAAATAAACCCATGTTGGTTCAGAGACAGCAAATTCATACAGGAAGTTGATAGTTGACAGTAAATGATAGATTTGGGCATGCAAGATAATTTTGCAATAGGCCTATAGTTAGAAATTTAATTTTTACTACATTTTTTTGTGGATAGGTATGATAAAAGAGTTTTTCCATAGCTACGGGAAACAACCACTATCGAGAGAATTTTGGAAAATAATTCTCAGCGGAGCTGCCAGCACAAGGCAGCATGAATTAAAAAAGGCTGGAGCGATCCCATCAGGACTAGTTGTGAAGTCATTTGGAAACTCAGTAATATGATCGAGTACATCCTCTTCTGAAATTGAAGGTATGTTGAATGAAAGGTTATGAGAGTCGTTCATATGACTGAAGTTGCTATTTTGAGGTTGAAAATTTGACGAGGCAAAGGCATTGTCAAAAAAAAAAGCAAACATATAGCAAATTTCAGACGAATCATCACTAGCAGAATGCTTGTACTTCATTGTATTGGGGTAGTTGTCCGTTCTTTTCTTCATATTAATAAACGTAAAAAAGATGCGTGGGTTACTAAATAATTTCGTACGCATGCTTTGAATATACTCATCATAAAGTGTAGAGGAAAGTTCTCTGATCTGATTATATGATTGAGGAAGTTGTTGTGACTTATAATAATGTTTTTATCCCTCATATAACTTTTCCACAATTTATGCCTTCTATGTTTAAGACGCTTCAGTTCTTTATTGGATCATAGTGGAGATGTTTTAGAGAGCCACTCACGTTCGCGGCGAATGTGAGAGGAAAATAAATCGAAAAAAATTATGTAAAATTTAGAAACGTCTTCGTCAACATTATTGCAAGACAGAAATGTGTTGAAATCAATAGAAGTAAATCTAATGGAAAGTTCCGAAATGTCAGCTTTTCTAAAATTTGAAAAAGTATTGTGTTTCATCACAATTTGTTAAGTTTTCGGTTTAATGGAAATATGTAGTTAGTACAGGGGGAGGGGAGGTATTTGTCAAGGGCAGACATTTTGACTGAGCTAGGTTCAACTATTAAGTTACCTGCGTCAGTAGAAAATACCAGAACACCAGGTCTAACTGCCTACCCATGTTATTCTTCACATTACTGATTTGGCTGAGACCAAGAGATGAAATAGTGTCAAGGAAAAGTGATTCCCTTGCTGTCAAGTTATTAAGTGGAAGGTGGTCATCGTCAACTTCATTTAGTACCCTTTGAATATTGGGTAAGTTAAAATCACCAACTAGCAGTAATTCATCAAAAGAATCCATCTTACCATGCATAAAATTAAATGTTGAAATGAGTAGATCGTAAATATTCTGACCTTTGTCATCAACTATATTTATGGAGTCTGCAGGAATATAGCAACAAATTATGTATAAGTCAGATTTTAAAAGAGATGACTTAAGAGCAATAAGTTCGTTGTCAAGAGTATTGGAGAAACTGGGAAACTCAACCTGGCTGCAATTAAACTGGTTTTACGCAATTAAACTGGTTTTACAGGCGAAGAGTACGCCGCCACTTCGAGCTGCAGACATGTCTATCTCTTCTAAAAAATTGACACCAATTGTCAAAAATTTCAGCATTGCGAAAACTATGATGCACCGAAGTTTCAGTGAAAGCAACTATATCGAAACAAGTCGCAGCAGAGGCTTTGAAGATTTGAGTTTTTTGGAATATCACAAACAATTTAGTAAACGTGCCAGAGAGCCAAAATGTGGGATCCAGTAACTTGGCCCGCACATCTTCTGATGCGGTTAAAACAAAGGATGCAACCGGTTTAGAGCTTTTACTAATCTTGCGATAAGAAATACCATCAGCTGCGATATTTTTAGACTTCAGATACTTCAATATGTCCTCACACAACGTTTCTGGCGTGAAACGGGTGACAAAAACACTCGAACGTTTTGGTATTGTTCTCAAAGGGACAGCAATACTATTACCAAGAGACGACACAGATGAATACTGCGGAAACAGACGCAGGTCTTAGAATTATGTTATCAGAGCTTTGACTCCCAGCGTTACCTAAGGCCATAACAGCTGAGGAACGCACACTAGGAGTAGCAGCGGGCAGGTGCAAATTAGATTGCTTCCTCCGGCGCGGCTGTTGCTTGCGACGAGACTTGGAGGAAGGCTGCTGAGTAGGTAGCACATTTGCTGACAGCGAAGAAACATCAGTACAAGGCATATGCCCATTCACAGGAGACTCTATTTTTATAATTTCAAATTTTTTTCACAAAATGAAATCAAATATTTTGTTCCTTTTTTAAGATAATAACATAACATGAACATATAAGGTACTTGCAGCAAAATGAACTAACAATTATTTGGTATTTAAAAAAATACTTCAGTTTTATTAAACCCTTTCCCTGGACCTTATTTGTATGATAAAGTCTTAAAGCAATAAATCACTTTTGTCAAAAAGTAATCAACAGAATGTTGCCCGTTGCCCTTTAAACATTCTTAAATTAAGAAAACCAACAAAATCGCTTGTTTTTAATAATTTCTAATAAAAATAGAAATGGGCCCCTTTAACCCACCCAACACGTTAAGTTATAAATTTTTTAACCTACAACAGAGCAAATCAAAACAGTCTTCATACTTTGGAATAAAAATAGGTATAATAAGCATAATCCTATATACGAATATTAGTTTCATTGAGAAAATTTGTATTAAGTCTAATCGAAATACATAATCGCATTGCATTTTCTATTGTTAGTCCAAACATTCCTCGCGGTATTTTTTACCACATTGTCACATGTCCGAAAAACTTTCTTTTTTTTGCATGTATGGTAATACCTGTAATACCAAACAGGTTCCGCCGAGATTTTGGTCCTCTTTCCTCTTCTTTACCTTTATGAGTTTCAGATTCTATTATATATTTTTTTTTTTTTTTTTCAAAATCTTAAATCAATAATTTTCTTGTTTGATTCCTCTGTGGTCAGTTTTTGATTTTATCTTCTGCGGTTTTTCTATTTTCTTTTTTCTTCTTAATTTAAAGCTTCCTTGTTAATTTCTGGCCTTTATAATTTATCGCTTTTCTTCTTTAGTTATTCTTTTTAACAGGACATTTATATGGCCTTAGTTTTAAGATTAGCCAGTGTTATGCTGTCATCTGGATTAGACCTTTTTCCTCTTGGGAAGAATATATAATCCCTCGGGCGGTAGGAGATTACTCTGTATCTGTCTCTGATTCTCAGATATAAACAGACAAGAATACTTTGTGTCGTTATAGGTTAGATAATAGGGTAATAAGGCCCATGGTCTACTCCAGTAGTCTTTATTAGCCCTAAACACCGAAATCATAAACTACATTACCAAAAACTTTCAAACTAAAGAAGTTACTATATGTAGAAATAATAATTAAATAACAAAACTTACGGTTTTTTTCTCCGCGAAAATTATAAATCGAAGCGGTCGTACTCCTCTCGGTGATGTACCGTTCATTATTGACAAGATGGCGTGGTACTAGCATCCGAGTCGGATACCTGTGGCACTCGTGTCGTCTTAATTCATGTATGCATAAAGTATGAAGTTGTGGATCAATTTAATACGAATTTTAACTTTAGGCATAATTGCCTTATTTTTCGCATATACCTTATATGAAATACTAATTTAATTTCCCATCCTAACCCCTTATCAACTTTCTATTGACAGCTATACTCCGATGGTTGTTATCTATGGCACAAATGTTTATAACTGCAAACCCCAACCCCTTCTTGCTGTTGCCATACAAAATTTTAGTTTTTCACTTTATTTCCATTTTTTCATCTATGTGCCTTATACCATTTATAACTGTTTCTCTTGTTTCTTACTGCAAAAATTGGCTATTAACCAAGGGCTATTTTATTTCGTATAATATCTGATTACATTTTTAAGAGGACTTATGATATTACCAGTAAATTTGAATAAATATGCAAAACTTAAGACTTTACAGAGTTAAAATTCTCTTTCGGGTAATGTTTAGTATGTAATCGAAATAAATAAAAAAAAAACCCTCTTCCTTTCTAGTAAATAAATCAATGAAAATTGATAGTAGGTATATAATAGGTACTAATGGTGATATTCTCTAGTTTAGAAGAAAACCAGTCAATACCTTTTCACAGCGACCCACTTAATCTTCTTAAAAGAAAATCTCTAATTTCTTCTGCACATACAAGAGTGGCCGGCCATACATACATACTTAATACATATAAATAATATAAATAACAGAAATCTCATTACTATGGAAAACATTAAGCAAACTATAGTGAATATCTCAGCAAGTTACATCACACATTTAGCATCGGATGGGGTTTAAACCTGTGTCATACCCTAAAACCTGCAAATGATTGATAGTAACCCCTAAAGTCAGGCTAACTCAAGGGAAGCACATTTGTAAATTTCAATATATCCTTCCGTATATGATATTTGTGTATGTGTGTTCCTGTTTATCTCAATATATGTATATACCCATATGCACATACATACATACATTCATATAAAGTATAGTTGAAAAAGTTTATTTCCGCCTTGTGGGCAGTAAATTTTGGTATCATCCAAACATACGTATTAAAAAAATATAGCACTCGTACAGCTACTACAGTTATAGAAGAAGAAATAGCGGCGGCAGCAATAGCAGCAGCAGCCCACCAACCCGTTACTGTTGGTGTTGTTGGAGGTCAAGCAGTATTTTCCTAGCAGTAACAGCATATTTTTATGCCTGAAAAACAACACTGAGTCTTGCTTGTTGTTTTTCGTCATAACTCTGGTCCCCAGAATATATTTATCTGAGAAGGATATATTGTGTACGGGAACGATGACGTTATAGTGTATATGGTAATATGGTCACCAGTCCTACAATATGTAGATGCAATTTGTCCTTTTTACTGGTGACCCCGTTCTCTTGTGAATAATTAAGTTTAGAAAAAGCGCAGAATAAAGTAAGTAGTTTATCCGTTTCTTGGCTGACTATGGCTATGTAACACTATCACTTGGATAATCACAATGACAGTGATAAAGTTATTTTTGTCATTATCTCTTTTTTTTTTCAGTAAGTATAGGATTTGATTTTATGTCATAACTTTGTAATTACAAAGTAGAAAAATAATAAAAGGAACAAAACCTGAGAGAAGTCTTCTACATATATATATATATCACTTAGCAACAAGAACTTTAAAAGCCTAAAAAACACTCTCACAGAAAACAAAAAAATTATTTAAAACAGGGAAATTCGTATTTTTTCACTTTTTCATTAATTTTCTTTTGGGAAACTTTCGCCTTTCTACGAAACTTTTCTTTCACGAGCACTGAAAAAAGCACTTAACAGAGCGAGCAACTTGCGATATTCTTTTTTTTTCCTTTTTTTTATGCCTTTTATTCCTCTTCTTCTTCTTATTTTAACCTTATCACACCACGGAAGGACATTGACACTCACGACGCGACAATCTAACGAAACATAACCGACACTGATATAACAGGACACGGGCCAAACGAGCAATTAACTAAGAGCAATGAATAAATTTTCTCTGATATTTGCTGCTGATGATGATGCTGCTGCTGCTACTGTTGTTGTTGCTGCTGTTGATATTATTTTTCCTGTTATTATTGCTGTTGTTGTTGTTATTATTTTTGTTGCTGCTATTTTAGCTGTTGGTGGTTTTACATCTACTGTGCATCCCTTTTGCGCGTATATATCCCGTATATGATGTGGGACGATATTGGACCATTGGAAGAGCATACGGAACAAACACATTCATTCGTCCTCGTGTAGAAAATAAACGATGGAAACTAACATATTTACACACACCGCATCGCGCACTCAACGTCCGTTATCATATACAGACGACGAAACGCCACAAAACAGACGAAAGTATAACGACAGTATATAACGGTATAAAATGCGAATTTATCAAATAAATTACGGTACACTTGCAATATAATTATCATCCAAAAATCTCTACATAAATAAACAATAACCGACGATATGTAAATAAAAGTAATTTTTTATTTTTTATTATTTTCTTTTTAATCACAATTTAACGTGGATGAGGTTAAGTTAAGAACTGCTGTAAGAAGGGGGGTTTTGGTTACAAGGATGGTTATGGTTACATGCGTGCCTATTCGGATTCGTTCCAGCAGCACTTGAGAGTTGAGATTTCGGGGAGGCAAGAGTCTATATATATGTATATATGTATATACAATATATAAGTGTAGTACCTAGAGATGCACTTAAAAATTTCCTTTTTTATTTTTATTTTTGTTAAATATTTTGTTTCTTTGAGAAATTATCACCACTGTTTTTAAGTACAAAAAAAAAAGTATTATAAAATTCACTTAATATGTTTTACCAAATAACCGAACGTCCAGTTCACTTCGAAAGCAATCCGACAATAACTAAAATAAACTATAACTGCGAGTATATAGTTGAATTAAACTAATAATAAAACTGCGAAAAATCGGTAAAAAAAAATATATTCTTAAAGTCAACTCAACTCCCACCCGTAGGTATATAATAATTCCACTTCCTTGTTGGAGGAAAAGAATTGCACCTAAAAGAAAATTGGAACACTCAATTTTCCCGATATTTTGTGTTATCCACCGTTTCACAATTATAATTGCACAGCACTCACGATAAAAACGAATCTTTTTCTCAATTTTATTTAGCGTTTCGGGAACGTATTAAATGGCAAACCTGAGATTTTCAATTAACTAAGCCCCAAACAGTTGTCAAAACAGGCAGCCATTTATATTTCGTGTTAACCTACCCCCCAATAATTTTTTTCTGTGAACGCATGTCGTTTCTTGATGCGCTAAGCTTTGTTATTGTATATTTCCTATGATGGGGGGTGGCTGGTTGAATGATTCTCGTATATATAAAATATCAGAGACAGGAGTAAACAGGATAGCTTTCATTTTCATTCTCCACCCTAGAAACATGGTGAAATTCTTGAATAGGTGAATTAGATTTTGGGGAGCGGGGAATTTGAATTTTCTTTGTGCTATCTTCTGAGTGATATTAACAGAAAGATTTATTCCTTATTTATTTATTCATAAACAAAGGTATCTTAAGGTAGATACCTCTTAAGCAAAATAAATACATAAATACATTGTGATCAAAAGCGAAAAAAATAAATGTAGATTTCATTAAATATTGCTACCTTTTCGCTTACAAAATCTTCATTTGCTGTCTGTGGTTTGACCTATTTCCTTAAAGATTTTACTTATGTCGATTTCGATGGGACCATTTCAGTGTTGCACTTTTTCTGGTAGCGGAGAACTGGGAACACTGAAGTCCATCGAATATATTTCTGTCATATTCCTTATATTTGTGGGCACACGTATTATATACACGGAACTGTCAAACGTAATAAATGTTCTTTATTGATATATAGAAACAAATTTCTTCTTAACTTTATGCTAATTACCCAAATAAAATGTTTTAATTCATTTAACTCCAAAATTTCACAAATAATCGCGACAGTACAGTTTGACAGAGCAGATGACAATTCAACTTAAATATGTATTTGTAACACCGACAAAATATCCAGTGCAAATCTCGTGTTGCACTTCTGCTATAAAAATTGTCCCATTTTCAGTGTTGCGCTGCAGGAAAAAGTGCAATACAGATGTTGCACTGAAGTCCCATCGATTTGATCTGGATTTACCGCAATTGATGACTTTTTTTAGATGTTTTGTATGTAAAGTCATTGTTGATATTCCATATACATTGTGCTGTATTTTTCCTGTGGAGTTCCATAGACTCAATTTTTTAATCACATTTTGAGGAAGAATATAATCAACACGTTTACATGAATACTTGAAGTATACTTGAAGTATGCTTGAAGTAATCAAAATATCATGAAAAGGCTCATTCAACGCGTAAGTTTCAACTTAAGTAATTGGAAAATTAAATTCAAGAAAAATTCAAATCAAGTAATTGGAATTAATTCAATTAACCGTTCTACATGTGCTTCAAGTGGATTTCAAGTCAAGTACTCAAGTAATCATGTAAACGTACTGCCTTTTTGAACATCTTCGTTTGAATGTGGTAAACACAACAATTTCAAGTCAAAGAATAAAATGTTTTCGGAATTTGATCCGATCTAGTTTTAGTCCAGTCATTGTACACTTTTGAAAATGCAAGTAAACCGAGCAAGCTGATTTTTGGACATTATGTAGGGGAGCTTAGAAAAGCCAAGATTTCCTATGAGCTTTCTCCGCAATCTTGAAATAAGAGCTAAATTTGGTTTTATTGCGATAACTCAGCCATTTTCGCTGGAGATGCTTAATAAAAAGTGCAAAAAACACAGAAAGGGTTACCTTTTGGGAACATAGTGTAATAGGTCATTTTAAAGCTAAGCTTTTCGGCTTTTTAAATTCAATATGAAAAATTGATATTGATGACGAGTTTTTTTATCAAAATAGTAGTTAAATAAAAAAAAACGAGTAAAAATTCCGAAATTTTAAATTTGTTGAGCCATAACTTCAAAACGGAAAGGGTGAGGGAAAAAATTTATAGACAATTGGAAAGGTCGAACGAGTCGAACGATTATCTATCTACCAAAGTTTAAATCATCATCATAGGGTGCAACATTTAGAAGTTACAGGGTGATCTATAAAAACATGCCCAAATATCTTAAAGTCCCGTTATCTCAGAATCCGTTACGATTTCCATAAAATATTTTGTTTGTCTGACCTATTCGTAGCTTTCGGGTGTCAGACTACATACGGGACACCCGTATATTTCTTTGCTGAGAAATTTTGTATTATTCTCTTCGCGCTTTTTGACATAGTTGTACATTTTTCTTAAGTTCAATTCAGAACTTAAGAATTTTCTGTCTGGATTATGAGATCGTGTGTAATGGCTTTCATAGTATGCAAAACTTTGTATTTGATCTTTTAAGGAAGCCACTAGTTCTTCATCACTCTTTCTGCAAGATCCTTTAATTTTTCCACGTAAATCTTTTCCTGACACCTTTGCTTTGAAATCCCTATGTAGTCTTTCTATAAATATATCAAATGTTCCTATAAAGAAGTTATTATATACCGCAACGCTTTCCTTTTTAAATTTTAAAAAGTATAAATAACTACAATCTCTGGCTGATCCTTACAAATTTTTACGTCGCCTTCTTTTTACTGGCGTATACGATGAGTAGATGCACACAAGAATGTTTCTCAAAATCCTCATTTCCCAAAAAAAAAAAAAAAAGATATCCGATTTTCCTTTGTAATACGGTTCTTGCATATTTTTACACATTTGCAATCCTTATTTTCGAATTTCTTTGCAGGAATAATATTTCCAGTTGTTGTATAATATTTTGTTCCTCTATTTCTTTCGACTTTCCTAGTCTTGTGATCATTATTTTCGCAATGTGATCGAAGATTAGTAACTTTGTCTTCGTCAGATGTTGAATCTGTTAATTCCAAAATTCGAATCCTCTTCTTAGTTTGGAGCAATCTTGAATTAATATTTCTCAAGCTGCTTTCATCATTTGAAACATAATTTCGTCTTCTTTTGCTAATATTCATGGATCTTTTTTCTATAGTAAAATAAAAACTTCAATACTCCTCGTAATCCTATATGTATAATATTCCTATATCAGTGTTGAGGTATTTATATATGAGAGTACAGCTCTTGTGAAATATGTTCTTATGTCAAGTCTCATATCAAAAATCAATCTCCAATAAACCCTTATATACGAATACGGGGAATAAGTAGTTTCAGTGAGAATTCATTCTCGATATCAACGCTCATATGAGCAATCAGTACTTAGTAAACTTTTATATAGGATCAAGGGGATCACTTAGAAAATGTGTTCCTATATCAAAGCTCATAGGAGTTGCTAAAGTAAGTGTCATGTCGCGGCATGTGCTTCTCTTGAATATGATAGATGATTTTGTAGTTGCAGAGCATCTGCATTTGATGGAATTAGGAATAACGAAAAGACTTTTAGTTTAGTATAGGGACGGAAATTTTTGTAATTATATAAAGTGGTCATCTCGAGGTATAGTATGTTTCCAAATGGTTGCTCAAATGTAAAATGCCTTCCGAAATGTATCGTGCATCTGGAAGACTTTAAAAAAGCACACCACTCTGGCCGATCGAAATTCTCATATAGTAATTCTCGCCACGAAATAGGAATTTAAATGCTATATGAATGTTTTTGTCTTGGTCTTTTCTCTACTATGCTTATATAACACTACAAATGCTATATAGAAATATCTATTTTCAACATCAAGATAATCTTTAATAATCTTTAAGGGTGTAAGTAGCATATGTAAGCTAAGCTTTAAACATGTGTACTGTAAACTAGCCTTAAGCATATATGCGCCATCTGCCTTATGCGGTGGTTGCCATGACCACTGTCAAGTCAACTCAAGAGCACGACACATGGTGCCAAATAACTACTGTGTACTGTATATCTTAAATAAATAACAAATCTTGGTAAATAAATGTAATCATTTATTCACAAGGGAAGAACTGAAGTCCTATATCATCTCTTTTTTATGTATACCCGTTTTCATATTTACTGAATATTTGGCCTGCCATTTGTAATAAAAATAAACGCATTTTTATTTTTTAGATTTAGTTACAAATTAGCTTAGAAACATGAAAACAATGACATATTGATAAATTGATTGAAAAATAGATAAATACAGATTAGTTCCATTTATTTGGAGAGCCAAATGTACACAACTGTTTTTAACCATAGTTAATTAAACTTTCTATTTATTTATTTATTTTGAGGCGCTTTGTTTTTTTTCGATCTAGCATGTTAAATACTAACAATAAAATTTTAATTGTTGTTAAATTCGATCATATGCCTTGTGAAAAATCAATTTTAATATTTAGAAATATATACACTGCCGGACACTTAATTACCGGCACTTGAAAATTGTTTGAGTTTTAAGGGTCACATTACAATAAAATTTGGTTATATACCTGCATCTTTCAATACTCCCTTACAATGATGAATCATCCGCAGAGAGTTTGAATTTTTCTAACAATGCAGTTCTGAGAAAACCTTTTCCGTTTTTGGGCTACTTAAAAAGGGACACTTGATTACCGGCAGGGCGAATAAAATTGATAAGAAAAATTAAATAAGGAAGATTTTTAATAATTAATAATCAATATGACCTCCATTATTTCTTACACTTTTTCTCAATTAGAACCGTCCTCGATCATTTTTTGACAAAAATTTAATCTGGCGTTTTTGTGACGTTTCTGTAATGCCGGTTTCTTTTTTAATTTCTGTCTACATAGATGAGGACAGCGTTGAATAATGCGGTGAACATTTCGAACACTTGCTGAAGTTCCTACCTTCGTTGCTATTTCCCGAGAAATTGCTGTAGAATTCGAAGTCAAAATTTATCGAGGCTAGCTCTTTGTTGTAGCCATTGCCGTTCTTCCTTTCCGCTGTTTGGCATAAATACTCGGAATTTTTGATGAAAGCATCAATGGTTGATGGATGTCTTCCAAGTCTCCGCGCAATTTCCCGATTTGACAAATTTTCTTCTTTAAACGCAATAATTTTTCCAATTTCCTCGCGTGTAACACTTTTCCCACGTCCCATTTTAAATAAAATAAAACCTAGAGCTTCAAACCGTTTTTAAATATTTCTTAATCACAAATGTTTAAGATAACTACATTCACTTTCTTTTGTTTCACTTCAATAGTCAGAAAACAACTGGTACCGGTAATCAATTGTCAATTGAAATGGTATAATCTAATCGCGCATGCATAATAAGTTCCACGTGAATATTAAATTTGCGGACTCTAATAGATTCTATTGTCTTTTAATGGTTTCACGTTAGGACCACTTTTCCTATATGGGATAATTTAGGAACAAATAAGTTATCAAATAGGGATATTTAATTCCTATATAAGTGAAGTACACCAATTTAAGAAATACTACAACAACGTCATAGCACTAAATTTCTCCAATAGGGAATATATAAAATCTTATATAAGCACTGAACATCAATATGAGATTAAAATATAAGTACATTACAGAAATTATTATTCCTACATCAACACTAAATTTTATTCCCGGAGCATGATATGAGATTGTCCACTTTATCGCTATAAGAGTCTAGTGCGATTCCCTGGGAATTCGATGAGACAATAATCTGGCTTCATATGACAACTTAAGTTCGCAAGATTTATTCCCTAGCAGAGCTCTGAGATTTATATAGGAAAAAAAATTGTTCGTTGGGGGGGGGGATGGGAGTTCCCAAGCACGGACGCCAGAGCGGCTCATTGTGTATCCTGCTAGAAACCCTATCAAAAAAACCTTCCTATCCTCTTAATAAAGCGCATCAGGTCTTGCTAAGGAAGACTTTTCAGCTTATCTACAAATAGGAGGGCAGACCCTAGAGTATCCAGCCTGCTCGGGGAGAAGGCCGGACAAACACACAGAAAGTGTTTGGTTGCCTCAGGCTCTCCTTCCAGGCAGGACAGATACTCAGGGCTGTCAACAACTCCCATCCTTGTTAGATGAGCGTGAAGCGAACTGTGGCCGGTGATGATGCCAACCACAGTTCTACATTGTTCTTTTCGAGGCCTAAGAGAAAATCAGAGAAAATGCCATTGGGCCCATCAATAAAAATTTTTGTGCACCTGCAAGTACTCAGGTTTGCCCTGCGCCCATCTCTGCTGATGCTTCCCACGAACATCCGTTTTGATGAGACACCCTATATCTGAGGTGGCCACACTTATGGCGGATTCCGGTCCGAGAAACGAAGAATCAGAGCCAGCCCTAATTAGAAGATCAGCCCTTTCATTCCCCCATGATCCACATGTGACCAGAAGCCTACTGATGGGACACTTTGTTGCGGATATACAAATGAATTGCGAATAGAAGACTCTGTAGTACTCTGCTTGTTCTGGTTCCACTTCGCTAAAACTTGAAGTGAGTGGAACTCGTTTTCGTACTGGCGCAAGTAAACTGGTGAGTATGTCAAGAGGAGGTGAGGGACTAAAAACGAGGTTACTTGGGACAGTAATTTCGCTTGTGGAAACGCTTTAGGCAGTCTCTGACGCTATACCTACTTTCTTAGTTCAACCATCGGCTGAGTTATATCGCCTGCACACCAATTACCATTTATTCAGTCTCAGACGCTCAATCTTGATCAACGATACATTGGCTGAGTGATCTCGCCAGACCATCATGCAATCAGATTATCGAAGAAGAAAAACCATTACATGGCGACCATGCACCACGGACCGAAGGAAAAAAAATTACAAACTCAAGGAGGATATAAGAAATGGTTCAATGATGTCCGTTCGAGAAGATTCAGCCGCTGGTACATTTACCAATTCCTTGTTTAATTCATCTCCCATATGGATTTTAGTTATTTCAGCAGGTTCATATATGCATGATCGGGGAAAGCATTGGGATTTATAGGCCAAGCAACGTATTTTTATAATCCACGGCAGGCATTGTGAACAGTCGCTGTCGCTTTACCATATGCCTGACTGAGCACAGAGTCCATTAGATAGTGTGTGACATGACATCACGTCCAGAGTGAGCTTTCAGCCAGTAAGAATATTCCTGGTAGATAAAATGGCACTATGCCATTAGCTTTGGCGAATTCCAAAGATTCGAAGCCATTGTGACTCGCCTGACCGTTCACTATCAAAAATACTTTTTGCTCTATACTTGCATTCACATGGGATTCGAAATAACGAAGCTATTTAAAAAAAGAATTCGACAGTCATCCATCTTGAAATGCATTCTTCATCGTTTTTACGCGAAAATAGAAGACATTAATAAATTTTGAAAAACCTTTCTATTTGGGGCCTGTTAAAAGCTTGAGCTTTGGCTGCAGACGTTGGTTTCGGTTTCCGCAGTGATATATCTTTATGCTTCTTAATAAAACTAGTTAACCACTTTTGTCCAGCACGTTTTATATCCTTATTAAATGAATTCGCAAACCCATTTTTTTTCCGAAAGTCTAAAAACCTTCCTTCGCATGTCACCACACGTTAACCCAAATAGACGAATTTCTAAAAAATTTTAGTGATAAATGCCTCACCTCTGTTGGGGCTCAATAATTTATTTAAATCTAATGCGTATCTGCGCAAAGTTGCTTGGGGAGCACCGAACTTTTTAGTTGCAGCTAGCCATCCCATTTTGTTCTCTTTAGTCGCTTCTATGGCTGTTTTCATGCTTTCTTCGTTCCATGATTGAAGGTCAGTAGTTTGCTTGTAGTTACGTGGCATGATAAAAACAATACCTGCTCAAAGAAGAGTTACTTTGAAAATATGTATCTGTAATCAGACGACTATGGACAAAACGACATACATGTATGATTTTGTCCATTAAAATCAAGTCGCAGTCGACAGATTAGCCGTAATTGTATTTCACGCTTAAAGTAGTGCCAGTGTTGCAACCTAATCCGGGGGTTTCACGAGATAGTACATAGTGATGAGGAAAATTTGAAAGCGTATCGATGAATCGACTAATTCGACTAATTGCAGAAAAAAATCGACGACTAAAAACAATTTCCAAAATTTTGTCGTTTCTCGTATGTAAAATTAGCTTTTCAGAGCAACATGCTATAGTGACTTCGAAAGCGTTTTGAAATAACGCTCTGAGTGACGATAGCGTAGAAAGCAACTTGGTTGCCCTGAACAAGAAAAAGCGAAAAAAGCTATATTAAAGAAAATATTCATATGTGTACATATATACACGGTCAGACACACGGTGGATTATTCCTGAGACTTTTAAAACACCGAAGAGATTTAAAATATTATGAATACTTTTTTATTTTGTAAAATATGTATCTATTTTATAAATATAGTATGAAAGGGTTTTCCAATAAGAGATGTTATTTTAATTAGCCCGCTATTTCGGTGGATGTCACTTTTGGAGCTGTCATTTTTTGACATTTGACAAGTAGAAACCCCGCCATTAATAAAAATGGAACGATACACGATTCAACAACGCATTGAAATTATTAAAATTCACTATAAAAATGGTGAAAATGTGGCAGAGACGGTTCGTAAAACTCGAACATTTTTCGGTCGTCGTGCACCTTGTCGGACCGCAATACAGAGATCGGTAGAAAAATTCGAGCTGTCGGGACAAGTTAGTGATGTGAAGAATAAAATCCGTGCACGTCGCTCAAGAACAGCCGAGAATATTGCTGCTGTAGCCGAAAGTGTTGAAGAAAACCCAGGTTTGTCCATTCCTCATCGTTCTTTGGAATTAGGCATTCCACAAACGTCATTACACCGTACTATGCATAAAGATTTGGGTCTTAAGGCTTATAAAGTTCAGTTAACACAAGAACTCAAGCCGGCCGATCATCAACAACGTCGAGTCTTTGCTGATTGGGTCCTTGAAATGCATGAAAATGATCCGGAATTCCATCGAAAACTCATCTTGAGTGATGAGGCCCATTTCCACCTCGATGGCTTCGTCAACAAGCAAAATTGTCGCATCTGGGGCTCGGAAAACCCAAGAGTTATTGTTGAAAAGCCTCTCTATCCTCAACGTGTGACTGTTTGGTGCGGTTTATGGTCCCGCGGGGTCATTGGACCTTACTTTTTCGAAAATGAGGCTGGAGCAACAGTTACGGTGAATGGATTGCGCTATCGACAGATGATTAATGATTTTTTATGGCCGGAATTGGATGGTATTGATCTGGACAACGTTTACTTCCAACAAGACGGCGCTACGTGCCATACAAGCAACGAAACCATTGATCTTTTACGGGAAAAGTTTCCGGACCGTGTTATCTCTCGAAGAGGTGATCACAATTGGCCACCGAGATCTTGTGACTTAACACCTTGCGACTTCTTCCTTTAGGGCCACGTGAAAGAGAAGGTCTACGCCAACAGCCCAGCGTCGATTCAAGACCTCAAAAATGGAATTCGTGAGGCTATCGTGGACATAGGGCAGCCACTTTGCGATTTGGTTATGGAAAATTTCATGAAAAGGATATGATATGGTCGTGGTGGTCATTTGGCTGATGTTATTTTCCATTATTAACGGCTTACCTTCCTCTTTATAATGAAATAAAGATCCGATCATTTATCTCAAAAAATGGCATTTTTCTTTGAATATCAAAATAACACCTCTTATTGGAAAAAAGAAGAAACTTTAAAGCTTTTCATTATTTTCTCGATTTTGAGACAATGAATGTATGTATGTATATTTTTTTTTATAATAATAATTGTAGCTTGCGTACGCAGAGTGATAATTTTAATTCCCGAAAATGCTATTTGTATATTTGCTATAAATTACAAAAAAAAAATCTTAAACTATAATTATTTAAAATGATTTTAGCTGCACATTTTAATAATTGGTTCCGTGCTTTTGTTGTTTTTCTTTCTTTTTGTTATTCTATTATTAAATTACTTATTAATGATACTTAGCTGTGTTGCCGCTACAATTTAACCCTCTGTAAAGGGATGTTCTGAAGTTTCACTACTATTTCGGCGTTTACTTCCTAACATTTTTGTTGCTTTTTCCAGAGATTCTTGATAGAAGAGATTATTTGATTCTCCAGGTAGAGAATATTTTGTTTCATCTAAATGCCATGTTAGTCCGAGTACTATTTTAAATCCTGATTTTGCTACCTGTTTTATTTATTGCAGCTGTTGCTGGTGAATATACTGTACTAGATGGTGTAGAATCATTGGAGAATTTTGAACAAGTAATCCAGCTCACACTTCGACTGGCAACATTTCAAGCAGTAGAAATTTGTGCATGAAGCGTCATAAAACAGGCACCCGTGAGTTCAACAGGATTTTGCCTGAAGTTGTGCTAATGGTGTAGCAATTCGCCCAGATTGCCAATGTCCTTTTCAGTGTACTCACTGTAGAAATATTTCAGATTTTCCAATCCGGCTAGTTGCAGTAATTTTCTTTTTGTTGTCGGAGATTGTATTTCCACGCGGATGTTTGAGAATACTTTCACTTAAAATTCACCGCCACTGTCGTTTCTCAGATGATCTGACATTAATAGAAGATTGTCTTCCTCTTCTTTTCTAGTTTGGGAATGACGTTGGACGCTGTCAATCCCTGGGTGCGTTCAATTATCATTTAACCGCAGGCCGGCGTACATGCTGCAGTATCTCAATGTAGCATATTGCTATATGCAATACGCTACGACCATAACAAATCAGTAACTCCGATTTTATCCAGGCTCAAAGTGTTAGCTGTTGTAAATTTAAATTCATGTTGAACATTGGCCAAATTATGGAAATATATTATATTATTATTTTTATATACATAAATATATTAGTCTTATTTAAATTGACTGCATTTTATTTTCTGGTATTTTTATTGATAAGCTTTTATTAGTTTTTAAAAACATCGTTAGCCATTATTCACCAACACACTTAGTTTCTTGCCATAATTTATGTTTTATTGAGAGATGCAATCATATATCAATGTTATGTGCCGCTCCTTTCGTGCTCCAAGGGAGAGAGAGCGCGCAGGGTTTTACATGAGAAGGAAAAGGAATCTAATGTTTCTTTTTTCAAACTTTATGTTTTATTCGACTTTTTTTAATGTTTTTTTAGACTTGTTACCTTTTACTTAACTTTTTTTAAGTTTTTCTAACTTTTTATTTTATTCAACGAACTGCCGATTTTTCAAAAAGAACTTTGTGTTTTATTCACCTTTACTTAATTTTATCAAACTTTGTATTTAATTTCATTTTTCTTTAATTAATTTTTTTTATTCTGAACTTACTTGCCCAACAGTTGAAAGGCAAACTCCCCGAGGTTTGAGCCTGCTGTTAGGTGCTTATCATAGTCGAAAGCTTTTTTACTTTTTTATCGTCTTATAACGACGCTGAAAAAACGAAAAGATTCGAACAGTTTTGATGCAATACAATCTTAAATCTGATATGCCTGTTGTCGTCGTTTTAAAATATTAATTTTAAGACGGCAAGAATAATTGTATGTATGTACATGCAATTAGACTAGACGAATTAGAGATATGTATATACTGTTTACATGCCACTGACTTATAACAATGGACTGAGCGTATTGCAATTTTCTAATAGGAAAGAATGGCGCAAGTTTTATAGTTTTCTCTTTAGCGCTATGGCAGAATTGGAGCTAACAACTTCATTGGATGTTTTTATGTTGACAGCAAATTACAATCACCGCAGGAAGAATAAGGTAGGGTAAGGTAAGAGTTTACCATGTTTCGTCTCTCTTGTCCATACGCAGGACGGAAATACGAAAGACGGAATGAGTCTTATAAGAGTGCTTATAAGCGATTAAAGTGTCACTTGAACACAAGAAAAAATGTTTTTTTTATTTAGTTCGATTTTCGAGTGTAAAATTTCATGTGATTGGTTGAGTTTTACATGTTTTTTTTATGTAGTAAACGTTTTAAAGGATGCTCAAACACTGATATACAGGAATATAAATAGCAAATCGCTCAGTCCCAGCGGCACATGCGAAGAGGAAGAAGACACTACAAGTAGGTAAGTATGTAGGTATGCATATCGTGCGAGTGGAATGTGTGTCTGATAATAAAATGCAATTTATGCTTAAATTGCATTTTATTATGTGAGAGTGAATTTTTAAATGAAGTTTAAATTAAATTGAAAAGAATGATTTTATTTTTTAATCTGGAAACACAATGCTACACTCTTCAATCAGCTCAAATTTCAATTTAATCCTATATCTGATAATAGAATAGAATGAAATTTGAGCTGATGAACGCTGATTGCCGTCGCATTGTGTTTCCCGCTTAAGTTTTGTCACATATATTTATGAAATATTACGCTACAAATATTTCAATCTATATTAACGGTTGTTATACTTTTCCCGTTTTGGATGATTGGTATCTTGCGTCTGAACTTGTTTACCTTGCTGCAGTCTCAAGGGTTTCTCCCGCCACAATCGGGATTGCATCAAAATATCTTACTTTCAAATATTATGGCATTGGTCGATTGTCAGTACAGAAGTCCTTGATGGTTTAACATGAGCACCTGCCATCATGGCTTAATCTCACGGTGCTCTTCACACTCAGATTGATTTTGTAACGTCAATCATCGCCCTCCAGAAGCATTTCTGCTTCTTAAGTTTCAGTCAACGCCAAGTGCATGCCTGGCGTCTTCATTGATGGGAACGAGACCTATCTAACATATCTGCCTATGAGTCCCAGAAACTGATTGTTTACGCGCAACTCCACGCAGAGCTCCTACCCAAGCTCAATGAGAACACTTCAGTGATCACTCGCTTATGTTAGTCATCACTGAAATGCCTCACACTCACCGGGGTGTTCACTCTGCCCGTGATATTGGGCGTTAACCACAGCCACCACGTTACTCCCCGAAGGGTTTCACCAATGTCGGCATGGAAGACAGTTCCATGGACAACCGACCCCGTGGTAGCGGATAACCTCCGGTCAGGTGCAAGCCCGAGACTGATCACCCTCTCCTTTCTATACAGCGTCATTTCGACTACTCTGCGGGCATGCGAGGCAGTTCCTGTGTGGCATATCTCCTCCTTCTTGGTTTGAAGACTTCTTTTGCGTATTCAACAATGCACTGCTGCTGCTGCTCTCTGCTGCTCAGTACATTACTGAAAACATATCTTCCTTCTACCCTTTCTATCCCCATACTATTTAAATCCCCGACACTCTCATACATAGGAAATTCACACAGCACATGTACCCAGTCCTCACAATCATTACCACACATACATTTTCGGCTTTCACTTAGCCCCCTCTTGTGTAGGAATGCATTCAACGAGCCATGGCCAGTTAGAAGGAAACCTAAGCAAAGATCGAATTCAAAGCGCGGATGTTCTTCTACGAAGGACACCCGTTCGATGAATTCAAACGTTGTTCTTCCCTTCTCACTCTCACTCCATCTGGCCTGCCATCATTCATTATGTACTGCCTTAGTGCATTTTTCCTCTCTTCTTTGTTCAGACCTTCCATTATATTGCTCGATATTTATGATATTCAAGGGCAATTTTCTTCTTGATCCTGTAGAACAAGCTCTTGCTAATCGCGACAAGGTTAAGCGGGGCTGTGCCCATTAGGATCTGAAGGGCTTCTGTTGAAACCGTGCGGAGCACTGCCATAAACCAGATATGCCAGTAGCATGATTCTCTGGCAAAGAGAGAATCTTTGCTCTTCCTGCCACTGTTTTCACACAATTACACCAGACAGGTGCCCCATCTGTAGCACACGCAACAAATAGGCCCTCATAGATAATCCGCGTTGTTCTTCTGATTACGCCCCAATCGCTTCTCAATACTCGTAGCAGCTGGCCAAACACGCTTAGCATTCGCTTCTTGCTCTCAACGAAGTGGCAGTCAAAGTGCATTCTCTTCGCCATACTTATCCCCAAGTATTTGACTTGGGTCACGTATTTAAGACTTTCACCATTCATCCGAACATGTGGAGGACGATTTAATGAACAGTTTGCATGTCAGCAGCATCATTACTGTCTTCTCTCTTGACACGATAACTCCAACATGTGTACCCCGCAATTATCGACCATGTCCATTAGTCTCTCGCTTTTGCTCTCTATTCCTAAACGAGAATCTGCTTCTATTAGTAGGAGCAAAACATCTGCGTAAGCGCATCATTTTCCCTCGCTTGCAAGTTGCTCTAGTAGATTATCCATCATGAGGTTCCATATAAATGGGCCACAGACGGACCCATGCGGGCAGCCACGAACAACGTTTCTTCAGACAGATTCTCTTTTTTGCAACTATGCACGCCTTCCTATCCGTAAAATAGCTCATCCATAGTCCCATTTCCTGACAGCCAACCTCCCTCAGCTTCTCCAGCATCCTATCCCATCTCAGGTAGTCGAAAGTGTCCTTAGAACCAACAAAGATTCCAAGGACATATCTACTCCTACTGACTTCAACACTATCTTTAACGTACATCCACGCATCTTCCACACTTTACCCTTTCCTAAAACCATACTGCCTCTCAGACATGTTCAGTGTTCTCTGCTCAAGGGATCGCTACCCTTTTCTTTCTTAGGAATAGGCTGAACATGCGGTAGTTTCCAAGCAATTGGAAATTTTCCTATCGAATAAGACAAGTAGTATCATTATGAACCTTGAACATATCTCTTGTATGGATATGTATTGGCTCTTATACACATCTACAAGGGAGATGTAAAGTGGGTGGAAAAGCAGAATGTGAATCTAACACTCAAAATATTAGTTTTATTCAAGGAGTCAACAATCACGTCATTATAAAGTAGTGAAGGAATAGAAGAACTGCTGAAGTTGCTCCTGATGATTTTGACCTGGAACCAGAAACCTTTGCTGCCTTTGCGTGGGGCCAAGATTCTAACATTCTAGTCAAAAAGAAACTTTTCTCTTTACATAGTTTCAGTTCTGGACATGGATGCAATTGACAGGTGCGAAAATCAAACAATTTCGCTTTTATTGCTTGGTTGTACTTATCGTTAAACCAAGAGCGATTTTGCTGTTGTTAATATCTGCTGTATAAATACTGAATGTTTTCACGCATGCCCAAGACTTAAAATTGTACTAAATTCAAATGTGCACTCATCAACATCCCTTGAAACAAAACAGACCAACCAATCAAATTCTCTAGGATACTCATTGAGACATTCCCAATCTGCAGATTTATTTTGTTTTTATTTAACGTTTGGGCTAAGTATTCTATAAAAACTATTACATTTTAGGAAATAATAAAAAAAAATTATTTAAAAATTAATCTCTTGCTTTAAATGTAATAACACTCACTTCAACAATGCACAATGACTTGTTCGCCATTGTGTAGTTTCGCTGAATATTTCCAACTACGAGTTATAATTATTTCTTTAAATGTTTGTTTTGCCACGCCGCGCCGATAATGTTCTAAGAACCCGTCTTTACATGGAAGGCTTATCAAGACCCTTTGGCAGCTGTTTTTAATTAAAACAAACCTTCCATCGCGTTAGCATGAATAGGCTCTATCCTGCTTCAAACACCCCGAACAAAGTGACGCTCATGTACAGGTATCTGAGCTTCCTGTTTTCTCTATAGGCTTCAACAACCATGACCGAAGGCTAAGGTACTAACTAGGGCCTGCGTTCTTAAATGTATCATATTGAACGCTTCCAGAAATTGTTACTTTTTTTCCAAAAGGTGCAGTAGAATAGTTGTGAATCATTTTGTTAGGAAAAATTCAGAAGATCTACTGCAATTTTTTTCAGTGGTTTTCAGGGCCCCACGCCCCCTAGTTGCTTCCGCCCCTGACCCCAAGAAGGGGTTGCCCGGTATTGTCATTTTTTTAAATTTTATTTACTATTGCTATGAAAAGACCATGTACCAAATTTTAGCTCTTTACGTTGACGCGTTCTCAGACAGTGCCCAAATATATAGTGAAAAACGAAATTTTTGTATACGAAGGAGTTTACCGATTCGGCCCATTTTCGAACTTAAACTAACTTTTTTTTTAAAAAAAAAAGCTTGTGTGCAAAATTTCAGCAGCCCTCTAAGTGAACGCGTTCTCATGTTATCGTGCGGATGGACGGAGGGACATGCAAAAATCAAAATAACTTTTAATTTTAAGCGTGGGTGTCCAATTCATTTTGCTCTACCATCATTATTTCTAGGTGTTACAAACGGAATGACAAACTTTGAATATCCTATAGATTTCATATAGTGTATAAAAATTGACTTAACCGCCATTTTCTTTTTTATATGTAATGCAGAGATGAAAAATGCTGCTTGTACGTAAATTATATATTATAAAAATTCAAATACTTTATATGAATTCTGGGTTTATTATATAAACTAAATGAGCTTTATAAAATTTATAGAAATACTATAAAAACTAAAGGAACTACCATGCCTGGAAAATGTGCCCTTATATACCCTTTGGCCATAATATTCTATCTTTGGTATGTAATGTTATTATATATTTTACAGTAACGAAAAACAGTCATTATTGTTGTATTACATTTGGTAACGTTATATGTAGGGGAATCCGCGGCGGAACGGGGTAGTTAAGCTTTGATTACAATTTGAGAGATTTTGAAAGAAATAACACATTATTTGTCAATATGTACGCGTATTTACATCTTTCTCTACAAAGAAACTAAAGCTAAACTTATGTAAATTAATAATTGTTATACAAAATCCCTATCTAAATAAAAAGAAGAAAATTTCCCATTCTGCCCCACCCCGAGGTACAATTGAAAATGCACCCGGGGCACAATGGGGTACCAATTTATTGGCACAGTTCACAGATGAGAGTTCATGATGAGATAAAAATTGTCTATCTAAGATGTACAAATATTGTCAGGTTCGGAATGGGGTATACCTCATTTTTTCCCACTCATTGTGCACTGACGTAACGTTCTTTGTAACACGAGTATTGTGGCCGTTATATTTGTTAGTCTTGAGTTATCACTAGAATTTTTAAACATGTAATGTAATTTTCCAAATAAAGAATATTGTGTAGTGTAATTACCTTGGTGTCGCAGAGCGAAAATTAGAACTTGCTAGCTTTTTCTTGGGTCTTCGGTAAAACCCAAACTAAGTATTTCACCCACTGACAGCGACTATTCTGTATAGCGCAGCACAGTGAACTGAAAACTGTGCATGAAGGTGGCGCGTCTCTGTCCACCATAGCGAGAACTCCACACCTTTCCTATTCCACTCCAGTACCCCATTCCGCCCCGGTTCCCCTCTATATCTTAAAGTAATTACAAAGTGTCTGTGTCATACATATTATTCTTATAATAATTTTTGTTGTACGTGTCTCGTGTAGTGTAGTGAATAATTTTAGTTACGAAAAAAAAAAGTAAAATGTCGAATAAAATCGTGCAAACTGAGAGGCTGGTCAACAAAGACCTAGTTTGTGTATTGTTCCATCCAATAGCTTGGGAAAAAGATGGACATATTGAATGGCATTTTTAAATACCACTAACCAATTAGCTGTTACGTTATCGTTCCTTTGTACAACAAGGCCCTTATCGTTATTTGGAACTTCTTCAAAGGGTGACTCTTTTTCTGATCTTTGTCTGATCATTGGAACCAGTGTAAATACTTCTATTCATTCATTCACGTTACTAAAAAGCTCCGATTTTTATAATACTCAGTATCGCTACTAAAACGCCATAAATAAATGAAAACAGTTTTATAACGACTCCAATCGATACGAAAAGTCACTTGTTTTAATAACGATCATCGTAGTGAATTACTAAAGCGTTTACCTACAAATTTTACGATATTTTATAGTTGGAATACGTAGTACCGAAAGTTCCCAATTTTTATTAAATTCATCTACAATACTGAATGTTGTCGGGCTATGTAAGGGCTGAGACAACTAACATCTAGATGTGAAAACCTCATAAAAAAACGGTGGAATTAAAACGAGCTAATGGCCCTCTAATAGAAAGCTCTATACATTCTCTCACTCTTATGCCACATAAATTCTTCGCAATGATAGCTTTTTTTGGTTGAATAAAAAGTTAAAGAGCTTTGAAAAATGATCCGAGTTTATATGGAGATCGGAGATTTCCTTATCTATAGTTGTATCTTGTCTGTGGCAAGGGTAACCACGGATACCGTAATAAGCTGATTACCTAATTGTATAACGTGGTGATGAGAACAATTATAAAACTGTCTTATATACGTTTTAGTAATGGGTACTCCCTTTAATAACTCAGTTCCACGATAACCATTATTAACCTTAAAAAACTCTAATATAACTACTTATAAATTGGTAATATTATAAAACTCTTATGTAATCACTCATAATCTCATATAAACGAGCAACCATTTTATACCCCTTATAAAACAACCCACCACACTTCTAGTCACAAAAAATTGGATAAATTGTTTCTTCGGATGAATCTAATTGATAACCACAATTTTTTTTATGATGGCAAAGCTCAGGGGATGCCCTATGATGCCGCAGCACAGCCTTTGCAGGAAATGAAGGAAGGTTATGCAGAGGACGCAGGAAGACGACGCTGTCTGCTGAACGATTCAGATTTCTCGGCTCGCACCTTTTAAATGAGTTCATAAAACAGGCAGAGGTTTAGAATCCAATCCCTAATTTTATTGGAGCGACCGACCAGGATTTATTATCGCAGTCCCATAAATCATGAGAGTGAAGGCATAAGTTTAAGAACCCTTGCTGGACTCTACAATCTGGATGAGCTTTAAACAAATGCGTGAATTACCAGAATATCTTGAAGTCAGTTTTAAATAGCCAACTGTGTAACCCCTACGCAAATCTAAAGTAACTTTTAAACTGCTAACGGTATTTGAATCGAGAACTCAGAACTCACTCATTTTTGCTAATTCTTGAACCATTACAGATTATAGAGCTCCATCTATATGGAAAGGAGATTTCAAATTTTTCTAAATTCAACGCATAAAGACATCAGTAGGAGATGAGAAATAACATAAATTATTTCTCGATAAATAAATTGCAAAGTATTAACATACTAAAAAATTATCATTCTTTTTAAAAATTGTTAATTTATGTAAATGTATATTTTTTTCCGGGGAAAGTAAGCTGTCAAATATATTTGCTCTCAACCTTTGTTTCAGAAATCCATCGTGGTCTGTTCCTATCGTATTGTTCGTTCTCGTTTCAATGAAAGATTTTAATGCATTTTACAACAATAACATTTATTATAGGAACGCAGTAAAACTATTATTAAACGTCAAAGCGACAAGTCAAAGTTGACTTGAACAGTGAGCGAAGAAGGGTAGTTGCCCCCAATCTGATGATTTTGGGGATGATATGTGTTAAATTAAATTACGAAATAATCAAAAAAGACTTCTCCACTAGAAATGAAGACCAGATTTAATACATACGATATCGTATGCGGTGTAACGGAATTACAAAAGTATTAACCGAATCCTATATGTAGAAGTAAAATAAAAATTAATTTAACCTCATTTTCACAGGCTGGTTGGTTTGCGTGTCAATCAAGTTTATGATATCGACAATAAAACGTATCTGATACGGCTACAGCAGGCAGAAACGAAATGTGTCTTATTGCTGGAGTCTGGCATTCGATTTCATACAACAGCATTTGAATGGCCTAAAAATGTTGCTCCATCGGGATTTACTATGAAACTAAGAAAGCACTTGAAAAACAAGAGGCTTGAGAAATTGGAGCAATTGGGAATTGATAGAATCATTGATTTACAATTCGGTTCTGGTGAAGCTGCCTACCATGTTATTTTGGAATTGTATGACCGCGGCAACATTATTCTGGCTGATCATGAATTAACCATTTTGAACATACTTCGACCCCATGTTGAAGGTGAAGAAGTTCGATTTGCTGTTCGTGAGAAATACCCAACGAATCGTGCTAAAACCACATCTGGTGAACTTAGTAATGAATTTATTAAAAATATTATTGCCTCTGCTGCACCTGGAGATAATCTTCGACGTATTTTAACACCTGTTCTAGGTAAGAAATCATTTATTGCGATGGAATAGAATAGAATAAAAAATCACTTATTTTCCCACCCCGGCCACTTAGCCACGTCCTCCGACGTTGGAATCTGTTTTTAAATAAAATCAAATGTACCTACCCTTGCTTAAGCTGATTACAATGTTGGACACTACGAAAGTTAAGAGTAGAATTATAGAGTAACACAATAGTGCACAATCCTTTGTTGTAAATAGGGTACAAATCAAATTATCCTGTGTATCAAATACAGGTGAAAAAGTAAATCGGAAACAATGCGACGGTCATCAGCGTTCATTTCAAAGTTTATTTATTACATACCCCGGCATGAGCGCCACGTTACTAACGTTGGGTAAAGCGATTTACATATTATGACATAGTTCACATACTTTACAGGGTATTAATTCAGAGTTTAGTTACTACTATTGCACGATCGATTTTAGAAAAAAATAACAATACTAAGATAATAAGTAATAGGTTGTTAAAGACTTACATTGGTATATACAGATGAGCCTAACAATGGTATATATGGATGAGACCTCCACTAATAAGGCTGACCTATAACCTAACTTAAGTTTAAATAGAAGTATATCTAGCCAAGCATATTATCAAACAGTAAAGATGAAGGTGAAAATAAAAGTCAATAAGAAAATAGTTATTGTAATTTATTTCGCAATTTGCAAAAAATGAGATGCCTAGATTAAGATCACGCTAAACATCAGTAGACTAATTATTGCAGTTTACATAGCAGGGATGGAGATGAGAATCTAAATATTAAGATATTGAAGATAGATTACTGACTACTAATTAAAGACTCGCTCGCTAACTACATTGAGAGGTGCCTCCAGCTATACGCTGTTAACAAAATCAAAATAGGGCTAGTATTTATATCGTTAGTATACTGAAGGGAAATAAACAATTCATATCCTATAAAGCAAAATAACGTGCATATCGAGTTAGCATGCTCCGTTTTGCAGGTATATTACTTAAAAACCTGTTTAGTCAGGTACTGGGTATTGCACATACCTATGACATATTACCAGCTACTGCCCGGCCTTACAAACTATCTAATGACTAAATATGGTTAACGGCTTGCAGCTTGCTGCTAGCATGAATATACTTGGAGATACCTACTATCTAAATAAGGTCAATGACTAGGTGTGACTAATGACTTATATAAGATCTCAACGCAAAGTATTAGTTAATTACGACCGATGAACGCAGGGAACAGCATCGGTATACAAAACAAACTTAACATAAGAAATATCACATGTCAGTGGACCGAAAGATTTAAGCAGTGAAACAAAAATTAACACCCATGAACATCAGCACCTAACATAAGCCAGATAATATCACATATGATACAGATGTGCAGGGTTAGATCACGACTGGCTACTGAGAGGATATCATGTGGTTAAGGACACAGACTTTGAAATATTCCAGGCTGGTGGATTCCCTAATAAGAGATGGCAGGGCATTCCAGCGCGAGAACCCCTGTCCATATACACTGTTAGATCCATATTAAGTCATAGTTTGGGACTGCGTGACACGAGCGGCGCATACCCTACTCCACCTGAATTTGATGTTGACGTATTCAGAGAGCAGCTTTAGCCTGGATCGCTTCATATAGGTGAGCACTCGTACATTACACAGATTGGGATGCGGGTATGGAATGAATAAACTCATGAATGGTAAGATGTGCTCAGAGCGACAGAGACCGGACACAAGCCTTGAGGGCGCGTATTAGTTTACCCATTGATTTGTTCTGCAAAGGATGATACATCACTATGTCCGCATTGAGGAAATGCGGGATTATAAGTGCCTTAACTAGCCTCATCCGAATGCCGAGCGGCAGTTTCAGCGCCACCGCATACAATAAGCGAATTCCACCATAGATTCTGGCACATATCGAATTCACTTGTGGTCCCCACTTGAGATGAGTGTCCATCAACAGACCCAGATTCTTGACATGATCCCTCGAGATGAGATCATCAACATCAGATATAGGGATAAATTGAAATGTGAGCTGATGAACTCTGGTGGCCGTAGCATTGTGTTTCCCGCTTTCCCACTTAAAATTACAGGTTAACATTAGCTGTGTTCTTTTGTGTACCTTGTTCTAGAACTTCCATATGCCGGAGAGAACAAATTGTTCTGTCGATTGAAGCTAACTATTTGTTCGCTTCATTTAAATCTTCTATGAAAATGTATGAGGCGTTCTTTTGTGTATCATAGCTATTATAGCAAACAAAATAAAAGAACATACAACTCTGCAACTTAATATATAAGATTCTGATTAATATCAATTCTTAGTAAGATAAACAATAATGTCAGAAGTAGAGGAAAAAGCACGTTGGTTCAGTTATAATATTAAGAGGATCAGGTTGAATTAAAGTAGCCCAAGGTTTCTAAATTGAATTTCTTGGGAGCATTTTGCCTAATGATCCTAGGTAAATTGTATCAAATGGTGGCTACCATTGGACAAACCAGTCTAAGGTTCTCGATACAACAGATCGGGCATAAGACTATATCAACATAAAAGAAATGTGGTAGAATAAAGGGCAGAGAATAATAGCGTAGTTTCATCTGGATGCACATAGAACGGAGTAAACACACGAACAGATCAAGTTTAAATGAGACTTCCAGGAAAGATTGGCAAACCTAGATTCCTTTCCAGGAAAGATTAGCAAACCTAGATTCCTTTCCAGGAAAGATTAGCAAACCTAGATTCCTGTGATCCTTCGTCGATAGCAGAATACTGAGCCCCATGAGAGAAAAGGTTAGGGGCTCTCTCTGGACGTATGAAATATGCAATAGTCTGGGTTTTGGACAGATTCAGAATCAGTTCAGTTCTATACGACAAATTGGCAATCTCCTCGCGTATTTCATTGATGGTTATCACAGTGTCCTAATGATTATCTGTATGCTAGGAGTTAATTTGGATATCATTAGCATAGAAGTGAAATCGTTCTTTATGTAGTACAGCAGTGACATCGTTGATGTACAGCAAGAAAAGAAGCGACTACCGGACCGCTTCCTGAGAAATACCGGACAGAGAAAGTCTTACTGGGGGAAATAAGCTTGAGAACATGAAAGATCTAAATTAATTAACTCCAAATCAAGTTGCAAGTGTGGAAGACAAAAAAAAACTCGTACGAAGTGTTGAGACTAACAGCATGTGGAGAACTGAGTCAAACACTTTGCTAAAGTCAAGAAGCACGTGAATAACATAATTTTCTTTATCAAACATGTCTTATTTTTTAGTAATATTACTATTTTTACATAATTCATAATCATTTCAATATGAGTTAATGGTCAGTTTTGCAACATTTTGCATTGCAATTTTTGATTATTGTTTTACATATAAATAGCCACATTTTTCTTTTAAACTTATTTGTGGTTTGAAGATCAAGAAATCATTGAATGTACGTGGTCATGTTTTGTGTTCTTGTCATTCTGCAAACTCGGTTTAAGGCAGTGCTGGTTCGATTATACAGTTACACGTATAACATTTCGTCAAACGGATAACATACTTTTTCGAGGGAAAGATTGATTCCCGATGTGTGTATAGTAGTGGGTTCAGTCTTAAACTTTTTTATCTTGTTATACTGTATAATAAGATAAAAAATGTAAGACTGAACCCGCACTGATCCAGTCAATCTAACGTTCTAACTGGTCATAACCCACATTAATCTACCAAAAAGAAAGTGGGTTAGCAAAAAGCAGGCAAGAAATTATTCACATCGGTTTTGACAAAGCAACGAAACTCCGGTCAACGTCGAGAAAGAACTTTATTTGCTTGGAATTTCTTATGCCTGACTAACCGGGTGGGTTTGTTCAATATTTACCAATGCCCTTGCTTCATAGTCAATCTTGCTTATGCTTTGTGCTTTTTTCCTTGTGCTTATTTTGGAGTGGGCAGCTAAACTTATTGCAATGGAAATTTGTGCATGAATAGCTCGAATCAGGCACAAGGTTCTTGCTTATTTCGTGTGGGTTGCCTGATTGAAGGAAAGAAATGTAAGTAGCCAAATAATCCGGGACGCCCGCACGTATTAGATTATAAAAAAATGACAAGTACCTTGCGCGGGAACAGCCAAGAAGGTCTGTTCCGAACGGGGAGATATGATCAAACCTACGCAGACCGAAAACAAATCTAATTAAAGATCATATTAATTCTGCGACGGCAATGAGAATAAATCAAGATTCCATTGGAAAAAGGGGGTATGATCAGGGCTTTGACAAGCTTCAGTTCAGTGCTGGAGCTTAAAATCTGAGTAGAAAGCCATAACCTCCGCAGGCCACCATAGATTTTGCCAATCAGGAAGGATATGTGATCACAACAGATCAATCTAGGGTTGATCTTTACCCCCAAATTCTTAGCCTGCGCAACACATGGCCGTCGAGAAAGACGGGAGGAAAACATTCTTCTAAGAAGTCGTGGCGTACCACAAGGCATTGTGACTTATCTGGATTAAGAAAAAGGTCGTTGATTATTGATCAGCCATAAACTCTTTCCAAGTCCTTATTCACATGTGCAATACAGTCTTCAATGAGACCAACAGGTGTGCTAAAGTACAATTGAACATCGTCAGCGTATAGGTGAACGTTAGTATCACGTATGGCACCTGGCAAAGATAAATAATAGTGGATCCAAAACTGAATCCTGAGGTACACCGGATGACAAAGAAATCATTTCAGAGAACATTTCATTAATGCGAACCTGCTGAAATCGTCCTGAGAGGAAGCTAGAGATTAAATTAATAGCAGGGGGGGGGGCAAAATTTGAACATAATTTATTAGTTAACTTTAGATGATTAACACTATCGAAATCTTTGGTAAAATCAAGCATTACAAAAACACCCACTTCACCTCTGTCCAGGCTACATCTCAGGTCCGTGGTGACCTTTAGCAAAGCAGTTTCGTAACTATGATTTGAGCGGAAACTAGATTGCTAACGGGAAAGCATATTATTATTTCCGATATGTGCCAGTTCTTCGAGGACTTTAGACAGGAAGAACAGACTTATGGGTCGAAAATCAGAAAGGAAGAAGTTACAGATTTTTCCAGGATGGTAGCACCGTCGCTTTTTTCCACCTTAACGGGAAGTAAGTAAGTAAATATATGCAAGATATATGGTCCAATATACGCATAAATAATTTTTATAAACTTTGGCGAAAGGCTATCAGGGCCAACTGCATCTGAATATATCAAATATGGTAACATTACCGCACCAATGTCTTTCGTCGCGACCACACATGTTATTGGAGTTAAGTACTTACGGTTTGAACTCCATGAGCGATAGAGCGACTTTAGATAGTGTCCGTCCCATGGTTCATGTATGCATATACGAGCGTCAAACGTTGTTAGGGCTGACATCTGCACGGGCTGCTTACCAGCATACTTTTAAATTCCATCCTTTATTCAATAACTATCTGAAAATGAATTAAAATTAGGCAATTGCTTCGTAGCGTTGTTGTCATACAAGACTTGGTAATTTCCTACTTTAAATTTGGAACTAGTTTGAAAATAAATTATTCTGCAATGAGTGCATATGCAAAATCTTCTAGCCAGATAACGTTCAAAAAACCTCAGACTGTGAGGCGCTACAAGGAATTTCATCAGCAGCTTTCGCTAATTGAGCGCAACTTTACCCAGTAGTAGAGAGTTCCCCCATCCAAGCATCTTCTTACGACACATTCAATATATCAAAAACTACAGAATAGATCAATAAAGTTACAATTATTCCATAGTTTCTTAGTTTGTGTATCCATACAGACTTCAAGGTACCTAATCCAAATTAGCTTTCCTTCAGCGATTTGAGGTGTTTTACAACATCCTCTCCCGAGTAGCATCACGAGATTTCGTCTCTTCATTGGAGGATTCACATGACCACCATGTACATCCTTCAATTGTCTTGAGGCTAACTATTCCAAAGCTCAAGTTTAATAATTTATGTCCATACATACAATTCTTGCGATTTTAAAAAATTCAATCACTTTCAGAATGTGGCCCATCTGTAATCGACCATGTTCTCTTGAAGTACAATTTAAATAATTGCACCATTATCGGAAGTAGTAAAGAGGAAGGAGAACCTGAAAACAATGACTCTAAACCACAAGGAAAGAAAAATCGAAAACAGAGGAAAAAAGATGCGGATTCCGGAAACAATAGACCGTTCGACTTTAATACTGATCTTTTACAACTGATGTCAGCTATAAAGGAGACTGACAAAATGATGGCAGATGCAAAAGTATCTCCTTCTAAGGGCTACATTATCCAAAAGAAGGAGTCCAAACCAGCAACCGAGAAGGGTAAAGAAGAATATTTCTACCACAATATTGACTATCAACCGTACTTATTCGAGCAACACAAGGATCAACCGTACCAAGAGTTTGAAGCTTTTATGGCAGCTGTTGATGAATTCTATTCAACAATGGAAGGGCAAAAAATTGATTTAAAAGCTATGCAACAGGAACGAGAAGCCCTTAAAAAGCTTTCGAACGTAAAAATGGATCACGCTAAGCGGCTTGAAGGTTTGACCAAAGTGCAAGAAGAAGACAAGCAGAAAGCTGAACTTATTACACGTAATCAAGTCCTGGTAGACAACGCCATTCTTGCTGTAAGAAGTGCGATTGCCAATCAAATGTCCTGGCCTGATATTCATGAACTAGTTAAAGCTGCTCAAGTAAATGGTGATCCCGTAGCGTCTGCAATTAAACAACTCAAATTGGAAATAAATCACATCGCATTAACTCTACGAGATCCTTATCAGATTGATGATGATGATCACGAAAAAGACAGTAATAATAAAGACGAAGACGATGAAAAACTTCCATCAATGGTTTTAGATGTTGACCTTGCGCTATCTGCTTTCGCAAATGCTCGAAAATATTACGATCAAAAGCGAAGTGCTGCGAAAAAAGAACAGAGAACAATAGATGCGTCTCAAAAAGCCTTGAAATCCGCTGAGAAGAAAACCCAACAAACCCTCAAGGAAGTTCGAATGATTTCAACGATATCCAAAGCTCGAAAGGTGTATTGGTTCGAGAAGTTCTATTGGTTTATTAGCTCTGAAAATTATTTAGTAATTGGTGGCCGTGATGCTCAACAAAATGAATTGATTGTGAAGCGATACATGCGACCCACAGACATTTACGTTCATGCTGAAATACAAGGTGCATCAAGTGTAATTATTCGTAATCCTACAGGTAATGAGGTTCCACCCAAAACTCTTCTGGAGGCAGGAACCATGGCTATTTCATACAGTGTTGCTTGGGATGCAAAAGTCGTAACTAATGCCTATTGGGTGAAAAGTGATCAAGTAAGTAAAACGGCACCAACCGGTGAGTACCTTCAGAGTGGAAGTTTTATGATAAGAGGAAAGAAAAACTTTTTACCTCCGTGCCACTTGATTATGGGACTCAGTTTGTTGTTTAAATTAGAAGATAGTTCTGTAGAACGGCATAAAGGTGAACGCAGGGTGAGAACTTTTGATGAAGATGCCTCAGATAAATTAAATCAGGTCACAATAGAGAATGAGAAACTTGAAAGTGTTCCAGAGGAAGAAATCGATTTAGAAGATTCTGATAGGGAAGATTCAAAAAACGACACAGAAGAGCAAAAGGTAGATGATAACGTAATAAAAACTACTCCTAAATCTGAAGACGAAAGCGAAGAAGAAGCTTCACAGTTTCCTGATACTCATATAAAAGTCGATCATAATACTGGTAAAATCACTGTGCAATCTTCTTTGGAAAGAAATTCAACTTCCATTGAAATAGTCGACACAAAACAAAACGAAGCTGATGACGAGAAACCCTATATTATCCCAGCTCTTGCTCCACGAAAAAAGCAACAGCAGAATTCCAAAAAGAAAAAAGAAGAAAAAGCAAAGAAAGCAGAGCTTCAACGTGAAGAGAGCATCAACTTCGAAGATAAAAAATCATCACAACCGAAACGAGGACAGAAAGGTAAACTGAAGAAAATCAAATCTAAATACAAGGATCAAGATGAAGAAGAAAGAGAAATGAGAATGAAAATCCTAAAATCAGCTGGTTCTGAAAAGATTAAGGACACCCTTAAAAAGATCGAAGAAGATAACAAATCCAAGAAGAATCAGAAAAAACCGTTTGAACCGAAACAACAGCAACAAGACGGTGGAGATGATATGGATGATTTACCTGCAAATGCTGATGTCGATATGCTAGATTCCCTAACTGGTTTTCCGGTGGACGAAGATGAACTTCTTTTTGGGATTCCAGTTGTAGCGCCATATCAGGCTTTACAGAATTACAAGTAAGCTAAAAATCGAACATTCTTTTCTGTGTTTTTTTGTTTTTTTAATATGCGATGCAATTTTTCTAGATATAAAATCAAACTAACACCTGGAACTGGTAAGCGTGGGAAAGCAGCTAAGACAGCCTTAACGATGTTCTCCAAAGATAGGTCATGTACACCAAGAGAGAAAGACTTACTAAAGGGTGTTAAGGATGAAACCTTAGCTAGAAATATTCCCGGTAAAGTGAAATTATCTGCTCCGCAATTGCAAAAGTTTAAGAAGTGAAAAATATCTATTTAATTTGTACCGTTGAGTTTACAAATATATATTTGAGGTAAAATGGCTCTGTGGCTCTGAAATTGATGTGCTTTTCTTTCCCTCAGTTCTCATATAGTTTTTAGTATTAATCGGATGATGACAGTAACAGCTTATATTGCTGGACATCAAGTTGTGCACTGACATTTATTACAAGATTTAGTTTGTATCAAAACGATCCTCGATCAAGTGGCTCCTAAAAATTCATGTACGGTGGTTTTAGTCTAATGATGCAAACCCAAGGTCATGTAAACATAGAGTACTGGATCTTTTTTTTTTTTTTAGAGAATACTTCAGTTTGGCGTAAACAGTTAAAAGTTTTTAATACCAAAACACGTACTCTGACAAATCTCTTTGTTAAGTTATTTTTCTAGGCAACGTTTGTGGATGGACAGCAATTGAGATTTCATCCGTGATAATTTAATTTTTTTTAGAAATTTCTTCGAAGAGTTTTAGATTCAATTTATTTATTTGAAAAGTTGTTACGATAGTGAACAGATAGAGTCTAATAGCACACTAACGTACAGATTAAACAATAAAGATTATATAAAAAAAATAAGAAGAAAGAAACATAACTCATATTGAGGTTAGAAAGGATTTAAACATAAGTAATGAATGCAAAAAT
Source organism: Dioctria rufipes (assembly GCA_963924295.1). NCBI lineage: Eukaryota > Metazoa > Arthropoda > Insecta > Diptera > Asilidae > Dioctria > Dioctria rufipes. The sequence continues at coordinate 237,644,041 of OZ002741.1, read as the reverse complement.
TTAAAAATTGTGAGTAAAAAAAATTGTAAAAAACTAACTAAAAAAAGAAATAATGGAATATGTACAATAATAAATCTATGTGAAAAATAACAACTAAATGAGAGAAAAATTCAAAATGTGAAATAAAATACAAACAAGGCTAGTTATGAGTGTGAAATATTTAAATAGAATGCCTGATCTCATTGATTGTTAGTCTTTTAAATGTCGAGATGTCGGTATAATATTGGAAGTTCAAATTATATGATTTTAAAATTCTGAAGATAAGCGACTTTTGCTTGATGTTGGACCTACGATAGGGCAGTTTGAAGCGAGGTGTATTCCTTGAGCTAGAACGTTTAAAGTCAACTCTAGACAGTATGATAGGACAATCAAATAAACAACTTACCGTCTTAGAAAGAAAAATATAATCAAGGTAGGCTCTATGATTAACCAAGGATAACAAATTAAAATTACTATTGCTTAGGAAGAAGAAAAATGAAGAAATTGTATTATTATAAAATTCAAGTTATGCCATTTTGAAAGAACACGTTTATGAGACATTTTGTTAAATGCCTTGCTATAATGTCAGTAAAAATGACACGTTTTGTAGTGGTTGAGTGTCTAGGAAAAAATCCATGCTGTTGAAGATGATAGGAAGGCTATAAGATATTAATATGGGCCGATAGTTAGTAACGAGTCTAGTATCACCAGATTTATAAATCGGGGTAACAAAAATAATTCTTTAAGATCTGAGGGAAAATATTGTTGTGAACAGATAGGTTAAACAACAAATTACGTATCGGTTCAGAAAGTGGGCGAAAACATTTTTTGAAAGTCATATTGGGCTCCCCAACAGGACCAGAATTTTTATTACAATCTAATTTAACAAGTATGTTTGAAACCCCTGCAGAAGGCACTGTTGTGAACTAAGTGAAGATAAATCCAATGAATTATCCTGCCTCGAGTAGACAGATGAAAAATATGAACAGTTCACACATTTGACTGTCCGTGCGTTCAGGTGTACACACCGATGTGCTGAAAAGCACATCGGTGTGCACATCACATCATTGAAAAAGTAGGGATAGCACCTGAACGGTTGGTGTGCACTTCGATTCGAAATGTCATTTTTGAAAGTTCTTTAAGAATAAAACTCATTGAATAAATAACTAATAAGGAAACGGCATATCGGGTTAAAATCTAAGCCACTCGGCGAAATGTATTAGTGTGCTGTGTTTGTATTCGTTTCGTCATTGCAGTAGTGAAACCGTGAAATTTTGAAGGGCGACATTTTTTATAATCCAAATTGCTGTGTAAAATACACAAATTTTTGGCGCCCCCTTATCTTCAGACAATATTCCTGGGCGTTGCCTATGATAATTTAAGTGACTTGTCGCTAGAATTTTCAAATAAGTGACCAGCCCTCTTGTCATTTCTCCCCCCGCTCCATGGGTTTGACTGTCATTGAATTGCCTACTCACGTACACTGTATTCGCACGAAACCCCGCTTCCTTATTAGTTATTTATTCAATGATAAAACTACGCTAAACGTCAAACCTACTAAGCGCACCGAGACACAACGCTACCAGACCGTAGCGTAAAATGTGCACACCGACATGGTGTGTAAAAATGTGACATTATGTGACATTCTGCGTGCACCTGAACGCACGGTGTGACTAGTTGATTTAATGTTATCGTACTCCATTTCTTTAGGATATACATTCGACTTTTATAAATTTTTACTAACTATAAGCTCAAAAGGCTTTAGGGTTCTCTTTTATAGCCGATCAGTGGATATCTAGAAACTTTATTGACTTTATGTCAATAGAATAGATTTTGTTGTTTTTCAACCAAACATACTTAAAGCCATGTTTGATTTTAAATTGTTTAGATTCATGTGATAAGGATTTTTTCTCTCTTGATAAAAATTCATTAATATACTTATATATTCTATTACTAGGGAATGCCAAAGCATTGGCAGATATATATTTTTTGCTTTGCATGCTTCTAAAATACTTAATAGAATACTAAACTATAATAGGGTTGGCAGGTTTTTTATTACTATGCTTTGATGAGACACGGTAGCTCTTAATGATTTGACCATCTTGCAGTTTACGAATAATATCAAAAACCTTCGCATCTTGCTGGAATGGTACATTTCTAATCTCAATATAATTAGATAATGAGTTTTCCTCTAATGCTCTAATCCTATCTTTCATGCCAAATAAGTCTTTAGTCATCCGAGATTTATTTTCTTCTAGCTGTTTAATCTTACATTCTTGAGCTGAAAGTGTGGCCGCCATTTTCTTATTAGCTAGTTTATGGAATTATTTATACGTCTATGAATTGTTACAATGATAAAGTATTTTGCTATATCATTTCACGTGGCCAGTTTCCCGATTTAACAATGCTCGTTTTCCTCAGAGAGATCACCTTTTCTATGTTACAATAATTTCGATAACTCACTTAATATTAAAGAAATTGTATAATGCACAAATGGCTTTATCTTCTTTTTTTTTTTAAGAAAACAATTATAACAATTACCTATGGACATGGTGCGACATATTCTTTTTCTAATAGGCGAGAAGCGACTAAACTTAACCACTTTGGCTAATTAACATTAAAAACTCGTCCATCCATTTACGCCAACATCTATTTATGTAAAGTTGGCATCTCCAAGATCCATTAACGATCTTTAATAATATTAAATATAAGCTGCTAACATTCCACATGCTTCCCATTAAGGTGTTGGTTTCATGTACCCTTCAGGCGCAGAAAATTGCCATTTTATTATCAATTATTTCCAATTTTTGCTCATTCATTTTCAGTGCTAAGAGCTTGCAATTTATAATAATCGGTGGTTCAATAGGGACCCCCGTTGTATTGCATTGTAATTATAGCCTATGAAGAAAATAATAGAGATCCTGAAAGAGAGCAGAGTCGACACCAGGAAAGTAGTGTGAGTGTTAACGGGTCATTGGGCCATATGTAACAATGTTAGGAGATTGGGTCTAAAGTTAAACGATTCCTGTCGTAGCTGTAAAACTCCTGAGGGAATCGAATCAATTCAAAATGTGCTTTGTGAGTATCCTATTCTAAGTGGTAGCTACTTCTTCTCGGAACTAGGGGAGCTCCAAGGTAAAGAGCTCAAATCCATCCTAAGTTTCCTTAGATAATCATGGTGAATTTAGGGGTGTCCCTAGAAGGATAGATTTACATGAATCTATGGGGCATAATAGACCCATCATGTCCTCTTTTGCGCACAACCGGCAGCGGATATTTTTTTTCACATGACTGTCTGAAATTTTATTTTCCGATTATTTCTTCAACTGTTTAGTTTGAGTTTTCAATTTAGATAGTGAACAATTCTAGATAAACTCCCTTATGACGCGGCATACTTTACTCAAATCAGTAACGCAGTCTACAAATTTCTATGAATGTGTACGAACTTATATTAGGGGTATTACCTTTTAGCCGACATTGCATGTAATGCATACATAAATTTTTCGTAGTGTCAATTTTCTAGTGTACAAATAATGGGCACCTACAAATGAAAGAAACCACATTGTAAAGATAACTTAGCTTCTTTTAAAATCTTAGATCGATTAAAAAATGGTAAAAATCAATCCAAAAAAGTGTTACCTATTGCTGGGTCAACGGTAAGTGCAAAGCGCATTAGTCGCGTTACTCTAATTAAAGCAATGTAGAAATCTTTAATGATTTTGATAGAAAATAGTTCGCTTTGGAAAAATTTAAAATCCAGAGAGAATCAGCATCAACCAGACGTAGAAATTGATTCGAAATACTCAAAAGAGGTTTTAAATATTATTGACAATGGTGGTTATAGTGCAGACCTGGTGATGTCCAATGCGAGGGAATCAGAGCTAAATTGAAAAAAATGGAAAAACGCACGTATGTAAATATCTTTCGAAAAATGAAAGATCAGCTCCTGGATTTAAAACTTATGCTAAGATAGAATCATAAAGATTAATCTTTATACCATGGATAGAATTACTGTAGTGTTTTCTAGTAATGCGTCAGTTAATTACATGACAAAACCAATGAATTTTTTTTACAAACTTGGCTATGACCGACCAGGACTTATACACAGAAAATGAGTGCTTTACCCTACAGTTCTTAATAAAATTACAAAAAAAAAATTTAATTGAAGCAAATCGCTGATTATCTAGGAAAATATAAAATTGTTTCAAAAATATCCTAAGACTATGCGATATATGAAATTACATTAAATTAATTGTTTAAACATATTTTATTATTTTCTTTTTACAGGTTTTAAATTATTATTTTGATAAACGAAATTTTCATAAATTTATTCAACTCTATCTATGCAATTATGTGCACTTCCTTCCGATTCAAAGGCAAATCATTCGTATATTTGTCTCGTTTCAATTTAATAGTTCCACAACAAAAACATATGAGAAATGAGACATATCTGACATTTAATGACTCGAATCATCACATCATCTCTTGACTCTTGAGTCTTTTATTTCTATTCCTACCTACGTACGTACGTACGATAATCATATCACAATCATCTGGTTTCGATTTGATTTTAGTAATTCTGTGTGCAATGTGTCAAGACGTGTAGACGTAGATTTGTAATCTTCTATAATATATTGTTATCTTCTTTAGTAATTAGCTAAATTAATCAAATGGAAATTGTTTATTAAATAATGTGCTATCCCAGCGTTAAAGTTCGTGTGTTATTTTTTGCTAAATCTCGAGAATTAGCCGGTACAAGTGAAATATTCGTTCTACTTCCACCCGAAATACCATATGAAAATCTCATCAATTATCTCTGTAGAAAATTTAATTTAGAAATTATACGCAATAATTTTATAATTGCGTTGAATGAAAATTACTGTTATGAAGATAGCGGTACTATAATTAAACTGAAGGACAAAGATGAAATTGCTGTGATACCACCGCTTAGTGGAGGATAGAAGTAAGAAGAATTTATCTTACCATTGCAGTTTTAATTTTGTTGCGTTTGCGTAATAACTACATATAAGGCAAAAGTGCAAAAAAAAAAAAAAATGAATTACCTCAAACTAACTAAGGAGAAATTAGATGTAAGTGCCATCAATGAACTTGTGGCAGATAGTTCCTGTGGTGCAATCTCAATGTTTGTAGGGACGACAAGAGATAACTTTGAGAAAAAAAAGGTAAAAAATTGCTTTAACTTTGATTATAATATAACCCCTTGCCCCCTGTGCACTCAATAATTGTAGCTTGCCTGACTCACTACATATATACAGTGGAAGAATTTAATTATACACGTCGCTCCATAGATCATGTCATGTTACTTAATTGCTTACAAAAGAAATATTCCCACTTAAGCTCTATTATTACTTATTATGCAAAAGTTTGGATGTGACCCGCTAGATAACATTGTTCTATCAAGGTCACTCACGTGTAAGGATGATTATAGAAGTGTTCATATGTTATCACTGTTTTGAATGATTTCTTTATCTCATCATAATTTATGTCGGTTTAGTGGATGGAAAGTAAAATTTGTTTTCGTTATTTAAAAAAAAAAAAAAAAAAACGCTTGATTTTCTACTATAAAATTTTCTTTTAGGTACCAATCGTTGTTCGCGGGTCACAAAATGAGAGTTTTCCTAAAAATGTCTTATCTTACTTTTAAGGAGAAATATCTGTTGGGCTAGTTAGGTAGGAGAAATCTTTGTTGGGCAATATATGTACAATTCAATCAATAGATGCTGGAAGCGAAAGCTTTAAAGAACTTAAAAAATTAATCCATAATTATTGAGAAACGAATAAAATAATAAAATATTTCCAGACGGACACGAGACACAGATAAAACAGGTTTATGAAGAAGTTTCACAAAAAATCTGCACGTTGTCCTTTTTTTTTTTTTTTTGTAATACCATGATGACAGTCCTTTCGTCTTAACGAGTTGTTAAAAAAACAAAAAAAAAAAAAATAAACCTGATCTCCCGGGGTGAAAAAACTTCCCTCAAAATCTTGCTATATATATAAATAAAAAAACGCCATATCATATTCAGAACTTTCTTTAGCGCAAAACAGAAAATTGCTTGGAAAAGATGAAATTCCAGATGACTTCGAGGAGTACATAAATAAATAATCAGGAGTGGTTTAAAGATTTTAGTTATAACAACTTATTTAATGTACAGACTGATTTGGATCAATTCTACCCTTAAAGTTCATTTGTGTTATTCTCAACCGAATAAGCCGCCGATTCTCTTTGAGATTCCCTAATAGGGACTCATGGACTGAAGGATGAGCTCTATTGGATCTTTTTCAGTCTTCTCTAAAAATTCTAACCGGTGGCTGCCTCACAAATGAGAGATGCTTATTTTCTCGAACCTAACGTCGATCTGGAGTACTCACCTGGAAGGTTCACTGAACTATCTTCCTGGTTTTAAGGTCTTTGCCATTTCAATGGTAGCGAAGTCAGCCCTTGATTTGAAAGTCAAAAACAATGATATTGCTATCCTTTTAGACAGCCAGCCTTAATGGTTCTGAGTGGCACACGGATAACATCTAAGTTGCTAGAGGACTGTAGAAAGCCTTTTGATAAGTTGTGTGTTTACATAAGAATTATGAAGAATGAGAACGGAGAGGCTAGCCAGGTTCGGCTCTAGTTCACGATTTTTTTTTATCAGAGTTTGCTGTTGGCGTTGCCACATGAATGATTTAATTTCTCATTATAACGGATATTCCTACAAAGCATCAGCAGTAATGGCAGTATCTGAGCACTTGTAGAAGTATGAAACTGTTTCTTGGTGGGGCTAATAGGAAGTTTACTGACTTTCTTTAGAGGCTCGGAAGAAAACTAGTCAAAACTGTGGTTGGTATAATCACTGGCCGCAGTCTACTTTACGCTCATCTTATAAAGATGGGCATTGTTGACAGACTTGAACCTGAGTGTCTTTCATGCCTGGAAGGAGAGCTTAAGATAACCGCGTACTTTTTATTTGCTTGCCCCATCTTTACCCGGAACACGCAGGATATCTTTTCCCCTTAGCAAGCAAGATGGTACCATGGGCCACCTTGGACTCCGGCGAAATGTCCGGGCGAAGCTAGGGGCACGGAGGAGGTACGGGCAGTGTGTATAGCAAGGAACCTGTTTCATCAGATCTGATTAGAACATTTTTTAGTACGGTATGAAGGCAAAGAGCGAGATCTGATGAGAAACGGGGACGGTAGATAGATACATACTGGCGGATCAATAAATTAAATAATTTTGCTTGGGATCCTTCGTCCCGTATATTGAAGGAAAGAAAAACAAGCTCTCAATCGATTTTTGTACGTTTTCGAATATATCTCAACGGTTTTCGAAAATTTTCGAAATTTGTAATTTAAATTCGAATATTCTGGCCTGTGCTGGTGAAACCTTCAGGTTGAGTCATAAAAGTTTCTTCTTCTAACTCTCCATTCAGAAATGCGAGGAGAAATCGAATAGAATCATATGGAACTATAGGTGAAAAAATCTCTTTGTAATCAATTCCTTCCTTTTGCGAATATCCCTTTGCACATAATCTGGCCTTGTACTGATTTATCGTACCATCGGGATTACTTTTATTGAATAATCTATAGTTCGTGCTGTAGCCGTCATAACCCACGAACGTCAATTTCTTCGATTTGCTCCAAATTTTCACATATGCATGAGAGTCAGCTCCTTTCCTGTCCATTTTCCATACGGTGTCTTCGTATTATTTGGCATGCATGGACGTCGATTGAATGTATAAACGGATTTACTGCCTCAGCCCATAAAGATCATGGAGATTGGTAGAATTAAGCATCGCCCTCGTGCTTTCTGTGATCGATCTAAGATCGCGTTCAGCTCTTCCGTTTTGTGGAGCAGTATACGGCGTTCTTGTTACATGAATAATGCCGTGTTTTTTTTAAATAATCTATAAATTGTTTATTTATAAATTCTCGGTCAATATCACTGCGAAATACTCTTATTTTATTGCCTGTTTGCTTCTGTGCCAACTTTTCAAACTCAAGAAATTTTGAGGATACATCACTCTTGTGTTTGATAAAATATGTAAACCGATATGAAGTGCAATCATCTTTGAAGAGAACAAAATAGTCTGCACCACCGACAAAAGTAGTTCTCATTTTTCCACAAACATCTGAGTGTATACACTCACCCGGTTTCTTTGCACGACCTTGTAAATTATCTCTCCGAGGGTACGTGTTTTCCATCGTCCCTGCACTAATGCCTTAATTTGAATTGAGCCAATTCCCTCAGCATACACAATCGAGTTGCACTGGTGTTTCATATTCTGTCGGTTTTAAATCCAGAAACCATTCCTTATAAGAGTCATCTGTTTAGAGGCACCGCTATCTGCTAACCAAACATTTTCGCAGCCTGTTACCGATATATTTTTGATTTCGACAACCAATGCTTGATTTTTATAAACATTGCCATCTTCTTTATAGTGTGATCCCAATCTCTTCCTACACTCCGACTTGAAATAGCCCTTCTTATGATAAAAATAGCATTCCACATTTTTTGTGCCTTTTATTAATTTTAGAACTGTTTTCATCTCGCGTTTTTCTTGAATTCTCCAACTTTTTTTTATATTTAAAACAGTAAATGCGGTGGCCATATCATCACCGAGACTTAAACGTTGCTCTACTTTAAGCAATCTCGTCGTCAAATTATCGAAAGTTTGTTTCGTCTCGTCATAAGAATCCCAAGCAGTCACAAATGAACCATATTTCAAAGGAATACTTCCAAAAATCGTTGCAAGTTTATCTATATCGCTTAATTTTTCTTCTACATTAATTAGCGCTTGAGCCATTGATTTGATCTTGCTTATATGCTGAGCAATCGTATCTGTTTCGGTCATCCGGTAGTTGAAAAATTGTTGTTTGAGCGTTACCTTATTTATCGCAGAACGTTGTTCATGAATTATTTTCAACCGTTTTCACATATCTATTGCCGTGGTACAAGCCCTGTTTGTAAATGCTCAAATTCAATGCTAGTAGAAAGTATTAGCTTTAGTTGTAGTAAAGAGATGAGTGGTGTATACCTAGGTAGTAGTTATTTCTTATACTTACTGAGCTTTTTTGTGCTCATACCATATTTTTCTTTATATTTATAGTGGCCCTTCCACTTGGAGAAGAGGTATAGATTCAGCATGGCGTCAGTCGTGATCGACGATTAGTGGAAGCAAACAAAACTGTCTCCAAACTTAGACAATATTTTTAGCTTAAATAAAGTTTTTGGCATCATAGGAATGATTATCCCCTTCATTTCCAGTGTATGAGATTTATTGAAGCAATAAAGTTACCTCCACTAACTATTGCTTGAGGGATTTCAATTATGTCATTACATTTTAGACCAGGAATTGATGAGTGGGGTCCTTTTTCAATATCTAAGAGCCAATTGTTTTGCTCATCCTGTGCCTCACTCGGTATGTTTGTTGTGATAGTGTCGTAAAATGCTGTTCCTAGATTTAATGCTATTTTCGATAATGTCCATGCGCGTTCCTCTTGCAACAACTGGTAGAGTTTGTCGAAAATCGCCAGCAAATGACAGCTCATTTGCAGAAATTTCTTGCAGAAGCTTGTTGTTGCATCTAAGTTCGTGCTTTGATTGCATTGTAATCTCATCTATGATGATAAGGGCTGCCTGGCACAACAGTTCAGCTTCAGCTGAATGAAGACGCATCGACGAAACGGAAGTATCGAGAAGCGGAACTGGAAGTTTAAATCCGCTGTGTACTGTTCGTCCAGCTTTCATCAGAGTTGGGGCTGAGTCAACTTATGCTTGGGTTATGGTACAGACGGGGGGAGGAAATCAAAATACTTTTTAATTTTATATGTGGGTGTTCAATCTATATTCTGTCATACCAACATCACTTCTATGGAATATACGAAATAACAAACTTGTGTCGATTTCGATGGGACTTCAGTGCAACACCAGCGTTGCACTTTTTCTAGCATGCAGAATTAAAAATGTTCGGTGCGACAACTTTTATAGCAGGAGTACAACACTAGGTTTGCACTGAACTTCCCCTACTTTGCACTGGATATTTTCTTGGTGTTACAAATACATATTGAAGTGGACTGTCATGATTATTTGTGAATCTTTCGAGTTAAATGAATTAAAAGATTTTGTTTGGGTTATTTGCATTGTCGTCTTTAGCCGAGGGGGGGGGGGGGCAGTTCAGGATATGGGGGCGCCCTAACAACAAGAATAATAAGATTATTTATGTTAAGGTCCATTGCGCACTGGAGACTTTTTGTCACCACCGGCAATTCCATAGGCTCTAATGTAAATGCGCGCATGAAGTGACGTGTCAGCAAGGCGATTTTTTGGTTCCTCCGGCTAGCAACTTTTGGATGCCGAAACTATCGCCGCGCCTTCGCGTTTATATGTATAGATATGCACGCACTGGTAACATTTTTGTCGCCGCTTGATGGCCATTGTTTTGGAAGACGCTGTAGAGCTTGGAAGTAACTTACGCACCATGATTTTGAAAAATGGCTGCTACAACGATAGTGTGAGAGGAAGATAAAAATAATTAGCATTGATACAAGAAGTACAAAAAGGACCAATATACAACAAAAATTTGAAGGAATACTACTCTGATATCAATTTGAATATAAAAATGTAGAGAGAAATACTTATCCATGAAAGTGTCTGTAGACCTTAGTGTTACAGCGAGCTCAATTAATGTTCACATATTGGTGCCTACCTCGATAAATTATAGCAACTCTCAAAATCTGTAGTAGTAAATCATCAAATATTTCAACACTCATACGGAAATATCAAAGGATATTTTCAGCATAGGATCGTACTTCATCAAATTTTCCTTTAAGCAGCCTTTCGTTCGAAATCGGAAGAACCCAATAGCGTTTATTTCGTTGATATTTTCTATATACTTATGAAAAATACACATATCACAGCGGCCTCCGAAATTTATATTAATGAGGGGTGATATAAAACATGAATTTTTGGGGTGACATTTACTCACTATGTGCATACTAAACTAACCCACGATAACAGGACGGCTGCGTGACAAAAGGTCTCCAGTAGGTGTTAGGCCTAACATGAACCAACAGTATACAAATTTTCGATGATTACCAAATAAATTGAGTTGGCTACTGAAAGTATACCATAAAAACATGACGGAAAATTTTGAGGCTGCAAACACTGTAACTATACATTGCATGAAAATTGGTAACCGGTTGACCAACTATCGCAGGGGCTATGGGGCCCATGTATCGCGGGGCACTGGCCCAGCGGGCCCATGCGTAAAGATGCCACTGGTTATTTGCATAAAGTTTAAGAAGGAATTTGTTTCTATATATCAATAAAGAATATTTATTACATTTAACAGTTTCTTATACATATATAATACGTGTGTACAAAAATACAAGGAATATGACAGAAATATGTTCGATGGGCTTCACTGCTCCACTGCCAGAAAAAGTGCATCACTGATTTGGTCCCATTAAAATCGACATTAGTATACGCTATGATTTTATTTAATGTATAAAAAGGACATATTTATTGTATTAAGCCATTTTAGTGGAGGTATATTGGCGGGTAGAAGAAATTTACTTTCTGTTTTACTGCGTTAAACTATCATATCACAGCAAGGAGTTTTCTGTTGACCAAACTGACTCCATCAGAATTACCAAAGTTTTGATTTTTTTGTAGCTATTCCTACGTGTATTAAATGAGCTTGAGCCTGAAATCATCCACGTAGTAAAAGCCGTACTTTGAAATTTCGTGAATGCATCGTAAGTAAAATAGTACCAATGTTGAAACATTTATTATTTTTTGTTTTTTTCTTCAGTTCTCAGTCACAAGTATTCAAGTGAGACGTACATCGTCACCTTCTAGACTCAACCCAGTAATCCCAATTTGCTTACACCTTTTTATTTTCGTGCCAAGGATATACTATCAGCAAAATCAGGCATCTACTGAGTCTTGGCAACATCATAATAACTAAAATTCTTGGCTCTATATATATATCTAATTGAAGCCGTTCGACCCTGTTTGGATAAATTCGTCCAAGTTTACAACTATTTCTATGTCAACTGGACTTCTACCCCACGAGATTCAAATAAACATGAAATCCAAGGATCTCAGCTTGTATTTACTAATCCCTAAAGTGCTAATTAACATTATTAGCAGTTTGTAATTTCGGTTGTCAATCAATAATATTGGAAGAGACCCAAGTCAATTTGATATCGTAAATGTTCTGTAAGATTGACGGCATATTAGTTGTTGCGCTTAGAGTGTACAATTAATAACCCATGCTAACTATGATGCGCAGCATAATGACTCTAGCGAACGACACTCGAATCTTGATATTCTGATTTGCATTTCTCTGTCTCATCCACTCCGATAATTTCTGCATAAGTCACCAACTTCTTCCACTCATCAGATGTTATGCTATCTAGTATGGACAATTTTCTCTTATCTTCATTTTGCAGATTATCTGAATATGAATTATGTTAGAGTTCTGTCTACATCACTACTTAAAAATTTTCATGTGCTAATATGTATCTATGATACAAAAATATTATGAAATTGTTCGATTAAGTGCATATATTTAAGACTAAAAAACTGTTTTACATCTTTTATTCTAGGTGCTATGTTTGGAGTATGAAGCTTACGAGCCGATGGCACTTAAAGCAATAAACAAAATTTGTGCCGATATTCGTTCAAAATGGCCCGATATAAAACACATCGCCGTATATCATCGCTTGGGTACTGTTCCAGTAAAAGAAGCGAGTATAGTAATTGCAATCAGTTCTCCGCATCGCCAGACAAGTTTACATAGTGTGGATTATACCATTGATGAACTGAAAAGAACCGTCCCAATTTGGAAGAAGGAACAATACGATGATAACGCCGGTGGCTCTTGGAAAGAGAATAAAGAATGTCAGTGGGCAAAATCTAATAGTATTTCATAAAAATTTATAAATCTTTTTTAATTATTTTTATAAATAAAATTGAGCATGCGATTGATTTTGTTGATTTGTTTTTGTATTTGACCAGATTATTTATTCCTTGGTAGGTCCCCAAAGCAGACACTCTAAGCGGCCAAAATTAGATTTCGATACATGCACCCTTGAAAAAGCTTGCATACCACAGACTTTAGTTCAGATAGCTGCAGATGAGAATGAAGTATTTCGAAGGATTCAGTGTTTTATAGAGAAAAAACGAGAAGAAATTGACACAAACAATGTTCTTGATTTTATAAATAAGAAACCCGAAAATGATAATCAAGAAGACACCTGTGCAAGAGTGAATAGTATTTTCATAAAGCAAAAGGATTCCAATGGACATTTAAAAGGTAAAACTGATATTTTATTCCATTAAGGTTTTATAAAGAATTTCTGTCTCAGTTCAGAGAGTTAAAAATGAGATTGGACCCCAAACACGAACTGAATATACAAGTGCTTTAGATAAGCTTATGATAGGCACTCCATCGACCGCAATGAATTCCAGAATAAAACAAGAACCGGGCGAACCTAATAGAAACTCTTTGTCAATTGGAGTAGCGGAGAGAATTGAAAATGCGGAGAAATATTTAAACATTAACGGAAATGATTCTCGGCATATTTACGAGAGAATAAAGGCAATCGAAGATCGAATTTTATTCTTAGAGACAGTTTCACCTGAATATCATCATTTCTTGGTAAGCGGGAAGAAATTTAAATTAAGCCCTCATTGAAATCTATTTTGTATGTATTTCCTCATATGTTTCAGAATCCCAAAGCAAGTAATGCGAAGAAAATTTTTAAGAAAACTTACACTGTAAAGGACTTGGATGATTACATTAAAAAAATAGAGGTTAACATCAGTAAGAGTGTAGTACGGACCTGATTGGCCTATTAAAATTTTTTAAATAAAATGCATTTATGTTTTTACTAAAGTCCATCAGATATTTTGATCTATTGCCGATGAATGTAATATAAACAACAGCCGAATCCTGTGTTTCTTGGATTATATGTAAGAGACCAAAAAAATATTTATTTATTTATGTCTTGTATTTCTTGCATACCTATATTATATAGGCCCCACACAGGACAAATGTCTCCGTAGTATGCTAATGGGAAATTCTGTTAGGATATATAAATTATCCATAGAAAATCCCGTCCGGTTATAAATAACAACTTAGGACATCCGTGGGATTGGCAAATGTCCAGCGTTAGGATGACCCTGGTAGATCCCATGCCCTTCCCATAGGATTTTAGGCACATTTAACGCATTTAATAATGCAAAATTTCCGCTGTAAGCGTACCTAAGGCAACTTGCGGATCTCCTAGTTTGATTTCAGGATGTGTGAGGGAATATCTGGGGATAATGAGATTTTGTGGGATTACAGGAATTTTTATTGATGGGTAGGCATTTAAAAAAAAAACATTAATGGCTGGAAAATATATGCCAGAGGTGTATGCATTTGCAAAATACATAATACAAAATTTTTAACACCTCCAAATTGAATTCCTATGACAAAATCACTAAAAAATCTAGTTCCGAAATGTACAACCAACAGACTTTTGCAAAAGCGAATTGAATTCTAATATAGCTACACGCATGTAGCTAGCTTAAACAACGTACTACTCATATGGCTTCTTTCATTTCTCACCGACTCTTATAATGCCGATTTACAGGTTTCTATGCCTAATTATGTATTATATTCTATACTTGGGTATTCTAACTTATTTAATTTATTCAGTAAATTTCATTTCCCTTGCTTAGATTTTATTGTTATTTATTGTTCATCTAGTCTTACACTACCTTATCTTACGTGGGTCTAAGATTAAGATTTAACGGAGTGAGTGGCCTTTGCACTGCAGCCATTCATTGGTTTATTATGCACCGCTTTCTTTACAGTTCATCCAACAATCCCACTCTTCCTCGGAAGAGCAGTATTTTTTGGATGAAGTTTCTTCAAAATCGGCAAACTTTAAGATGTGTGAGTCAGAGGCCTAGAATTTATCTACATTATGTTTCATCCTGTTCGAAACATAACCTACATACATCAGTGTGTGACATGCCTATCCGATGCATGTGTTTGTTTAGTGTGCAGTGTTTGATTAGGACTCGTGTAATGATTCTGAGTTCATTCCTACACAGCTTTAAAAAATCCGGGCTCTTCTTTGGTGAAGGTCTTTTAATGAATCTTTTGGCTTGTCTAGAGCTTAGAAAATATTCATTGTTTCGTTGTCATTAAAGAAGATTCTTTCACTTTCCTTGGCTTGTATAACGATAAATATGAATGTAGGAGGTGTACATTCAAAAATTAGTACGACCGTACCTACTATGTTCAAAATATTCCAGCGAAGAGAGTGGGTGTAACTCGGTTCTGGATGCTTCACCAGGAAATGGTGTTTTAAAAATGCAAGACGAACTTATTTTCCTAAAATTTTCAAAAATATGTGGAATAGATTTCCTTGGAAATCGTAGGCATAACCTGGATCGAAGGAATTATCTTCGTTATTGGTATCTCCTTGCGAGAAACTTAAAAAAAAAACACTATTCTTGCCTTAAAACAAAATTGTGTAAATTATTTACAGGTAAATTAATGGAAGCTGATTAGAAGTTACTTACTGGGCATTTTTATATTCATGGACTGGACATAATAATTACTACGCAAAACTAGGTACGAATAACTGCACAAGTTGAATGACCAAACGCAACTGAACTAAAGCTTCACACGTAGAAGGTTAATCACTAACGCATTTAATCAAATCCTTTCTTGTGTTTGAGCTTGGCTAACTTTTTAACTAGGGTTTAACTAAAATAATTCACTGTGTTCTTAAACTATTTACTTATACATATATGTATACGACTAGCTGTCAAATACAAGTATTGAAATACGGATTTGCTCGTATTCCCTAGAATCAGACCAAAATACGGATGGTCTCGTAGAGTGTCAAACATTGACTTTAAATATGCTATAGAGCCTACTACTATCCATACAGGAAAATAGTCTTCTAGTAACTTACAGCTTGGTTCCTTACCTTCCCAAAGGCTACACTTACTATATACCTTACTTAACAAAATAATAAAGTAGTTTTGATTACAAAGTAACCTTACCATTTTATGCTCAATACCTCTCAGCTGAGTGATAGTTGCATTTGTGTATGTTCAGCCGGAGTCCGAATCTGTAGGCAGCTACATTCGATATCATCAGTCTACGGCATCCCATGACGGCACAGCGACATTACAATGATTACTCAGCTGAGAATTTTTGTTTGAGGAATCGTAGTCATTTGGTTAAGATAAAGTTTTTTTCAATAATTTTGTTAGGAAAGGTATGAAAATTTTATTATTGTTCGGAAGATAACAAAGCAAGCTTAAGATCAGAACACCATTTTTCCGTATGAATTGTGGTTTATGACGGAGGAGCTATTCAAATCAAACTTTTGTCAGTTTTACATAAGAACACTGCAAATATTTTAGAATGTAAGGTCTCCGTTGGGCCTCGCATGTGGTAGGGAGGGAGTCTGTTTCATGGCTTGTGAAGTATTCTCGAGGGTTTTGGATGGCCTCGTATTAATTCCCTAAAATATGTGTATGTAGACACATCTCGGAAAACAAAATACGGACGGTCTCCTATTCACTAGAATAGATGAGGATGCACACATTCCTTGGAAAATAGAATAAGAATGGCTTCGTATTCCCCAGAACAATACTATACTGGCGATTGGTTCTGAGGATGTTTACTTCAAACGAAAATTTGATCTTGTGGTGATCCCGTGGAGATCAACACTTCCCCCGACTTGCCTTCTTTTATAGCATTGGCTGCTGCCGGCAGAAACCAGCAAGATTGGTTGGCTCTGTACAAGAATATATAGTCAAATTGTTTACTTAAGCGCTCGTCTTCTGTATGCTTTGGATGGAATGGTTTGTAATGAAGACCAAATACAGTGGAGGCAAAAATGGACTTCGTTATACTGATAACCCTGATTATGGGCTTGTGAGGTGGCCTGTTCTTAATTGCGTTAGCGCTGCCCTTGAATCTATGAAGACAACGGCTGATTTATCTTTTTCCTTTGTTAGCTTTGCCGCCATGCTTCTATTAGTTATAAATAAAGAAAAATTCAAAAGTCCTGCAAAATGGTTGAATAACTTTTTCAACTTGCCTGAACACCTATACCAATTTGCAATCTTATGTTTGCCCGCAAAAAAATTGTTTTTTAGGAACAGAGTAACAATTGCTTAATTGGTTGCTACTTTGAAAAAGAAAAAAAAAATGCAAAAGTTCTGAAATTCGGTTACAAACGTTTAGATCGTTATTCGTCAGAATCCGATAATTTTGCAACCTCAGATAAGGTTTTAGTCTATGGCATCGAATTTGTTGGTGGGAGAATGCATTTTGTTAGACCGATTAGTACAGCCTATTTCAAAAACAAGGAGAAACGTGAGATTTGATAATTGGTTTACTGGTTATAAACAACTAAAGAAAGTGATAAAATGGTAAAATGTACAAAAATTGATCATTCACAGAGAGCCTTGACGAAGTCTTTTGGGCATATCAAAACTACTGCTGCGATAGTGTTCTTCCTCGGGTTAATCTGCTTTCGCTCTTAAACAAGTGTTATGAAGTGAATCAGTGATCCAGATTAACTCTAACAGTCAACGACATTTAATTGCACTACAATGGGAAACTATTTATTTATGAGCTTTCATATTTAGATCACTAGAATAATGTCAAAAAGCATTAATGATAAAAGTTTTCAAGTTTCTGGTGTCTGCCCGGGACGTTCTTTACACGTTAAGGGTATGCAAATCGAGGTCAGTGCGTAAAGAACTTATCTAAAGTTGTAACGAAAATGATAAACAATATTAAGTGGATGATAAAAATTAACTCACATCAACGATATGAAGTAAAATCATCTAAAAATAAGTAAAAATAGCATTTCGGCCAGACTACTCACATTGGCATTTTGTGGAAAAAATTTTAATTTTAATTAACTTAGAAGTTTTTGTCGTATACGATTTAAAAAAACAACAACTTGAGTTTTAATATTAATTTGTTGTAAAATACTGAAAATAAAAATTCTAACTGCAATGCAATATAGCGAAAAATTCCTATACGAATAACGAAATTCACCATATTATGAAGGGGAAAATCTTTACCATCGGCGACACTGGTATGAATTTCATTTCCACTGTATCCATTCTTCCTTTTCTTGTTATAATTATAGGAATTAACCGTTCTTATCATTATGCTTGTTTCAGAAAGATAGTACGGAATGAAACTGAAAATAGAAACGGCAACAAAGTAACGAAACAGAAATGAAATAAAACAAAAAAGTTTTTGACACATGAACTGCTGTGCGATGCGAATGTGAGTTGCCCTTGCTTTGCCATGCCTAGACTAGCTGTGTGTCTACTGCCATGCCGCAGTATATTTTCGACCGCGATTTGGATTTCTTCATCACATTCGTTGGAGAATTATCTAGTCATTTATTTTTGCGATTTCGGCTCTGGTCCTAGATTTGTTTTCAAAAGATAAAAATTCAAATTGTGTGAATACTAAACACGGGTGGTATGGTAATCTAAAACTTAAATCCAGGCGGATATGAATGAAGTGAAATCCTAATTAAAATCGAGAAAATCAAGTAAGTGTGACAGAAAATTCAGTTGTAAATTGAAATTGCTAACTGCACCGCGCCCCATACTCTAAACCAAAGTTAGCTTCACATGAATTTTTGGGGGATAGGAGAAAAGACAACGTTTTCTCTTTGTATTTTTGTCAATTGGGAAAGTGTTTTTTACTGCAGAAAAAAAATCGATTCTTATGACATTGGGAAAACTATAATTACCTATCCCTGGCCAAATGTGGCGAATCTGTTTTATTCAATTTCTGTTATTTATTGGTTTCACCGGCAACAGAACATTTCTGTTTTGCGATTTTTCATGGTGATAAAACTTGCAACTTTTCTTTTCTAATTTCCTTGCTTTTTGATAAGATAGGGATAGGAAGTCAGGCTCCTCCCAACATGCGATTTTTCTTTTTGTTTTGTTTTGTTTTTTTTTTTCTTTTTTCTGGAAAAGTGAAAGCAATTGGAACTGGAGGCAATAACAATCTACACACGTTTCATGATGTCTTGAGGCCAATAATAATAAGTCCCGCGAGACGCTGTGCAATGTATTTCATATAAGAAACTCTAGTCTAGACATGGGGTATCGTTCCAACTAGGAAGAATTTTAGCATGTGCTGAAGTCAAAGAAGTATAACAGCACGCGAACGTTTTGTCATAAAATTCTCATATATTCGCGTATTTAAGAAAGTGTTTTCTTCGATTGCTTCCCGTTCTTGTTTTATTGTTTCCAGATATGTTTTTATCCAAGCAATTGGGTGCTTCGTGGTGCAACAGTTGAATCACATTAGGTACATTTCCACAGGCGCCTGAAAACCTTTTGTAAGGAAATATATAAGCCGATGCTGGTTGAGGCTGACTCATGTGAATAGCAAATTTAATGGTGAGAGATCCAATCCCTTTCCATATTCATGATGGGGGGCAAATTGACACACCTTTTACTGATTGTATCATGCGATCCTAAGACGGCTGCCTACGTGCATACTATTCCTGTTAATTCTAAATCTGAATAAAACGGTTGAAAAAACATTACCTACCTATATCTAAAAGCGAGGAGTATGTCTCCACATAAGTGTAGCCGGCTTTATTGGTTCATGTGTACCACTAACTAGAGTGATACTAACATTTTATTTCATGCTATCTTCGATACAGATCGAAGGGTTATATGATGTCTGAGATTATTTATTTTAGCTTTTTTTTTCCACCTTGGTGTCACATTTTGAACCTGTGATATTACCTATCATAATTGGTTTGATATAATACAGCAACAAATAGGTAAGTAGGTATATAAGAAAGCAATTAAATCAGAAATTTTCTCCTGAAATATATTCACAAAGAAAACCTATCATAATATACATTTGCTACATGTCTGGCGTTCAATTTGCTTGTTGTTAGCTTTCAGCACGTAGCTTTGTCCAGTTTTGTACAGAATCAAATATTATTCTCATGTTACAGTGTTAAGACAGAGGAGAAACTGGAGACGGTACTGGCATTTATTGCCAACGAGACGATAAAATCGATTATAGACTAGAAATCTAGAGCAACGTAAGAAAATTACCATATGATGTAGTTAGCTTACTATAAATATTTCTATGTTGATTTCTTTTTGGAAAATCTTTGCGCATTTAAAACATACATTTTCATTCTGAAATATAATTTCAGGCGTAGTATGAAGTTTACAAATAAAATAATTCTTGATCTCATTTCATTCAGAGGTGTGATATAGTTAAGTAATTTTTGTCTTTCTTTCCAGTTTATGTAGAACATACTTATACTAACACTTATAAAATGCGTCAAACTTTCAGTTGTCGGCTTGCTCGTAACTTTTGTATTTACATACATTCTTGGGTATATCAGAAAATGCAATAATATAGCCCGATATACTGACCTCAAGATTTATTTATTTCATAATTGCTAGGTACTAATCCCATTCGGTGAGAACAGTAAGATCTCTCAATATTTTTAAAGCTTTCCCAATACGCTGACTGCGGAATATCTTGTATCTAGCAAGGGTCCAGTCTCCGGTTTACAGAGATTAAAATCTTCGCATTGTTTATACGGCAAGAGACTTTTTCTGGACACATAAAAATTACGTCTCCGGGGACCATAATAAAAAAGTCTCTAGAGACACGTCTCCGAAGTGTATACACAAAATTTGAACTTTGGTCTCTAGAGACCTCCAGAGATCTTTATTAATTGTCAAGCAAGAGATTATTAGAAAGAATTATCTCAAAAGTTATTAATATTTTTATGTTATGGGCAAAGTGAAAAAGCACACAGTCTCCGTAGACCTGGAGATGAAAAATGAGCAAACAGACCTCGGAGACCGGATATTGAACCTGGAGACCTGTTTATTTTGAATACACGACGGGAGACCGGAGACCAAAAAAGTTTTTACGTCTCCGAAGTGTACGTGAGTCTCTGGATTCTCAGAGAACAAAAAATTGGTCTCTGGAGGCCAATCTCAAAGATATCCTAATATTAAGAAGATAGGACACAGCCGAGCAAAATTGGAAATTTTTCGTGTTTTTTAGACCGAAACAGGTAATGTCATATACTTTCGTCTTTTGTATGAATGGGGGAAAGAAACTTGGCTATGCCTTAGGGTATCGACATACGATTAGGTTTTTTCCGTGCCAAATGAACTCCAAGTGATTAACTTGGCAGCGACATACGATCAGGTTAAAATCGGCCCGGTTTCAAAACCAGAAAGCAACTGTGGCTACTCACGATTTGATGACGAATGAAACTCTAAACTCATTGAGTGCAATGTGACGAGACATACGTTTCGGTTTTCCCGGAAGGTTTGTTGAAATTTAGTGCAGTGCAGTAGCAAAGTTAACTTAATGCTAAGTTAGGACACAGAAGAGAGAATCGGCCAATGTTTTTTATAGCATGGCTAATGTTTGTTAGTGTAATTTTTATGCTAATAGGAGCCCCTTTGAAAGTATTTGATTTTGAAATTTTTTCCTTAACTAAATCAATTAATATATCAAAAGAGCGAGAAGACATTCTATAAAAACTAAAAAACTTTTCTTCATCAATCCTCCTTAAACTTGCATAAATGCAATGAAATTACCCTCTTATTTGATTTAACCGGATGCACTGAAAATCTTCTCTTCTCTTCTCATTTATTTACGAAAATGAATCATTTGCCATTCTGTTTCGTTGCTTGCAATTTGCACTTTCATATTTTTTATTTTTATTCATAAAAGTTTTAAAGAGAGTTTGATTTTTTTTTTAATTTTTTTCTTTCCTTCTTCCTTTTCTTGCCGTGTGCATTTTAAATGTAAAACAATCCGAAAACTTTGTGTCTCAACTTGTCATTAAGTAAAGTATAGTTTACACAAGCGAAGTTACTGTCCCAAGTAACCTCGATTTCAGTCCCTCACCTCCTCTTGACATACCCACCAGTTTACTTGCGCCAGTACGAAAACGAGTTACACTCACTTAACTGTTTAGCGAAGTGGAACCTGGGAAATAATCAAATTGAGTACATTTTCTGCAACTGGTACATTTTTATACCCTAGATAAAATCTATAGGGTATACTAAGTTTGTCATTCCGTTTGTAACACCTCGAAATAATGATGGTAGAGCAAAATGGATTGGACACCCACGCAGAATATTAAAAGTTGTTTTGATTTTTGCATGTCCGTCCGTCCGCCTGTGCGCACGATAACTCGAGAACGCGTATACTTAGCTGAAATTTTGTACACGGACTTGAAAATGAGATAAATCGGGCAACTCCTTCGTGGGGTTGCCATACAAAACTATCGTTTTCCACTATATATTTGGACACTGCCTGAAAACGCGTCGACGTAGAGAGCTGAAATTTAGTACATGGTGTTTTCATTATACTAGCAAATAAAATTTGAAAAATGGACTAAAATGGACTAAATCGGACAACTCTTTGGTGTTGCCATATAAAAATCAAGTTTTTTACGTATACTGTGAAAACGATCAGTCCAAGACTTTTTTATTGTACTAAAAACTTGTTCAGAATATGAAATCCTATAAAATTGGTTATAATCATTTTTTCTGTCCGACAAACCCTTCTAGAAATATATGCGAAAAACCACTTAAAAAATCAAACTTGCACAGAAGGGTGACAATATGAAATTTCATACGGGCATTCATCTAGGGTATCATAAGAATTGGTCTTAGACCAATTCTAGCTTTTTTACTTGTTTGATTTAAGTAGTCTTTAATAATATCAGCTGGTGTGGAACTTGTAAAATGTCAACACATTTGTGTTTGCGCTTTTATCCAATGGAAAGCTTTTTATTTTTCAGTAAGAAATTTCGTAAATTTTAAAGATAATTACGTAAACAAAAATATTATTCCTTAGCAATCAATATGCTAGGAACGTACGTGCACTTTCATTTTCTTAGAATTTTTCCTCCGAAATTGCCCTCAATTACATTGCTGCACAATCCTTTTCAATATGTAATTTTTCACTTGAAACCATTTTCTCTCAAAAATAAATATCTTCACATTTCACAAGTTTATAAGTTTATAAATTACTACACACATCAAAACGTGTACCAATTGCAGAAAATACACTCAATTTGACTATTTCTCAGGTTCCATCGTTATTCGTTGGTAGCGTTATACTATGTTGCATTTTCTACAGTCGTTCAAATATTGCAAAAGTTTTGCAAATTTTACATAGTCCTGCGTATGCCCTACCCCATCCGAATATAAATTTGCAACCCTCTATTAGTTTTTTCTTATTTGTTTTTCGTATTTTCTTTCATAAAATTAATTATTTTATCCACTATACGTGCTCTTTATCCATATTGCCTACTTATATTCGTAACCACAGAATATTTTCGAAACAAATGATTTTTACTTTATTATCATGTTGATGCTATTGCAGCTTCAGCTACAAAATTAGAAATTTGCTTAATATCAGCTACAGCTTCATTTGAAGCTAGTTACATCATGTAGCTTGAAGCTTTCTATGTCGCAGTTTCTACAGTATGCCATATGTACAAACTAAAATTTGTATCTTGTAACGCATGGCTCTTTTAACTTGGGCCTAAGCTAAAGCTCTAGCGAGCACAATTTGTTGCATTTGAATGGATTGCTTGGAAGGAAAGCAGGGTAGGAATGAGCAAAGAGCCATATACTGGCGCACCTCAGAGTCGGTCAATTTTTCACCACAGTGAAACCAATCATCAACAATATTTTTATACCTAATCGTTGGAATCTTGCAATGTTTTAATGTTTTTCTCTTCGTCCACTCTGTTTGGAAGTTGAGGTTCAATAAAGTAGAAATTTTTCAATTTTAACTATTTTTTTTTTTTGCAATCAATGTGACAATCACGTTCTTCTTGTTTTAGTGCATCTGGTTACATTTGTACGTTTTTGCTTGAAAATCATTGAATGTCACTGTTTAGTTTTTGTCGACTGTGTTGGAATAATTTGAAAAATACGACCTCGACCACGAATCAATTTACATCATGAAAACGTCGCTTTTCATACAGCATCACAAACAAATGAGTTTTTAGCCGCTTCAAATGTCGCATCCGCCCTACACACTTGCCGTCATACATTTTTTATTTATTTTCAAAAAATGAAGAACATGCTAAATGGGATCAGAACTAAGGGGCCTAACTACTAGAAATGGTTTCACCTCACGCAAAAGTGCATAGACGATGCTTATACATGTAATTACATTTTCTACACCCTTCATGATTTTTCGTGGATAATGAAATGATTATTTTTTATATATTTACATATTATGTATTCACACATTTTTCAAAGAGACTAAGCTAATCTTTTCGAAGTCCTCAAATAACAAGACTTGCATAAAATTTTGCATAAAAATTGCAACCTGAATTTGATAGTTATCGCGTCGATGTGCGTCAGATTTTAATATTAAGATCGTTCACTTTTTAAAGATTTCGAGTTCATAACGAAAATCACATCTTATGTAAAAACCAGTGACCGTTGTGCATACATATATCTTTACTGCAAGAAGAAAGTTTAAATTAAATATTTTCGAAAATTAAAAAAAAAATACATCTTCGATGCGAATTAATTTACTTTTTTTTATAACACTACCAAAGTAATTCAAGATGTTGCTTACGCCAAAAAGAAATTACTCATTGTGCCGTCTCGCTAGATTGAATTTCATGCGAGAAAATGACGATGTAAATGTTCATAGAAGAGCAGCAAAACTTCATATATTACATAACCTGCGGCTGACTGCAATTAACTTCCACAGAATTATTTCTCGTGCATTATGCGAAGTTTAGTAGATTATTAAAGAGGTTAATGAGAGGTGTGTTCGAAAATTCTGTTATATATACGAATTTTTTCCGATACTACAGACACGTTTATGTAAACCATTTTGAAAGTTTTTATGATAGCTCTCGAAAGTATGAAAAATGCTTTATGAACCATGAAATTGAAATTACAAAATGTTTTGCAATCACTTTTGGTACTGATTAATTAGTTGCGACAATTACTGGATGTTTTCGACCAACCATATACATTCATACTACAAGCCTAAACCTCCGCTGGAAAAATGTAGCTAGTGGCATCGCGAGTTATTCTTGAAACGAACAGTGACTTTAAAAAAATTCATATTTCCAAAATGTGGTCAATACCACAGCAATTTCTGGCACATTGATATATAAGGTATATGGATTCAAAATGAAATACAAAAATAAAACTACTAGAGGTCCTCAATTTCAATAGTAAATAACATAATTTGTTTTTTTTTAATACTAAAATTATTTAGGTTAATTTGAATAAGGTAAATCGGGTTGCTTCCTTCTCGAGATATGATTTTTTGTAAAATTTGATTTTTCGTAAAATCACGCAATTTTAAACCGCCCGGATCAAGGAGTTGGATATGGTAGGAGGAAACCAGGGCGAGTTTTTTTTGTATTCCATACAAAGTCTAAAAGTTTCATCTAAATCGGAAATGGTCCAGTCCAAAATCAGTCCAAAGAGATGATTTCGATGTGGAATAGCTGTACAAGTCACACTCAAACTTTCTTTTTCATTTTTATACTTTAGGAATGATAAGAGACAAATGCAAAAATTCGCAAAGAATTTGAGAATACGTCTTCAAGAATATTCAAAGATAAGCACTCAACCGTTATTTCTGAAATTTTTTTTGGGTGATAAATTGTTTTTTTTTTTTTTTTTTTTGCGTTCTAGGCCTAGATAACAGCAAAATAGATAGGCTTTTAAGAATTTTTCTTGAAAAAATGTAGCTGCGAATAAACGAAATTTAATAGAAGAGATTCCACTATATCGCAAAATTTTTAAATTAATTTTTCAATTTATAATTTTTAAGAATTTTCCTAGTGCCCCATTTATTTTCTGATATTTCTTGACTTGCCTTTGTATGGCTGACATAATTTAAGGCGAAGTAAACTGTGTTCTTTTGTGTACCTTGTTCTAGAGCTCCCATATACTGGAGAGAACAAATTGTTCTGTCGATTGAAACGAACTATTTGTACTGCTCCCTTCATTTATAAACCTTCTCTGAAAATGTATGAGGCGTTCTTTTGTGTATCTTTTGTTCTGACCTGTTCTGTGGACACCAAAGGACACAGCTATTGTAAACAAACAAACAAAAAAGTCGAACTGACAAAAAAATAAAGCGAAGCCTCTTCTCTTTTCCCCCGCGTGTCAGCAAGTATAAATATTTATCACACGTACACGAATTTTATACAATATAGCATATCCAGTTTGATAAATAATCTAAGGTTCTAGGAAACATCAGTTAATACTCTTTAAAATGTTACCAAAATCATTAAATTCGGTTATTTACTTCCGGAATTATAGATTTTTAAAGGTAACTCTATAACGACATTTTAGGAAAATTTTAAAAATTTTAATAAGATATAACATGTATGTATTCTAAAGGATCCTCAAACATGGTAACTTTAAAAAAAAAATCTATGATGGTCGAACCGAAAGTGTAACTGCTTTGGACGATATTTCGTGGAATGACTCTATTCATATTTCCATTTTTATAATTTTATTTATTGTTTGGAAGTTACAATATCTAAAAATATTATTATATATATGATACTTGTGGTCAAATATAATTACCATAGTTATTATGAATTGATTTCTAATCAAGCAAAACAAACGAAACGGATTATATTACAACCTCAAGTTCAAGTTCAAAGTTATTTATTGAGGCTTATAAAAAAAATATACACTGTTCATTACTTATTTGCACTTCTATACTTATGATCTATAATGGCTGCTTGTCTTATTGATATGTGTGGCTTTATTTAGCTTAGGATACAAACATAGATAAGTGTGTAATCCAATCAGAGCTTAACTACTACTACAAATTGTGTGTCATTTGCACATATTACAAAGCAAAATTACAGGTACATTTGCTCCCGGTGTACTATCACACATATACAATATTGCCAAATACATTAAATGGGTATTGTCACCCCTGTTACGTATATTAATTCATTTCTTTTTGTACTTATTCGGATGAAATTGCATGCAATGCAATATAGAATAAAAAAAGAAAATGAAATAAACAAAAAAGATTAAATATTATATAGACGTTTTTTTAAAGCATGCTTAGAAACGTCAACATCAAAATGCTCAGCCATATTATTAACATGCGATTAATAAGTTCGTACATGCTAAAGTTAGACCTTAAGGAGTGAATATGCAATAGATGTAGCCTTCTCAAATTGTGTCTACTATCTCGGAAAGAGATTTTATTAAGTAACAACGGAGAATCAATATTCACGTTTAACAGTTGATGCACAAAAGTTGCATCGGCAACCATGCGACGTATCTTAAGCGAATGCATATTTAAAAGCTTCAAGCGATCCTCATAGGGTGGAAGAATTAATGAGTTATTCAGGGTAGGTTCCTGAGAACAAATCGTAAGTTCGGTGAACAGACTCGATACGGTCGATGTATGTGTAAAATAGAGACCAGACCTGGCCAGCGTATTCAAGAAGTGGTCTCACAAAGCAGGTGTACAAACGCAGTGTTATGGTAGGATTGAAAAATTCTCGGGACCAACGTTTTATAAAACCCAGGATAGAACTAGTTTTTGATACCATGTATATTATATGGGAGATAAAATTCAATCTGTGGTCGCTTTTGACACCCAAGCCACAGACAGAGCCCACACGGCGAATCGAGAAATCCGAGAACTCATAATCATAAGAGATTGGAGTCTGATTCCTATGGAAAGTCATAACCTCACATTTCTCGATAATGAGTACCAAATTATTGCTCATGCACCAATTGTAAAATTTTTGAAGGTCACCCTGTACCTGTTCACAATCGTTAACAGATTTAATCTGAGCGAAAAGCTTAACATCGTCAGCATAAATCAAGACGACAGAGATAATGTCGTTAATAGACAGAATAAAGAACAACGGGCCGAGGTACGCCAGACGAAGCCTTCAAGACTCTAGAGATGTAATGGCGAAATAAGATTTGGTATGTTCTGTTACCTAAATAAGAATGTCCATTTTAGAAATGTTGGGGGAAATCCATACTTTTCCATTTTGAAGAGTATCACGGAGTGAGATACCTTGTCGAAGGCTTTACTAAAGTCTGTATAAATACAAACTGCCTGGTAGCCATTTGCAAGCCCGTCAATGGTATCCGAGACAAATTCCAACCAGTTAATGGTTCTAGATCTGCCCGAAATAAACCCGTGTTGGTTCGGAGACAGTAAATCTTATAGGAAGTTGATAGTTGACAGTAAATGATAGATTTGGGCATGCAAGATAATTTCGCAATAGGCCTATAGTTAGAAATTACTTTTTACTACCTTTTTTGTGGATAGGTATGATAAAAGAGTTTTTCCATAGCTGCGGGAAACAACCACTATCGAGCGAATTTTGGAAAATAATTCTCAGCGGAGCTGCCAGCACAAGGCAGCATGAATTAAAAAAGGCTGGAGGGATCCCATCAGGACTAGTTGTGAAGTCATTTGGAAACTCAGTAATATGATCGAGTACATCCTCTTCTGAAATTGAAGGTATGGTGAATGAAAGGTTATGAGAGTCGTTCATATGACTGAAGTTGCTATTTTGAGGTTGAAAATTTGACGAGGCAAAGGCATTGTCAAAAAAAGAAGCAAACATATAGCAAATTTCAGACGAATCATCACTAGCAGAATGCTTGTACTTCATTGTATTGGGGTAGTTGTCCGTTCTTTTCTTCATATTAATAAACGTAAAAAAGATGCGTGGATCACTAAATAATTTCGTACGCATGCTTTGAATATACTCATCATAAAGTGTAGAGGAAAGTTCTCTGAACTGATTATAAATATGATTGAGGAAGTTGTTGTGACTTATAATAATGTTTTTTATCCCTCATATAACTTTTCCACAATTTATGCCTTCTATGTTTAAGACGCTTCAGTTCTTTATTGGATCATAGTGGAGATGTTTTAGAGAGCCACTCACGTTCGCGGCGAATGTGAGAGAAAAATAAATCGAAAAAAATTATGTAAAATTTAGAAACGTCTTCATCAACACTATTGTTAGACAGTAATGTGTTGAAGTCAATAGATATAAGTTAGTTATAAGAAGTTAGCCTTTCTAAGATTGGAAAAGTATTGTTTCGTACTTAGAAGGGGGGGGGGGGGGATGTTTGTCAATAGTAGACATTATAACTGTGATAGGTTCAACCAATAAGTTACCCGCGCCAGTAGAAAATACCAGGTCTAACTACCTACCAATGTCATTCTTAACATTACTGATTTGGCTGAGACCAAGAGATGAAAGGAAAAGTGATTCTCTTGTTGTCAAGTTATTAAGTGGAAGATAGTCAACGTCAACTTCATTTAACACCCATTCCATTGTATATTGGGTATGTTAAAATCATTAATTAGTAGTAATTCGTCAAGAGGATGCTGAAATGAGTAGGCTGATTTATATATTTATTTGTATAAATGCCAAGTAGTGAAAAATTGGTTTACCAGTGAGCTGCAGCTTGAACATCAATGAGTCTCCCCATTGAGATCCAGGCTATCTTTGTAGTTTACGTCAGGAATTTTCGCAGAAATTTCTAGACCTGAATGAGTCTGTTTGAATTGACAGAACGATGTCATAATTTAGTTCTGTGTACATATAAGAAGAACGAATCAGAACCATTTCAAGTGTTTGAGATTTCTTCCATTTCACAAAAGCAAGTTATAAGTTCGTATAAATTGTTGTTGATCAAAAACAAAACCATGATTGAAACTCATTCTGCTTGAATCCGGGAAAAACTCAGGTGCATTCAAAACCATTCGGAGTCCGACAAAAGCGACGACAGATTCAAACTAAATCATTGGGTCCGAGAAAAAGAACGATATGGATTGAAACAGATTTATTCTGAACGAGAAAAGGAAGGAAAAATTACATTTTGTTTTAGCTTATTTCTTAGAAAGTCTTTTTCTTTTTGTATTTGTGGAACTTGGAACAACCCTTATACCTAGCAGGATGCACATTTAGCACAAGCCCTTTTATTCTTTCCTAAGGTGAAACATTCTGCGTTTCTGTTTGAATTACAAATATGTTCGGGGGATATCAATTTTCCTAGCGTTAGGTGTAGAAAATATGTAAATTTTAGATATTTTTTCCTGACAATTGAGAATTTCTTTATTATTTGTGGGGGATGCAGACAGAGTTCGCGCCTCTCATCTAGTCACCGCGACCGAAAAGATTTTTTGTGATATTACACCTAAATCCCCTAGAATGCCCATTCGCCATTTAAGGTCTGTTATATAGCCTATGACGTTTTTGGGGGCTATTTTTTCGCCATTTTCTGGCAGTGGGGTTGCCTTTTCTAGATGTCTTAGCCTTATACGGCACAGAACTTCACAGTCACACAGGACATGTTCAGCGGTTTTGTCGTCTTCCATACACTCATCATCGACCTTACCCATCTTTTTGAGATTCTATCTAAGTGAGCAGTGCGCAGTAAATATAGCCATTATGAGCCTTAACTCCTTTCTGCTTTTGTCTTCTGTTGCGAATATTTTACAAATTTCTTAATTGAGAAATTAAATACTCCAATTTACTTGGAAATCACAATTCAAATACAACATCAAAATGAAAGGCTTTCTAGATTCTTTAGGGGTGAACGAGAAGTCATTAATGTCTTACTCCCTGAACACGACCAAAAGCTCCCTGTGTAAACCAATGTGACTGAGAAACACTTTGGTCTTTAGATATTCTAAGTTTACAAAGTAAAAATCTACTTTGCTATGTTTAAGCACGGGATTTTTTTTTTTATTATTACTGCAAGGCGGGGGGAAAATAATTCTTAACTGCATTTATTTTGCTAATTCTATTGTTAGTAACATTATTATTACTATAATTTGTCTTATTAGCCGGTCAGCATAGAGTCTGTATTATTATGTTGATTGATGTTGTTTCCGTCAATCCTCCAGATTTTCCAGCTAGGCGAACCTGTTATTGTTTATGTAGCTTTATCGGCGTTCCTCCGAAAAGAACAACCGTATTCTTTTCGGACGAACGCTGGTTTTCCTCCTTTTCCTTCTTCTGGACACTGCTGTGAATCCATCTGCTGCTATTTTTAAATTATTTTTAATTAATTGGGAAGTATATAATGAAAAATCGGGACTACTCATATGTGGTAACCCTTATGTATTTTTGGTAGTGGCTCTGTCCACTGCCCTCCGTGTTTATATGAAGCTTTGCTGCTGAATTGATGGTATTGTAATGTGCGAAATAGGCTGAAGGCTTGATGCGTTCTTTATATTTTGCTGCAATATGTTGTTGGATGCGTTATGGCTTGGCGATTCTGTACCTGCCACATTGCATAGTTTTTTCGATTTCGTTATTTTAGCAATATCTTTTTTTGATAATAATTTGGAGGGCAAAACGTTTTTTGCTCTTTTGTTTTCTGAGCTCCACTGCCAGTTTTCAGATTATAAAAATTCACTGAGGATCAACAATCAACAATCCTCGAATATGATGCACATTGCCAATGACATTTGAGGCATTTTGACATATGATATTAATCGGGCAACCTGTAAGCGTTATCATAGAGTTGGTTCTGAGAATTTTTACTGCTTGACGCGACGAATCGTTATAGAAATAAACGTAATAAAAGACATCTTTACCTATTTAGAGAGCACATTTTCCAAACGGACAGTTATATTTACGTATCGACAAAATTTATCTTAGACCAATTATAGTTTTTTCTTCTTTAGTTTAAAAGATATTACCATAACAAAATTACCTTTTTATTTAAGACCTGGGCGTAAAATTTGTACTATTAAATTTAGAATAAATTTATTATAGGAAGATCGCTATTTCCAAATTCGTATTCACAGAAAATCGCATTTAACCATTGTCTAGAAAATATTTTTCTCTTCCATTACGTAATCATTTTCCGGAGCCTAAATTTTTATAGCTATGAGTTATGTCATTTTTAATTAGGCCCACGCCCCATTTTCTTTTTTATCTAGCGATGTTAGATATCGATATAAGATCCATTCACACTTTCAAATGTAATCCTTTTACATAAAAACGTCTCTTTTCATTACGTAAATATAATTGGGTGCATGTAGACTGCAAAGTCCCAAAGGACAAATGTCACGTAACACATCTAACCTGAATGAAATCAATTAGGTCGCAACGTACATATACATACATATGTGGCAATGGGGTTATTGAAATTTCACATTCCACTAAAATGATTCCTTGCTACGTAAGACTTTTTTTTTCTTCTATAAACAAATGTCATTGTCTCCTTCCCAAATCGTACATACATATATGTACATATTTAGGTATGTGACTAAAATAGCGTAAAATTATTATCTCTTATCAGGCGACTATGTCATAAGACATAAAACGTTTTCCCTTTCTGCATGCATAAATTTTGTCATTACGCGGATCTGATTTAAGGGAGCGAACAACTTTTTAAGAAAATTGCTCTAACAATCATATTATAGGAACTATTTTTGGAATCAATCGTTAGAAATGGATTTTATGTGTGCAAAAGACGTGGGTAGGTAGAAAAATTCATAAAAAGGACATACTAGGACTTATGCTTTGATACCTATCAGTGAAGACGACATAGAGCCATATGATACAATTTTCGCCTATCCTAAATGCTAATGGTGGTTGTTGTTGTTGTTGGTGTTGGTGGAGGTGGAAAATATTGGGTAAATTAATGATAGCGCACTTACCCCTCAACAAATATCACACGCGAGAGGTTGACATTGTGCTGCTGTTGATTTTTATTAGCCCTTCACATGTGAAGTTTTAAGATTCTGAAGAGAAAAAAACGTTTTATCGTTAAAAAGCAAACAAAGCTTGAAATCAATGTAATTTTTTTTTCTGCCAGCCAGCTATATAAGATCAAAAAATTTATTATGTGTTGACATGAAACCCATTGTAATAAAGTTCTTTTTTCATTGCAGTTACTGTATGTAGGTATAGTGAACTAATGAACTTCACATTTTTAATCAATACACCAATTTCCATTCATTTATGATGTCGAGAAGTATTATATTTTTAATGAGGCTTCAAATATATAATTATTTTTTTCAAATGCCATGCTTAAGTGATTTGAGTCAATCACTAGAATACCATGCAAAAAACTTTGCTGTTGGATAAGTTGCGATTTTCTCATGATACGTTCTAGCCATGTACGAACGTTCATCAATTAGTATGGTAATGGAGCATGAAGTTCGTTCGGTGTTCAATAACCGTTTATACTGAGTCGTGATGAACTATAAATAAAATTTCAATTGGCAAACAGCAACAGTTTTAAAGAAGATGTAAAAATTTATGGTTCAATTTTGGTTGCGGCGTTGTGGATGATGATGATAATTTTATTTACAATCTGCCGCCTGGACGTCTTATGGCTTGCGATGCATGTTTTGTGTAGAATTATTGATTATTTATTGTTTTTGGATATTCTAATGCTAATCGTTTTGTACTCGGAAAGTATTTCGGCTCTGAAATTCAGTTTAATATCTGTATTTATACTAGTTTTAGAATAATTTTTTTTAAAAAGTAGTTAGCTTGAAGAAAAATTATCTGCATTATGCATTTCGAAATCTTCTTATGCAGAGCGACAACTTATATATACATGCCGATACTAAGAATGAAGAAGAGATTCGGGTAGATGAAATAAGAAGGAAATGGAAAAACTGTGTTTGTTTTTAAAGAGCATCTCCCAGATTTTGATCACCGAAAGCAATCAATGTATACATAGATTGCACAAAAACTAGATATCGCATGCAGTACAAAACAAGTATGCCAAATTTATATGGCTGGGTGGTCCATTCCGGAATGGACCCACAACATTTGAAATGATGTATACGTCGAGTGATTCATATTTTTTCCTATCTGAAGTGTTGAGGAAGTCGATCAAATGTATACAAAACTGCTATTATAAAAACATTTGCTTTCGGCACGCTTTAAAACATGTTATGGTCCATTCTAGAATGCACTACCCACCTATGTGCCACTTATGGTACTATCACCTTCTGCTCTATTTACCACCATGGAGGAAACACCCTGTATACATATATGTATATGTACTCTGATGTTCTCATTCATTTAGATAAACTTCTTGATCTTAAAAGAATATCGTTCGTGTTAATCGTGATATATGCAGAGTATTCAATTCGTCAACCTTGAATAATTTCTTACTAATTTCTAGAAATTGTGGTTAAATGTTTTATTTATACAGGAAGGACCTGGGTTTCTCCTATCTAACTCCAATTCTGTTGAATATTATTGCTATATTCATATTAGACAACATTTAAAAAATATGTATATATTTTTTTAAATCATATTATATCAAATTATGACAATCATTGGTAGATGATGAGCTTCGCCAACTTTATATACTCTTTATATCATACTTTACATTTAGGTTTATTTATCAGTTACCTCCGGCGGCGCTCTTACATGCATACATACAGGTGTTTGTAATTCTATATCTGTCTATATTCAAAATGAAAATAGGCCAGATATGATCAGGGATAAGGCTAAGGAACATATGAACTTACACTTATTATAATTAATTAAATTTCCTTTTATTGCTACTCCCAATGAATTGTTCAACAGGTCATTCCTCATCAGGTGTTACAACTTTTTGGTAGCGATATTACTCTATATATCACCAGTAAATATATAAGTGGATAATTTTCTTCTGCAAATGAGCTTTTTAGCTGGATATGCTTAAGAAAAGGTTTAACAAATTCAGAAAGTCTTGTGTTTCAAGTGCAGAGTTTGATTCGACATTCTCCACTCATATATCGTAATTTTAAAGTTAAATAAATATAATAATTGCGCATTTCATCGAAAAAAAATTAGACTCTAAGCACAATTCGAAATATTATTTCTTCATTTTCAAAACCAAATAAATAGGAAAAATATACTAAACAAGTTATATCAACTATCCATTGGTCAAAACATACTATGTCTGTATATTACTACCACACAATAATAACGAAAATCACCATTAAACTTAAGGTATATATTTATATATTAATTTTAAAACGTCCTTTTATCGTTCTCAAAAAGAACATTTCCTTAACTTCCTTCTTTCCTCAACCACATTATTAAAATATTCGTCATGCATTAGCCTAATTGCTAACTCTTGAAAACCTTTTTCCATTTGCACAGCATTCCCTAACTTCCGCTGCCTCTCCATACGTCATGTCAACAATTGCTGATACAATGAATATACAAAAATAATTTTTCCTCAATATATTTTCAGAATAAACAAAAAAAAAATGTTTAGGAAGAAATCCAGTTCCGAGACACAAATAAACTGCCAGAAGTCGTGCGAAAAATGTGGTGAAAGGTATACCAAAAATGTTCACTGTATACATTGCTTTTATTGCCTACATACCAACCATAACGAGTAGCTGGTAAACTATAGACTAGTCATAGTCATTAGTAAGAGTAGTGTAGTGACACATGCCATGGCACATTAACATGCATAAATCAATCAACTTTTTACTTACTTTTCATAAACCAATAAAATAAAAGTTCTTTACAGCAGCGCCACATTTGCATGGTTTCTCAATTTTCATGTATTTTTCCATTTTCCGATTAAAAACATAAAAAATTTCATTTCATCTTCGCGCGCTTAATTTGCTGCACATTTTCGCTGTTAATTTTACACAAAGATGATAAATTTACTAATTTTACATTAAGGCTGACGAATTCTTGCAATATCCAATTCAACTCCCCATGGGGCGAGGATGACGAATAATCTTTATACCATGTAGATAATAATAGTTGTATGTATGTACTGCAAGAGAAATTTCGTGACACGAATATCTAAAATTTCTTCATTCCGTTGTTGAGCTGAGAGCTAATAGTAATCTTATTCTAGTTGAATTCTTGAGTAATGCGAACTCATGTTGGGCTACATCAACACGGCTACCGACTGAATAGTTAGATAAAGGTAGATCGGCTTTTGTAGGCGGATGATAACTCACTCAGTCTTAGAACATGCACAGTGCGAACATTTTATTTCATTTCTTCTTTTCACTCCAACAAAGTGAGATTCTTTCGTGCTGGCGATTGAGCTCGAGTTTCTTCCTGGGTCCGTTAATCTATAGCACCGTGGTTACTCACCTTTGTAAATCCATTTTTGATTTGCTTCCCGACAGTTATGTGATTGGTTGGTTTCCTCTTTGTGGTTTTTGGTTTCATTTCCTTTTCAGAGTTGCTTCTGGTGCGCTACGATTATGGATGTCAATTTTTGTCGGTTTTCTTCTTATTCGTTTTTAATTTTAATTGAACGTGGTGTGACTATAATCCAGCACGAAGGAATGTTATCGGCTATATATATATTATGACTTCATCATTTATCATTTAATTAGCCTTGAAAATTGTTCTATTTTGCCCATAAAATTTATTTTTCTTATCAGATTTTTGTCGTATAGATAAAGGAGATTTGATGAATTGCATTACAGTCACAGATTTAGTTTATATCGTATTTAAATTGGCAGTGTTAAAGAAGACCTGAAATTAGTGTGGGTCTCCTATTTTCAATTTCTTCGTCCCTTTTTTAGTAGCGCCGATTTAACGACAGCATAAATTCACTAGATATTTTTGCAATTAATTAATAGTCCAGCTTAGTGCATTCATTATTCAATGCCATTTTGTGAAAGAATATTGCAAGAAAGTATTATGACAGGGACAGTTGACATGGTTTGCGATGTTTTGTACTTCCACTGCAAACCCTTCCTATACGCTCTTTTCAGCATGACTTTATAAAAGGTAATTCTATTACGACTAATTTGTTAGAGTTTACTAATTTCTGCATTTCTGCTATGAAAGCGGTAAGCAAGTCGATTGAATTGTCATGGATTTCAGTAAAGCTTTTGATCGAATCAATCACAAAATTTTAATTCATAAGTTGACCGTTTTTGGTTTTCCTACTGCTTGGCCTTGTTCTTATTTATCTGATCGTACACAGCGAGTTATATTCCGCGCAGCTCTTTCTGATGAAATAGATAATATTTTAGGCGTTACTCATGGCAGCTATCTTGGGCTTGTCTTTTTTATAATTTACATAAATGATGTATCTTTGATTTTGGCTATTTCAAGAATACTTTGCTATGCTGACAATGCCAAAATCTACCCTATTGTTTCTAATGAAAACGACTGTGAAAATTCGGACTTAGACACCTTTCATAAATGGTGTGCTATTAACTATCTTCCTCTTAATATTAGCAAATGTACTGCTATGTCATTTTCTCGTATGCTTATTAACTAGATTTGACAAAACCAAAGATTTGAGTGTCTTCCTTAATATTTGTCTTTCCTTCGAGGATCATATTAACACAATCGTTGCCAGGCTAATGCTACTCTGGGGTTTGTAAAGAGATGATCAAAAGAGTTTAATGATCCAGAGCTTATGTTTTGCAATGCATGGTAGCTTGAGATGAGGTTGAGACTCGGACGGATTCCCTGGAACGTAGGCCACAACATGGCTCCAGACTTATGAGCATAAGTAATAAGTCCCAACCCGATGTCATAACAAAGTTCAAAATTGGTCGGTTACCGGCTTCATGCAGTTCTTCCAGGAGGTGTGAACCAAGGAATTTGTAACGTTTTTCTGAGAGTGCAGGGCAGTGAAAAAGAAAATGAGTCACCGTTTCGGATTCCTCTCCGCATCCTCTGCATGACAGATCGTCAACAACTCTCAACCTGTGTAGGATAAGCAATGCAAAACCAGCAATAGGTGCATAGTAGACCAGCGCTACACTGAACATTTGATAAAGTGAACAATCCAGTAGATTGAACAGTAGAAATTTTACCTTAACTACATATTACGTAGAGTGAATAGCCTTTTTTTTAATGCTCAAAAGAGTGAAAGGAGAAAGGACTCAGTACAGATTTACCTCTATCTCGGGATGAAGAAAACGAAAATAATTGTAAATTTATGTAAAGTCACAAATGAAATTTTTGTTTAGACAGGATGCGTACTCAGAATGGTGTGTCAAAGAAGTGTGCTATCCGTTATGTGAATGCCGAACACACTTTAGATCTCTTTGAAGAATTTTTATGATATTTCATTTTCTGCAGGCAGAAATCTGTTAGTTCTAAATTTGATACCCCTTTTAGACGAAGAGCTAGCGACCAGAATACTTACGTCATTTCATAAATAAAATTTTCCATATTATGGAGGACGGTTATCTTATGCAGGACGGCCACGTAGGATTGAAAAAACCAGTTAAAAAGTGTTATCTCATAAAGGCTGATTTTTGGTGCGGTAGCACGATTAATTGTAAAAAATGCAGACAATTTGACTGTCGCGAAAGTAGAGGCTGACTGCAACAAAGACGCGGAAAATGTGTATGACTTATGTTATACCTCGATAACTCAAGAAAGCGCTCACTTAGAATTATAAAATTTTGCGCACGTGCTTTAAAAAAAAAAGTAAATTTAATTTCGAAAGTGGGACCAATCGGGTCGCCATACAAAAATTTCGTTTTTCACTATATATTTGGGAGCTGCCTGATGAGAACGCGTTGTACTGAAATTTGGTACACGACGATTTCACAAAAATTGCAAATATATGTAAGTTCAAGAATGGATCAAATCGGGCAACCCTTTCTTATCCCTTTCTTCTTTCACTATAAGTTTGGATACTGTCTGATAACGCGTCGACTTAGACAGATGCAATTTTGTACACAGTGTTATCATAAAAATACCAATTAAAATTTCAAAATTAAAATAAATCGGGCAACTCCTTCTTAGTGTTGCCATATAACACAAAAAAAAAGTTGCTCTATATGGTGGTCCCTTTTTGAGCTTATATTTGCAATTTTTATGAAAATGCAGTATACAAAATTTGAGCTCTCCCCGCGTCAATGCGTTCTCAGGCAGTGCCCAAATACATATATAGTGAAAAACGAAATTTTTGTACTTCAACCCTACGAAGGAGTTGTTCGTTTGTTCCTAAGCCCGTGTGCAAAATTTCGCGTAAATTATACTTGAGAGCATAATTACTTATTTAATAGCGTGTATACCACGAAGTATAGGAAGTGCTGAGGAACGAGTCTCTATTTATAAAAGTTGCTTTAGTTTTTGCACGTTTCAAAATATTGAAGTCCGTTATTTTTTTATTTATTTTACAATTATGAAATCTTTTCGTTTTTCGGAACTATGCCAATTTATTGGTTATTGATGAGTAGATAAAAGCACAATATTAATTTTGCTTTAAATCAATTAAAATAAAGTAAAAAACATAAATTCTTCTTTTTCTTTAAACAGTTGTTATTGTTTTGCACAGTCCTTCCTTCGTCGTTGATGGTAACTTAGTGTGGTAACCCATAGAAGGACATACCCGGTATCATCAGTTCCGAACATCCGGTTATAATTTCTTTTTTGACAAAGAAATACACAATATTATTTAATATTTTTGTTCTAAGAATTCATATAGGTATTGAACCAATTGTTTTTTTTTACCACAGCTTCCATTTTGCTTGAAAATTTGCTTTAATTCCTACTAATTGGAAAAAAAATCGGTAATGTGCGCTTCGTTAATGTACTCTAGGTCTTCTATTTCAAGTTCAGCTTCTAGAAGGGTATTAATATGAGTAAACATAGACG
This sequence comes from Dioctria rufipes, assembly GCA_963924295.1. NCBI lineage: Eukaryota > Metazoa > Arthropoda > Insecta > Diptera > Asilidae > Dioctria > Dioctria rufipes. The sequence continues at coordinate 237,604,375 of OZ002741.1, read as the reverse complement.
AAACATTATCTAAAAGCGAAATGTGAAAAGGTCTGAAAAAAGCTTCAAAAATGACAGAAATTTAACTATGTTGACGATCAAAGTGAAGGCGTCTTGCTTTCAAACCGAACAACAGACCGATTAATGAGAACAAAAGCATTTAACTATCATACTGAAAGTCAAAGTAATCAACATAAATTAATTTCTCATTTAAAAGTGAATTGTTAAATTGAAAGCTTTTTTTTTTGAACGCAGGTTTTCACATGTTTTTAGAAAATCCTACAATTTAAATATGTTTTCGTTTGATTTGACAAAAAAGTAATTGAATTCGTTTCATATTCAATCGAATATGCATTATAAACCCAAATGCTGCCAATAATTGCAATCAAGCAAATATTGTAGTATGTAATTATTTCCGAAATTTGTGGTTGGACTAGTCCCCCTTCGTGAGACTTTTGCCACAGAGATTTCAAATAGCAGACAAATATGTCGAAAAATGTGCTCGCATTCTTCTATGAGTTTGGGTTTCCACAAGAAAGTCTCTCCTGGGCTCGCTCATAATTGTTTTGATTTTCTTATATTTTCGTTTTCCAAGGAACGAGTCAATTCATTTTGGCCACTGTATTCAAAGAGGCAAACATCCAATTTTCTTTATAAACTTTTCTTGAAAATGAGTTCTAAGTTACCTAACGTTCAGCTCAACACCCTTTGCCCACTGACATGTATATAAATGGACTGCTCGTTGAACCAAAAATGCATGAAAGCAAATGGCACCACTTTCATGTTCCTGTCTCTTTCAGTGAGAGCATACTTTCCCACTGAACTGTAACGATTCAGCGGAATTTTCAATCAAAACAGCCTTATAAAAAACACTTCCCTCTCCTTATAAATAAAATTTAACAATACAAATAGTCTCAAATACTTTTGTGGTAAATTCTGTAAATCCCACTGACATATGCATATAAGTAAATTCCAAATAATTTAAATACAGCGCCAGTCAGAGCATACTTTTTGAAATCAAAACTGGTGCCACATGAAACAGGAGATCAGTCAGTCCATTTATATACATGTCAGTGCCTTTGCCTAATAGCAGGAGCTTTTTTTTCTAGGAGGCATTGCAAGGAGTATATCGAATAATTGATGAAATTAGCAAAAATTGCAGTACAAGTAGTATGTTTAGTTGAAATATATGTGTTAAATGTTTTCTCTATTGTCACTGATACTTGGTCCACTGGGCACTGATATCAACGCTCTAAGAATAATTCTCTGGCTACTTCCCGCCCCAGCACACATTTTTTTATAGATTACGAAACGATTTTGACTCAATAACTGCTTCTATATTTCTTATGTATTGAAACAATTATAGTACGATTTTTTTTTATCACAAAGTATTTATGTAGGCATATTTTAGAAATTTCTAACTAATTAAAAAAAAAGTTGTCTTATTAATATTTCAAATGGAGACATACATTTATGCTGTTGCTAATTCAAAAAATATTCTCCACTTTTTTCAATTAAGCTCTTTAGAAATAAAGCCGAAGGCGTTAAAAGAGTTCTTTTAATAAAATGTCATTGTTCTATGAGTATCCAATCTATCCATGTCATTATAGTCAGAATCTGTCTCACAAAATTACATGGATAAATGCAGCGATGATGATGATGATGATGATTATGATATGAATATTTTACACTAAAAACGGAACGCTATAGTTATTTTTAGTATCATATCCATATGTCTTTGATATGTCAAACTTCAAGCATTAATTAGGTACTAGTTCTCCTTCTTAATGGTAGGTACAAGAGCTTTATATAAATATTTCAGTGCATTCGAAAGTTTCTTTAAGCATAGTTTTATGCTAAATTGGGTCAGGTCATCCTGCAGCGCTACAAAGTTAATGGTATCCTTTCATGCGACAATAATTATAAAATTATTTCTGAATAAATGTTATTATCTAAAGGCATGCAATGTAATGCGTCGTTGCTTGATATTTTTTGGAATTGATATGTTATATTTAACCCGGTAACAGGTGTAAGTTTGTATCGAGAAAGATGCTAAAATTCTGACTTTGCCTTGAAAAATTAGGCAGCAGAATGTTCAATTGAAGTGCTTTCAGTACACAGAGATTATTTTTACAATGAACTAAAATTTAGTTCGCAGAACACTTGTTGGCCCTATGTACCGCATGAAAAAACAACTCAAACCAAAACAATTAAAGATGAAAGAACACACCATTTCTATGCAATACCTGCTAATTACAGTTATTTTTTCCTTAGTTACATAGAAAATGGAAAAAACATAGCTAAGAATTATGTACAGCACCGTAATTTCTATAGTTTCTCCAAATTTATAGCTTTCGTGATAAGCACGTTACGCATCATTTACTAGGGAAAAAATAGAAAAATAAAAAAAAAATTATATATATAAACAAAAGAAAGTCTTCAAAATAAAATAAAATTTTACCAAGCGCTTTACCTTGAATATGTGTATGTGTGTGATGGGGATATGTGAAGTTTTGTTATGCTCAAGGGTAACAAATCGGCTCCACCAGACACTGTTTGCTTTTTGCATAAATTTTGTTTCTATGGAAGAAGGCAAGGCATGTCGCGTTTTCCATGCAATGAGAAAAGTCACTTAATTGGTTTTATACCTATGTGTAGACGAAAATACTTACCTGGAGGAAACAGAAATTTCTTCTCTCTCTCTACTAAACTGCTCAAGACTAGCGCTCCACTTAAATAATACTTCATGAGCTTTCAGCTCAGTCATTAACTAGATGTGACGCAGTTCAGTGAGTGAAATTTAAATTTGACGGAAAATTCCCTCGCGTAACTGTGGAATTTTGAAATTTTTATTTATAAGAAAATAAAATTCATGTTTACGCTTTGATACACAATTAATTATGCGTTTGATTAAATTAATGAGAGTAGTAGAATTGTGTGTTTGTGTGTGTGTGTGTGGGTGTTACTATAGTTGAATGAAAGTGTTTACACAATTATTGGAATTGAAGAGCCAAATCTGGAAGTAACAATGTTGAAGATTCATTCATGAAGTGTAAACTGAATAATTTTATATTGTAATTTATTTATTATTTCGGATCGCTAAAGGCATCAAAAGCATCTCACTAATCTTCGCTTTATTCCCTGTACTATATATATAGTTCTCATGTTTACCTGAGACTTTTAATGAAGCCTAGTAGCGAATATAAAATAACAATGAAGATGTCGTCAGTTCATACAAATGGTGTTGGTAGAAAATTTTTGCCTAGAACTCAGCGGTACGTATACAAACTTCAAATACATATTTACCATGTACAAGTAACAATTAAACAATTTTCTCATCGTCAACAACACGTTTTGTACACTATTTCATAAAACTGTGGTACGTTTACGCTTAGATACTAGTATCGGGATTGGTACCGGCACTTGTATCGGAACTTGTACCTACATTTATATCGCCTTATTTTATATATAAGTATTCAGAAAAGTTTTGACTTCTGTTAATATTAGAGGGTCACTTGTCGACATACTAAGTTGTTTTCAGATGCGGAAGATTTCGTTTTTATACCATAAATGAAATTATAGGGTATACTAAGTTTGTCGCTCCCGTTTGTAACTCATAGAAATAATACTGCTAGAGTAAAACGGATTGAACACTCACAAATTATATTAAAAGTTATTTTGATTTTTTCATGTCCATCTGTCTGTGCGCATGATAACTTGAGAACGCTCAAATTTGGCTCTCTATGTCGACGCGTTCTCAGGCAGTGTCCAAATATGTAGTGAAAAATGAAATTTTTGTATGACAACCCTACAAGGGGATACCCGATTTGTCCCATTTTCTAACTTATTTTTATTATTTTTTTTAAAGCCCATGTGCAAAATTTCAGCTATCTAAGTACACGCGTTTACGAGTTATCGTGAGGGCGGACAAACGGACGTGCAAAAATCAAAATAACTTTTTATTTTATGCATGGCTGTCCAATCCATTTTGTTCTACCATCATTATTTCTAGTTGTTACAAACGGACTGGCAAACTTAGTATACCCTATAGATTTCATCTAGGGTATAAAAAGCCAATTCTTACGATAATCTGGCCTAGATGAATACCCGCCCGTATGTAATTTCGTACGGCCGCCCTTCTGTGTAAATTTAATTCTTAAAGTGGTTTTTCGCATCTATTTCTAGAAGGGTTTGTTTAACAGTAAAAATTATTACAATTAATTTTATAGGATTTTATATTCTAAAGAACTTTTCAGTACAGTAAAAACGTCTAGGACTTATCGTTTCCACAGTATACGTAAATAACCTAAAATCTTATATGGCAACACCTAGAAGGGGTTGCCTATTAGTTCATTTTTGAAATTATATTTACTATTTTTATGAAAGCACTATGTACAAAATTTCAAAATTTTTGTATGGCAACCCTATGTAGGAGTTATTCGATTGGTCTCATTTTCGAACTTAAATTACAATATGTGTAAAAATGCAATGTGGACAATTACAGCATTCTAAGTGAACTCGTAGTCGAGTCATCGTGAGGGTCCGTGCACAGTGAGTTTATGAAATGATAGGTTCAGTGCAATGGCTGGTGTGGGGACGATGCAAGGTGCAGTGCGCCACTGTGGCCTTTTCTGTTTGAGATAAGGGATAAATTTTATCATCACACACCAAGCTCGGGGCGATGCGATGTGCGATGCTAGGTGCGGTGTGCTGTTGTGTCCATGCCCTAACCTTGCATCGCCTCGCCTCGCCTCGCCTCGTCTCGCCTCGTTTTGCACGTACCCTGAGGATGGACAAATAGACAGATAGACGGGCGCACGGTCAGGCGGGCAGACAAATAGACGGGCGCACGGTCTGGCGGACATGCAAAAGCCAACAATACTTTTAATATTACAATACTTTATATATTATTATGGGGTAGTGTCCAATCTATTTTGCTCTGCCATCATTATTTTTATACCCTAGATAAAATCTATAGGGTATACTAAGTTTGTCATTCCGTTTGTAACACCTCGAAATAATGATGGTAGAGCAAAATGGATTGGACACCCATGCATAATATTAAAAGTTATTTTGATTTTTGCATGTCCGACCGTCTGTCCGTCCGTTGGTCCGTCTGTGCGCACGATAACTCGAGAACGCGTATACTTAGAGAGCTGAAATTTTGTACACTGACTTTTAAAAAAAAAGTAAAATTAAGTTCGAAGATGAGACTAATCGGGCAACTCCTTCCTTTTCCACTATATATTTGGACATTGCCTGAGAACGCAACGATATAGAGAGCTGAAATTTGGTACATGGTGTTTTCATTGTACTAGTAAATAAAATTTCAAAAATGGACTAAATCGGGCAACTCCTTCTTGGTGTTGCCATATAAAAATTTAGGTTTTTTACGTATACTGTGAAAACGATCAGTCCAAGACATTTTTATTGTACTCTTCATAATACGAAATCCTTTAAAATTATAAGTTAAAGTTATAATAATTTTTTCTGTACAACAAACCTAAGCTATGATTACATCATCTAGTGTATAAAAACACTCTCTACAGAATCGTTAAGTGCAACAATTAGTCTGAAAACGAATTTGAAAGTCGAATCTGAAAATAGTTGCTAAAATGTATAGCTCGGAATTAGTAAACCGAAAATGCCAAATATTCTAAAATATATAAAAAGTTATTCGGAAAATGAGTTTGCTTTTGAAGAATGAAAAATTGTGATATGATAAATGAGGAGAACGTGGATTATCCGGTTCTTTTGCATTTTTTTTTGCCCAAAGCTAGCATTTTTTTCGAATGTACGCTTTTCTCTGGTTGGTTCCTCAACTCTCCTCGTTTGTAACACTTTACAGATCATTGAAAAGTAGGAAAGAGCGATCATTATTTAAATCATTTGAATTGAAGAGGTGACCAATTTACTGTGCACACTTGCATATTAATGTCACTATTATTATATGATAACATATGGAATAATTAGTACTGTAAAAATTTGTACTGATAAGAATATTGCATTACTAAAGTACTTTAGTATGTACAGTACTTGATGCATGTTATTGATAAATAAATGTAATATATACAGAAAAAATTGTATTGATAAGTTTTGAAGTGTGCCAAAGTATCACTCATAACCAGTTCAGAGCTATAAAACTCTGTGAAGAGGTCAGAATTTCCCATGGTGTTCCAGCTAATTCATCGTTTTTCAATTAAATTAGATTTTTCGGCATTTTCAAAGCTAATTTTATGACAAGACTTTCATTTTATGATTTTCTGTTTTAAGCCACGGATGCACGGATCACCGACTTAATGACGATATCTCCTCTATGAATGAGTTTGGATATCTAGTTTAACCGAGAACCAAATTAGCTAGTGGATATTTAGCTACTTCAGTTTGATTGAACTATTGTAAATTATCTTCTATGTACGGTCAAAATTCTCTGAGAAACGGAAGTAGCCAATGATATTGAATCAAACTTTTTTGTCATTTTGAGTTAAAATCTTCGTTTTGTTAAATAAAAATTACGTCAATTAAGTTGGGACGGCCATTTCATGGTAGAAAAGTTTTGAATACGTCAAAATTTAGGGCTCAATTAGGGCTAATTTAATGCCACATCCCTGAAATTCATGGATAATCCAACTTTATTAAAAGCTAGGACCACCACTACTGAAAATACGTGAAATAGTATTGTCACAATAGTGTGTACTACATAATATTTTAGGGCTCAATTAGGGTTAATTTAATGCCACATCCCCGAAATTAATGCTCCAGTATTTAAAAAAAAAAAACCAACTTTATTAAGAGGTAGGGCCACCGTTACTGAAGTAGGTGAATAAGTTCCAATACCACATGCTGCATATCAAATTAAAGATCTCGCCTATCGGGTGCTGGATTCAGAAATCTTTCTCGGGACGTTTTTATCGCCGGAAAACCCATTTTCATGCATTTGGGTCACATACACACAGCAACTACAAGCACACAGCTACTACATTTCACATATCTTTTTGTAGTTCTTTCTCATAGGAAGTCATATTCCACGACTCACCATTTCTGCGCAATCGCGAGAAATAGAATAGTACACTTATTAACCGAAGAAAGTCGCTCAAGCTACATCTGATCGCTAAAGCTTTTCCCCGCTTAATTGAAATAAACATTCTTAATGTTCAGAGTATCATAAAGCATTGTTTAAGACATCTTTCATGTCCGGAGGTGTCTGGCCTAAAGTTGTATGAAAAGTGGGCATTCCCCTTTAAACAGTTATAGTAGATATTAAATTGGTGCCCAGCTTAGAATATAGAGAAAACGGAAGTAAATACATTGATATGCGCATTTTAAAACAAGAACAAGGTTCGTATTGGTATGGTATCGAGTCATAGCTATGAAAAACTTTTAGTTCAATAAGTAAGGTAATATTATTGCTGAGCTTTTAAATTATTTTAAAATTAAAGAACATAACCTTGTTTCACACTTTGTTCGCATAAATTAACAAATGGGGCTCCAAGTTCTTATTTGTTTCCCATTTTTTTTCCATGTGTACTAAATCGTCGAACTCCAACCATACCGAAGACAACATACAGTATAATGGTTGATTGCTGACATCGGCACGGCCAGAGCTGGGCAATACTTAAGTAAAAAAAGACTTAAGTACTACTTAAAGTACATTTTCGTTACTTAAGACTTATTACTCAATACTTTTGAAATGCCCCTACTTAGTACTTGAACATAAGTACTAGCGTCTATTTACTTGTAATTAAGACTTAGTTTTGTACTTAAGTACCAAGATTTTTACTTAAGTATTTCTGAGTCTATTAAGTACCTACAAATATCAAACTCTTCGTAGAAAAGAAACACAATCTCTAACGCAACTCCTTTTTTGTTGAGTTTTAAAGCACGCAAAGAACTGTCAAAGCATGTGCCGCACTCACGCATCAAGGCAGAACCTTAGGCAAACTAATAACATACAAACAAAACTGGGCAAGTAGAACAAAAATCAGTAACGTCTCGCTCGAATATAAAATCGACGATGCCTCGCCTTTATGACATAACCACTGACATGAATAATATGGATTGCAAAAAGTGGGCTTACTTCTATTATGCTGACCGAAAGGTCTAAGTACCAAATACCAACTGAGAGAGAACTGAAAACAAATAAAATAGTGGATTCGTCGAAATACATGATTTTAAATTATTCATTTAGGGTTATTACTGATAAAAACTTCACCTTCCGAGCTGCGTGTACACTTTTTCAATTTCCCGCCAATGATTTTTTTTAATGTTGGCACCGACCGACGTACGAACTCGTTTTGACACAAGCAATTGTGCACACGTGAACTAGAAACATAGGCAATTCATATTATATATGTCAGTAGACATAATCAAGGGTAAGCCAGCAATGCCTCGCTCCAATATAAAATCAACGATGCTTTGAACTGATGTAGGGAAGGCCTCAATTTTTTCTTAGAAATTTACTGGAAATTTTTTCCTTAGAATAGTTATGCATTATTGGAGGCGATAATGGGTGCTTGGGCGAACCTCTAATAGTTTTTGTGGGTGTAGCAAGGAGAGGTGAAAGTTTTACTCTACTTGATCCACCGAAAGCAATGAAAAACTATAAATAGTAGCCACTGGTTACTATACATTTTATAGTTTTCAAAAGGTATTGATTTATTAATATCTATTAACTGAACTCGACAAACTTCAGTATATTACTGCCAACGTACAATGATTCTAAAAGAGTACTTTAAAAAATACTTCAAAAAGTACTCAGTACTTTTTATAGACTTAGTACTTAATTACAAGTACTTTTCATACATGCGGTACTTGTACTTACGCTGAAGAGGCCTCCGGTACTTGTACTTGTACTTAAGTACTTTTTCTTTGGTACTTGCCCAGCTCTGGGCACGGCGATAGTATATAACGCACCAACCCAATTAGCACATACTGAATGTAACTCAGGCAATAAATTAGACCTAATTGAGCCCTAAAATGCAGGGCACTCTATTGTGACAATATTATTTAACCTATTTTCAGTAGTGGTGGTCCTAACTTTTAATAAAGTTGAATTATCCATGAATTTTTTTAAAAAAATACTAGAACATTAAATTCGGGGATGTGGCATTAAAGTAGCCCTAAATTTTGACTAATTGAGCCCTAAATTTTGACATATTCAATACTTTTCTACCATGAAATGGTGGTCCCAACTTAATTGACGTATAAAAATTCATCAAATAAAAATTTCTTAAACAAATATATTTGAACAGATAAAACAAAAAGTTTTATGGGTATCGAGGGTTTCAGATGTGACCTTATGTGATTTGAGTCTTTGTATCATTTTTTTACAAAATAACCAGTATTATCATAACCACACACTGCCATTACTGCAATTTCTTGATCAAAAGTATAGACATAGTGGATATAGTCAGGCTGCCAGAAATTAGCTCGATTCAAAAGTCGCGTATCTCTTCTATCGACAAAAATTAAATTTGGTCACGACACAAACGTGGCACCAAAATTGCTTGTATCTAAATTCTCTGCTATAGTTTCAGGAAATAACGCCGATGAATTTTCCAAGGAAGAGTAAAGTAAGGACCACTCAAGCGGGCACATACAAGTTAATGGGGGGCAATTTAACAACTTCTGTGATTCGAATGATTTTTTTATACTAAATTTTAATAGACTTGTGTTTTGCTAAAAAGAAACCAGTTTGGAGTGATCCTCGCTTTGATTACTGGGTTAAAATTTTGTAAAATGAGTGTATACATAGCTTCACTACTACCCATTGTCTCCTTTCTAGCATGTGAAACATTGAAGTGTACCATACAGCTACATCTGTCAAAGTTTTTATAAATGCCATGACCTGGCTAGAATGAGGATTAATTCATTACGCCAAAAACAAGTAAACCATTAGATATTCAGACAGAATTAACTTCATCGGAATCCATATTTTGGCGCCCCTTTAGGCCCTAAAGCAGTGCATAAAGCCTAGTTGACACTATGCTGATTGACTACCATCGATGTATCAGTAGCTACAATCAGCGAAACATAAGCACAGTGTCAATATCAATGCTGATAGTATCAGACTGGAGAATGGGTTTATTTATCTATGGGCCTTCCCAGACGAGTAATATTGATGCAGTATGCACACCGGTTAACAACAGAGTAGGCGCCTTCAGACGGGTATTCTTACTGCAGGCTTTCATTCATATAGGAATAGGGGACTGAATGTGTGCATGCATTATTTGATTTCGAGTTAAGAGCTATAGGACGTGAATTTTCGGATCCCTCTAAACAAGAAATATTTTGTTGCGGTTGTATTAGTGCGGCATAATAAGTGAAGTGAAGGGATGGCCCTATGATTAGAAAAGACCTCTTATGAATTACTGAATTGGTTACATTCATAAAATAGATGTCGCTTTTAAACTTTTCGCTTCACCAATAGTGTTTCGTCCATAAGAGCTATATTTAAACGAATTCAGGTAAAGTGCCAAGAGTCAGACCAATAGAATAGTCTTTGTTGAGTCCCTATGGTCCCTAGGGTAGTTAAAATGAAAAACAAACGTAAATACGAAACTTAAAATTTAGATTCTTATCATATATTGTGATTTGGGTTTAGAATTTTTCGACGAGGTAAACTGTAATATCGATTGCTGTATGTATTATGATTTTCATGTTCTTTGGAAAAATAAAGTAGCAAGTCGCACTAGTTTTTTTTTTTTTTTAAATATTTCAAAAGTAAGAGTGAGATTTTTCACCCATGATCATATACGCCTCTTCTGTATGGTGGCCGAGGATGAAAGTGGAGATAGCCATCTGGAAGCTGGCCGGCCTGCAAAGGCTTGCTTTCCTGGGAATTGCAGCCTCCATGAAATGCACGGCTACTGCTCCGCTTGAGGTGTTACTTAATCTGCCACCCCTGAATCTTGTTATTCAGGCAGATGCCAAAAGGGCTGTGTGTAAATAGCGCTCATAGGGATGCTGGGAGGACGGCTGGACTGGTTCATCCCATTGCTCATTGGTGTGTGGGATGGAACGAGAAAAAAATGCTGGCCCGCAATTCATCTTGATGTGATGGTATCAGAGCGTCGCTTCTCTGTGGGTTTTCCTGCAAGAGAATCGTGAGCTTAAGGAAGCGTCTCATCGTGCCTTCCCCGGCTCTCTCTAAAAATTTTCTCAGACAGCTCCCACACTGAGAAATACGGTGTGGGTGTTTACTTTCTTGAATCTTAGATTGAGTTGGAGTACGTACTTGGAAGGACAGCACTGTCTTCCAGGTTGAATGACATTGTTATCCTCTTGGAGGCAGTCTTAACGGCGCTGAGTGGCCTTTGGAGCCCTCGAATAAAATCAAATTTAATGGGAAACTGCAGGTCGTCTATGGATAAGCAGTGTATCCATAACAAGGTGTCCCTTCAGTGGGTCCCTGTGCACATGATGATCATGGGGAATGAAAGGGCTGATCTTCTACCCAGGTCTGGTTCTGATCCTCCCTGTCTTTGTCCGGAACCTGCTGTAGGAGGCATTGCCACCTCGGTGATCAGGTATCTTATCAAAGCTGATGTTTGTATGAAATATAAGCAACGATGGGCGAACCTGAGTACTCTCAGGTATCCAAAAATGTTTCTTGATGGGCTTAATAGCAATTTCTCTGGAAATAATCAAGAACTGTGGTTGGCATCATCTCTTATTTGTTTCGTAAAATGTTGAAATGTTTATAATTAAAATAGCGCAAGTCACATTTGAAATTTATTCAATATAGAATTAATGTTTACCTATAAAAAACCAGTTGAATTATTCAGAAAATATGATAATTATAAAGTAGGTATAACAGTTATGATAAAAAGACCTTCAACTCGCGCAACAGCTGGACAATTTTTTTATTTTATTTTTACCTTTATAAGTATATATACCACGTACCTCCTACCCACTTTCAAACTTATGAAGGACTACATTATTTTCCCTTTAACGATTTTGTAACTTGTCCAGCCTTGGAATATCGTCGGCCTGTAATAAGTGAAGAGTCAAATCGATTAAAAATGAATCAACACTCGACTGCTCAATATTGTGGTACATGTTTTCAAGGTTATTTTCACTCTTTGAATGATTTATATGAACACTTTTTATGCTCTTAACAGATGGCATTGACTATTCAAGAATTTTCTATCCAAGCAAAAAATCTCGACAAAGAGGAACAGAGCTAACAGTTGAAATTGTGTGTACATATCGAAGTGAGGCGAGTGTTTCTCAACAGAGTTGGATGGACCACATCATAGTTTGTCCGTCATCATTGTATATCAATCTTTTACCACGAATGGGATTTATACTTTAACAAATTTGGTAAAAACCGTGAAACTAGTTTTAAAGTATAGAAAATGTGGCTATAGTTGCTTTGCTTCGTAGCCTCCATACTGTACATGAATATGACGGTAGAGTGGACGGACGTAGATATAATTATTCAGATTTCCTAATATGGACAGATTTAGTGACTTTCTCATATGTCTTTTTATGAACTTTTCATATTGATTTGCTGTCGATTTCAGATATTTATTACTTAACCCATGTGGTGGCAGCAATGTGATATGGTCCTCATCTTGTTTTATTGCGTTGATATTGCACTGCTAATAGGCTTTTGTATCATTAAATCACTAGCCACTGTACTTTTTAGGGCATTAGTATTATTTACATTAGCACGTGCCATGGCATGCTTTTAAGATCATAACAACTATCTTCTAAGGAAATAGGAAGAATTTCGCTTTTACGCGTGGATGTTTACATAAGTAATGAAATATTTTGTTAATCAAGAAAGTGGTGGGTGGTGGATGCATTAAAATCATCTTTTGAGCCTTCCGCAGAGATGAGGTAGTGTAGTTGGTTTATGTATTTTGAAATTTACACATTAAGACCAAGGGTTGAGGATAAATAAATAATTTAATTATTATTAACCTAAAGTTTAGAGATCTGAGAATTGGAAGAACACTTAGTCTACAGTATATAATTGCTATCTCCCACATATAATGATGAAACTTAATAATAGTACTACCGATAAAAATCGTCTAAGGAAGGAAAGACATAAAAAAAATTGTAGCTTTGTTTTCTTTCTATTGGAAAATATACGGTGAATAACCTTCCGGATAAATATCGTCTGGGATTTGGTGTAGAGGATAAAAAACGCTCAGGCAGGCCAAGAAAAACAAAAATCTAAGTAGACCGAATTATGAAAAGGAAGTTAACAGATGATATCGCTCCTGAGTTGAAGGTTGGAAACGTTACTGAAATCAGTCGCAGTACTGTCACGAGACGTTTGCATGATTTAGTGCTCGTTGGACGCGTTGGTGCTAATAAACCTCTGATAAGCAAAAAAAAAAAAATAGAAGGCCCACTCAGAATTCGCTCATGAACATCAGGCGTGGACCGCTGATGACTGGCGAAGAAGGTTGCTTTTTTCGGACGAAATCAACATTAATTTGTTTTGAAGTGATTGTAGACGATACGTACGACATCCAGTTGGTAGTAGAAATGACGAAGATACCAAATACCAACAGTTAACACGGCGCGGGAAGTGTAATCGCTTGGATCAAAAGAAATCTCGGAAAAACACTGCTGTTCTATGCCCAAGATAAATTTCCGGAAGATTGGATCTTCCATCACCACACCGATACCAAACACACCTCTAAACTGGTTAAGTGGTAGTTTGCATAAAAAATAATTCGCATTTTAAAGCTCCTAGCTCAATTCTTGGATCTTAATCCGATTGAACATTTATAGGAGGAGTTTGGCTCGGCAGTCGGCACGCGAAAATATTCAAATAAAAACGATTTGATGGAAAACCTAAAGGAAGAATGGGAACAAATTCTACAATTACATTGATCGGCTGATTGCGTCAATGTCACGTCATTGTGATGCCGTAATAACACAGCCAAAGGGGTTGGCCACCAAGTACTAATTGCATTAGTTCTTTTTTCCTTTAATCTCTTCTATTATCTAGAATTAATAGATTTAATTTCGTCCGTTCACATATTGACCGGAAAATTTTGAACAACGCATTTTAAGTTTCTTTATAAAGAAATGTGTTTGTTAATGTCAAAATGCCCTACACTCACCTAACATATGGTTATTCATCGGTGTTAATTTAATTTTTACCCCACTGTTTATAGAGGGTCCAACTTACTTATAAAAATGTAAAAGCACTTTTTGGGGAAATAGTAATTTTCAGATCAAATATTTCATAATATCACGTTAAGTAGCATGTCGGTACGGGACATGAGGGCCATAAAGGCAATGAAATTGTTGACAAACTAGCCAAAAGAGGAGCGGAAACTCCAGTTACCTCAGTGTCGTCAGCCAAAAAAGTTTATCGTCAATTCTGGCGGAAAAACAAAAGAATTCATACGCTTCAGGAGAACAGAGCTTAAAATAATCTCAGGCCAGTAATCCTTGCGTATCACTTAAACATGATGGGCTTGGCTGATACTATCCCCCAGGATGCTCATGAAACTTCAGAGCACCTACTCTGTAATTATAAATTATTAGCCAGGCGGAGAATACTTCACCTCGAACATGCTTTTCCTCCACCAAATTACGTGTGGAATCTCAATTCCAGAATAGTTTTAGACCTTATTAACAGTCTTAACCTAGAAAGGTAATAATTTAAACAGGGACTCACATTGGATGTTTCAGATCACAGTGAATCCGAGGATTGAGCTTGCACACCCCTCCACGAATCTAAATCTAATCACATCAAGCAACGCAATCCTTCTCAAAAGTGCAAAAAACGAAAAGAAAGTGTTGAGTTTTGGGTATAGAATGTTATTGAGCTTATGGTGTTGAACATATTGTGGTTAGAAAGCAATTGTAGTTAATTGCAAAATGTGATTGAACATTTTTCAGTCTTATATCAATTCGCGAGAGGTCAAAAATAAACTAAACCTGGATGTGAGTACTTCAACGCTACGAAAACGAGCCATGGCAGGTGAAAAAGTCACTACTCTCTGCAAAAACCCACAGAGCTCGATTTAGTTTTGCTAGAAATCATTCAGCATGGACCCTGAAAAGGTGCAGAGAATATGTAATTTGATGGGACCCGATGGAGACGAAGAGACCGAAGAAAAAACGACTAAGTCCGCGATATACTCTGGGGGAAATATTGAGGTTATAATGTTATGGTCTGGGGATGTTTCTCAGCTAGGGGCGTAGGTCCTCTTTACAAAATACAAGAGATTATGGAATATGTGATGAACGCCGGCATTAACTTGGTGTCTTTGGTAGGCGGCTCGAATAATTTACAGATTGGAGCTCCTTCTTCCATCTTAAGGTTTTGGTGAATGATGTAATTTTAAGTGTCATCTTCTTTGAGGGTATTAAATACGTTTATTTAATTTTAATTGTCTGTAAGTATTATTTATTTGTTTGTTTGTACATACATATATCTTGTCAACATAAGCTAAAATTTTAGAAAATAGAAGAATATTCAAGAACTTTCTTATTCTTATAATTGTCAAAATAGCTCAAAAAGAACCGATAGTTGTTAACATTTATCAGAAATGCGCATTCACATTCAGAAATAACTGCTTTTGACAGTTTTGGGAAGAAAAATAGAAACTCACGATTTCTGTAATGTACTCGCTGAAGACTATTTCATAAAGTCACCCATATGTCGGGGTAGCGATAAAGAGTGAAATTGCAATTTTTTACGATTTTGCTAAGTTTCGTCGGAGTTGTCGGAGTTAAATGCTTATAGAATTTGAAGGAAGGAAGGAATGTTGAATACAGTAATTTAAATCTCCAAGCTCGGCCTCTGAATCGATATAATTTTTACGCATTGCATGAGTGCATTAAAATCGTCAATTGATGCTGATGGTCGTCATTTTCCTTTTCGGAGGCGGCAATGTTTGTGTGTAAAATATTTATTAGAGCGATGATGTTATTGAAAGCGGCGATATTGTTTATTTACAAACTTCCTGTGCTTACATTATCTAAAGATACAAATGTAACAGATTTGAGATGATGTGTCATTCAATGCGCGCTGTCAATCTTTCCATGAAACATTTACATTATCAATTTTCTCTGCTTAACTGTAATTTATTTGTCAATAATCTTCAGCTTAGTTCGAATAAGCTTTTTAAATATGATAAAGATTACCTATGGACAACACCAAATCCATTATTGCACTAATCTCTCTAAGCTATGAGGGTTGAAAGTATATTAGAAATAGTATGTTGCACAGCATCGATTAGTGAAATAGATCTTAAGAGATCATATGCAACTTATGTTAGAAGTATACACCTATAGCGTGAGTATTGAAATATATACTATGATATGATGCTGATGACAGAGAATTTAAATCAGCGAGCGCTTGAACAAATGATTGACATGAGCAAATGACCGATATTTCCCTGGGTACGTGCTCTTTTTGTTATATCAACATAAAATTTGCCGTTGTTCAATTAATTAAAATATATTTATTTCATCTACCGGATGTATACCTTACAGATGATACTAGAAATTAATTAGATGCTAAATTAAACAATAACTTTCTTAAATGAATCTGTACTCTTAGAATTGTCAACATTTTCATCATAAACATTACAAATCTTCAAACATCAACTTATAGGAGAATTTCCTCTATAGTTATATCTATACAAATTACGCAGAGGTGCATACATTTTTCTTAATACTAACAAATCAGAAGTTTCTATATTCCAATAGGTCACTGCGTATCTTAACTATAAATAAAGATAGAGATTACTCTATAGGATTTTTTACCGGGTTAAACTAATATTTGTTCAATAAGGAATTATTTTGGATTCTCCGGTATATAGCAAAAAAATTGAGAAAAATAGAAAAAAATTGATCTGTTTCAAGCGTCTGCAGCAGGCAGAAAACCAAGCTGCACCGATGAGTGTAGGGTTTTCTGCTAACACGAAACGCACACTGCGGGCGAATACATGTTCGATTCGTTTCGAATGAATCTGGTTTTTTAAAATTTTTAAAATTTTTTTTCTCTATTTTTCTCAATTTTTTTCATTTTTTTCATTTCTATCCTTTGTTCTATTTTTTCATTTGTTTTTCAAGTCACTCAACTTCTCTATTTGGGACCTGTTGATGAGTCAAACCAAGACTTGAAACTTGTCACCAAAAATATAATGGGTTGTGTGATGAAATAACAAATTAAAAACATTTTTTAGCTTTTGCTGTATACCAGAGAATCCAAAAAAACTCCTTCTTGAACAAATATAAACTTAACTATAAAGACTGTCGAGCAATGAGTAGCCATCGGCTAGGTGAGGACTGCAATGAATTACTCCAGTTCAATTTACGAATTGCAATAAATTGTAATAAAATCCTTTATATACGTGTGCGTGTGTGTAAATCATATTCATGTAATTTCAGGAGGTTTCATTTAATCCATCTTAAACTGATTGAACTTGAGATTCTGCCTTTATACGCAGAGTTAGAAATATGTACTCGCAAAGCGTAATTGCTATGGTGATAAGCTTGATTTCAAACTTCCAGCGACAATGGTGCTAGGTCTCTAGGTCTTTAGGCTGTGATTTGGATCCAAATGATCTAAATGAACATTTCACATATCTCATTACACTAATATCACCATTAACATAGGCTATTAGGAATATACGAATAATTCCTATAAATAATAAAATAATGGTTTCAGCTTTCGATGCGTGCATTCAATAAAGGTGTACCGTGGTATTCGCCCAATAAGATCGAATGCCAGCGAGCCAAATGACATACTTCCTAAAAATACTTTTACTTATATTACTATCTTTTGCGAACCATATTCTTAACACATCTTTAACTTTTTGAAAATTTTCAACAAATTGAAAAAGAGCTATTGTAATAGCCATCGAAAGAAATAATCCTCCAAAATGTACGACTGACTTCCGGCCTACTGTTCTTCTTAGCGAAAGCTCTGAAGTAACTCTTGACAAGATCAAATGCCTGATTATATTGAGATAATGCTTCATTATCAACATGCCTGTCTAAATTTTCACAGAAACACAGCTGCGAAGTGGCTTTATTAAGAGTTACTACAGATATTCAGGAAGTACATGCTTAATAGAGATAATATGGGAATCTGTGTCTTATTAGACTTTTCAATGACTTTTCAAAAGTCTTTGTTAGGAATGAGCACCATAAATTATTGCAAAAATTTACCATACAATTTAGATTTTCCTCTTTCGCTTTATCAGTCATAAAAAGTGTTTTTGTCAAGTCGAATGCAACAAGTGAAAAATAGTAACATTCTCTCAGACCCCATATATCTTTCTTGCGGAGTACCGCAAGGTTCTATTCTCGGACCATTGCTGTTTAGTCTATATATAAATGACTTACCAGATGTTATACTCAACGCCAACTGATATATGTATAGATGTGTGTATGTAGACAATATTCAAATTTTTCTGTGCTGTCCTCTTGATATTTTCGCGGATTGCATCCTCAAAATCAACAATGATTTGGAGCGCATTCACGAGTGGTCAGTGGTAAATGATCCTTACCGTGAATGCTAAAAAATCAAATTATATGTTACTCCATAGAAGAGGTTTGGATCCATTAATTTTCCCCCCAGTTCTTCTAAATAATAATCACTTGTAGTTCAATGCGTAGATGTTCCCTGAGAGCAGTTTCGCTGCAAGCGATTATGGAAGTATTACCTACATTCAAGCGACGCACAAGGCATCATCGACTATATATGCGGGCTATAGCTAGCTGAGGTTTTAAAGAACTGTGAACGGAGATATCTCTGCGCTTATGCCATGCGACTATCGGAACTCATGTTCTCAGTGTAAGTTCCTTTACCCCTACACGAGTCAGTAAAACTGACGGTCAGTATTGACTAGACTCGTATTTGGATTTTGGACATTTTGACCATATATCCCAATACAGAAGCTCAATACTTTGCTGACCTCTTGAAACTGACCTTCTGTGCCAATCACTAACGTTTCTGCATCATGTTATGTATATACATTATATATACACTAACAATCCCACATACCTGAATAGAAGTATAAGCTTTTTGAGCAGTTCTAGACATGTCTATATTCTGATCCTCGTTACCTTACAGTTGTTAGCCAACGTTGCTATTTTGTTCACATATCCAGTAAGTGAATTTCGAAATAATTTCTCTCAAGTGTAGGCGAGGTATGTTGCAAGATATCCTCTTGTGTATCTCGGGGAGTACTTGAGCTAGGCTAATAATGTTGGATTTATCTGAAAGGTAACACTTAGGCATATTTTCTATGTGTACGTAATAGTTTGGTAATATGGCTACTTGAGGAGATTTTTAATCTTCAAAGAAGATAATTTCGAAGGTAAAATCATTTATAACAATTATATCATTAAATTTTTTACTTAACTTTTTTGAAAGAAAGTTATTATAAATGAAAGCCAGTAGCACTACGAAGAAAAAAAGATCAAAATGTTAGTTCAGTAAGCAGAACAAATTGAGTTACAGCCCCAAAAAAACGTTGCATGGACCACATTTTCGAAGAAATCTAAAATCCCCTAAAATATCATGAATTCGAAAAAAAAAAAACATTAATATAACATTTTCAATTGTGAATCATCTCAAACTGTAATACCGTGTACATAATCATATTTTGAGTTCTGGAAGGTCTATAAAAATCTCAAATCCATATTATTTCGTCGTTGATAAACGGCTGCATATTACTAACCAGATTTACATTTCTGCAGAAATATCTGTGAAACATCTTTAGTTTAAAAATATCAATTATAATAACACGTTAAACACACAGCGCTCTTAATGAAGAAATAACTAACGACTCATTATTGGTATTATTGGTCTATAATAAACTGCAGACACACAGCCATTTCATCAATTAAGTTGTACTGTCAAACTGGTTTTGATAAACTTATCACATTAAAGAAGCAATATGGATCGAATTAACGTGATAAACTTTGTTTTTACTTATTTTATTTTTCAATTTAACAATTTACATATGAGAAAAACATTATATTAAAAAGAATATTAACAATATAGTTTGTGATTTGCATTTATTTGCATTTCTTCTTCTTATTTTTCAAATCTCCAGATGCACAGCGGATCTCCACATTTATATTATATGCCAAATCTAGCATATTTTTCCTCATTATAGCTATAATGAAGGAAGAAAAAGCTGCAGTAGTGTACTTCATTATCATCTGATTTTCGAGCTATAATGACGTATACTATATGACACACGGCATTTTAATGAATACTTAGTACTAATGATTCATTAGATAGGGCTGTGTGTCTAGGGTATTAGCACAGACAAGAAATACGCAGATATCGACGGTAGTACGCTCATAAAATTTTTTAGCTAACAAGCCCAAGCAACCAAATCAATCCAACTTCCACGAAGCCGAGACTTCAACTACCAATAATGGTTAATTTAAATTCTATGAAAGAAATGAATTTTTGCCTATATTGAAAAACATTTTTGGTTCGTACCCATGATATATTTAGCCGAGTTCAGTTAGTTATAGGTTTGCTATGAGCTTTTCGATACATCACTTTTTTAGTACTACCGTCGATATCTGGGTATTTCTTGTCTGTGGTATTAGATCAGCATAGCGTGTCAAGCATTAATTTTATTGATGTCCTTCTGCCACAACACATATTGCTTTACTTTGTAATCTCTTATATTTTGGATCTCTGTTTCATAACTTGGGAAATATTTCTCGGGGTTTTGCTGAGCCGCGTTAAAATCAGGGATGCAGTATATTTATGCTTAAATTCATATCACCTGAATTTTGCTATATTTTGATAATGTGATCCAGTTGTAGGGATCGCTTCACCTTAGATACGCCAATTTCAAATATGGGCAAAAATCAAGTTTTTCCTACATTATTTAAATTTTTCATACTTTTTGTTTTTCAAATCTATTTAAAGAAATTTGAATTGTATAGCGGGGTGAAATTTTCCATACGGTAATACTTCCACAGGTGGAAGGAAATACCCAAAACGTAAGTAGTCGCAATTACAGAAAAGAGAGCATAGGATTTTTTTTTTGTACAATTTTCAATTCAATTCAAACAAAATGTTCATGTGATGACTCATTTCTTTTACCATCTATGCACATTCGTTTGAGTTCTTTTTAATTTGATTTTTTTTTTTTACGTAGTTTTGATGAATAGGCATGCCATTACCATACATAAGAGAGAACTACATACCAATGTCGATGTACATATTTGATCGAATACATTAATTAATCTTGTTGGGGCTATTTATAAAGTTTTCAGCGTTTAGTTGGAGACCTTTTGTTATTTCTCTTTTTTTTATGTGTTAATTTTGTAAATTTGTTTGATCACTTTTCTTTTTAGGAAATGATAGAAATAACACGAAATTCACTAAATTTATGCTTTTGTGTCTCTTGATGAACTCAGATTCAGGTTTTAGTTAACAAAAAATAATTATTTGATATTTATGATATTCACGAAATCCCAATAGCTTTAACTCATTCTTAACTAAAAGAATTTTGACTATGACCAATAATTAATATCAATATGAATCTATTGATCAATTCAAATGATCGTCAGTGAATTAAAGTTCCCATAAAAAATATAATAATTTTTACATTTTATCTGTTTAGATATTATTTATGTATTAATAAACAAAAGTTGTGTGATGATATTAATAGTAGTTAGATTGCATTACCAAAAATAGAAAATTTTTCGTAACGAATGATGTTCGGTTGTAGAGGTCACGGTGTAATAGTATACCGGGTGTCCCGTCGAAATGGTAAAAAACTTTAAGGAGTGAAAGTATAGCCCATTTGCGATCGATAATGATATATAACATTTTTTTTTTTCGAAATAGATCTTTTAATACGAAGGTCACAAATGTGTATCAATAAAACTGGAGAAAATTTGGAACAGTTTTTAAAATAAATATACATTCGAACGAAAAAATTTAATTTGTTTTGGTTCTCTCGACTATGGTTGATTTTTTACTTTCAATGTATTACCTGGATTTCTCAAATTAAAAAAAAAAAACTCCCTTTTTTGTTAGATACATTTCGGACATCTTTTTCATCATATTTCACCTACACTAGATGTCATTAGACCTACTCGCAGGTAAGATCAACATTCGTTTGGTAAATACCGTTTATGGTTAATGATAGAAATGACAATTCTTTATTGCAATTTGAGAATCGTGAGAGGTTTTACCTTAGGTGCATTGTTTCTTCCATCCTTCAAAGATTTCTTTCAATTCGAATTAATTTTGTTCAAGTTAGTGAAAGATAGGTTGCAGGTAATTTTTTACTGTAACTTCGGCAAGTAGACTAATCGCGTTGGACTTTTATAACATCTAATGAATTAGGGATGTTTTTTACCGGATCATCTCTTCGGTTACTTTTAGAAATTTTTGATTCCAAAACGATGAATTTTTGACGAAAACAATGTTTCGGCAACAAATCGTCAATTTTTCCATTATGCGTGACCTTTTTCAAAACTGAGTTACAACGAATGAGAGCCTGTAATGATACGAATAAAACAAAATATAATAATGGTCGACCAGTGAACAATCTGGGCTAAATTATAGGCCGAAAGGTGTCATAAGGTTCAAAATTTCGAAAAAATCGAAGATCGTCTATAACTTCGAAAATCATTTTCGATCGCAAATGGGCTATACTTTCACTCTTTAAAGTTTTTTACCATCTCGAGATGGGACACCATGTATACATACATATGACATGATTTTATAGAAATATTTTTAACTCGATTTCGTAATAAAAGTTCTGACCCAAGCCTTCTTTGATAGGTTCTTGCAATATTATTCTGCCTATAAATTTGATATTGTTTCCACAGTCTTACAGTTTATCCCTGTTAACTATAATGTCGGGTATGATCTTTTGGAAATTTCTTTGGTAATCTCAATTATATAATTTAGAAACTAGGAGTAAAATATGAGCAATGGTCAACCAATGAGAGGAATCGCTAATATTGCTACCTCTTAAGTACTGAATCGTTCGTTGCCGATGTGGGTGGGGTAAGCAGAATGAAAAGCGTACATAGGAGTACTTAATCACCTTTAGTATGGGATGATCTCTTGCTAATGCTTATCCGTATGGGACACAAAGTGGTATGTTAAGTGGACGACCTGGTGATTTTAGTAACATGTAGTTTCGAGTTGGAACTTTGGGGATATGTGCAAAACGTCATACGGCTAGTTACAGTCTTTGCATTAATCCACTGAAGACTGATCTCTGACATTTCACTAAGGAAAGGAATAGTTCTATAATGAAGTTGCCCTCTATTGGGTCCACGCGTTTGGAACTAAAATAGAGTAAAATTCTTACGGTGCAAATTTACATCAAGATGAAGACGTCAATCGCATCTCTGAGACATCATCTGAACCAGAGCAACGGTTCCCTCCGAATTCATCTTTGAATTTGTGTAGTCGCACCTGACATCAACACAGGGAGCGATCACCTTCTCGAGACTAGTCTACAAGCCAACTACAAAACAAAAATCCCATCTAGGGTAGAATGGGAATCACACTCTGTGCTTCAACCATTAACACACCATATTTTTACACAGTGGGTCCAAATCGGAGGAAAACAACGGAGCATCCAATTATGATTATAAATAAATTATTTTAAATTAAAAAGCCTGTTTATACCAGATGTCTACTTTTTGAGACTCTCGGGTACAACAACAAAGGAGAAAAAAAATTTATTCATTAGAAAGAAAAATGGAAAGAAATAAAACAAATGAAAAAATTGAGACAAATAGAAAAACTTTTTTGTAAAAAGTTGAAAAAATCATATTAATTCGTGTGAGCCCGCAGTAGACTGAAAAATGATTAAATCAGTATGATATTTTGCAAGCGTCTATGGCAAGCAGAAACCAAGCCAGGCATACTGATGAGTATAAGGTGTTTGCTATACGAAACGCCAGAATGTAGGCAATTATCTTTTGGAAATGACCTTTTTCAGTCATTTTTGCTGGAGATGCTTAAGAAAAAGTGCAAAAAATGCAGAAAGGGTTACATTTTGGGTACAGAGTGTGATAGATCATTTTAAAGCTAAGCTTTTGGGCTTGTTAATTTCAATATGAAAAGTTGATAGTGATGACATGTGTTTTGGTTAAAATAGTAGATAAATAAAGAAAAAGGGTAAAAATTCCGAAATTTTTAACTTGTTGAGCCATAACTTCAAAATGGAAGGGTGAGGGAAAAGATTTATAAACCATTGGAAAGTTCCAACGATTACCTATCTACCAAAGTTTAAATCATCATCAAGGGTATAACGTTTAGAAGTTACTGGGTGATCTATAAAAACATACCCAAATATCTTAAAGTCCCGTTATCTCGGAAGCCGTTACGAGCCCCCAACCCTACAATTCCTTGTTTGTCTAAGCATGACCTATTCGTAGCCTTCGGGTGCCAGACCACATACGGGACACCCTGTATATGTATTTGGACATAAAAATTGTAAATATAATTTCAAAAATGGACTAAATCCCTTCTTAGTATTGTCATATAAAAATTTAGGCTTTTTACCTATGCTGTAAAAACGATCAGTCCTAGACTTTTTATTGTACTAAAAAGTTCTTCAGAATATGAAATCCTATAAAATTGGTTATAGTAATTTTTACTGTTCGACGAACCGTTCCTGAAATATATGCGAAAAACCACTTCAAAAATCAAACATACGAAATTACATGCGAGCATTCATCTAGGGTATCGTAAGAAGATTTTTTACTTGTTTTATTATAACTTTCGGGAAACTTAATCTTTATAGTTAGGTAATGTTTATAACTGTACAAAAGTACTTACTGAAAAAATTACAAAATTTTAATACATGTAAATGAAACTTGAGTTAAAGTCGCTCTCACAAGGATTTCACACATAAAAATGCACATACATGACGTTTGAGCGAAAAAAAGGTGGACAAACCTATACATGCCCTCGAGTAGGCCAACATACAGACTTTTTGCATTTTAACAATTAACCTGAATTTTTTTTCGCTCGTCGAAATATGTTTGGAACTGCTTACGGATTATTAAACAGAACGTACAAAGCAAAAATGTAGTTCATTGCACTTTTATCCTTGGATGGCAAATGAACACTTCACAGGCACTTCAAGAATACATTATGAAAAAGTAAAATATTTTACTGCGTCTAAAACAAATATGAGCAGCGCGTATTATAACTTTCACGGCACGCTAAAAGTGTTGGGTGAATGTAACTTCACATACACCAACAAAACATTTGGGATACCAACATAATAAATACGATTGCCCAACTTAATAAATATAATTGCTCAACTTATAGACCTTCCACAATTTACGGACCTCTCCCCTACTAATATCAGTTTTAACTAAATTTATTATTGGAGGTGTAGATACACTTCCGGTGAAAGAAAATAACAGTTTAATGGCAGTTGAAGATGTTAAGGCTATATTTGTTAGCGGGAAATCCTTTAATAATGTCCGATTTTTTTTTAAATGTATTCTGTTCCTGTAGCTTACGTGTACCCTCTATTATTAGGTATTCATATCGTAACTACAAAAATATCTATGAAAATCGTTTATTTGATAAATGCTTCCATTTGCCGTGGAATGAAATCTTTTTCTGCGAATCAGCCGATGGTCAAGTAAAAATTCTCTCATCCCATATTAATTACCTCTTTGAAAAATATCTACAATACAAAGAAAATATATACCCGTTGATGGTTGTCCATGGTTCTCACCAAGAGTTCGATCTCTCATTGCCGAGCGAGAATATTTATATCATCGCTATAGGCGGCTACGGACTGATGAAGCACAATCTTTATACACAGCTGTGCGGAATAGGCCAACCGCGGGGGTTCGACGAGCAAAACGTCAATATTTCAGCTTCAAATTTAACCAAAATCTTAGTCTAAAGATGCTGTGGCGAAACTTACGACAACTTGGAGCCGTGTGGCATTTAGTAATTATAATTCGAAAAATGATCTCGTCCCTGACAAAAATTAACATTTTCTTTACATCATCCAGTATTGCACCCACTGAGCTAAGTGATTATAATCCCAGCATAGGTTCTTTTAGAGGAATCAATTATTGTAAACTTCTTGCTACTACATCCTCAATCAAATCTGAAGCTACTGGATCTGACAACTTACCACCACGATTCATTAAACTTTTGTTATCCATTTATCGGAAAATATATGTTATAATTAATTCGCGTTTGACGTCATCTTCTTTTCCCAGTGCTTGGAAGTTTGCAATCGTCACGCCCATTCCGAAAAAATCCTCTCTGGAATCTGCAGCAGATTATCACCCAATTAGTATTTTGTACTTTATATCCAAATTCATTGAAAAGGTTATGTATAAACAGATAATTGAATATATCGGCCGGAGTGATTTTCTGGCGTGTTACTAATCAGGATTCCGATGATTTTACAGCTATGAAGCGCTCTAGACCGAGACCATTTCATGGTCCTAGTATTTTTAGATTTCTCTAGGGCTCCTTTAATTTTAGCAACTCAGCCAGCCGTTGCTTTCATCAACAATTTTCTGACCGGTCCAAAGCCTACAAAATGCTGTCTAGCACATTACCATTGATAAGTGGGGTTCCTCAAAGTTCTATATTAGGTCCTGTGCTTTTCAGTCTGTTTATAAATGATTTTCTTGACATTCTCCAGGATGTCACTATTAATTTATATGTGGACGATGTCCAATTATATATCAATAAGCCTATTGGGTTCTCAGAAGACTGCATTGAACAAATGAACTGTGATCTCAACAGAATCAATGTCTGATCGAGGAATAATCAGTTGGTTTTAAATCACTGTGTTTACTTCTACAATCAAAAACTGAATTTTTCTGATATACTATCAGTGGTCTTAAACAACGTTTCGCTGCCTATGCTAAACATAGTCACTACTCTTGGTATTATTTTAAACAGCGAAATGAGGTGTTGCAACTTCGTTAATAGCATTATCAAAAAAGTTTATGCAGGGCTTCATTAATTAAAGATTTCATTATGGTAGTATTATACATATTTCCTAAACCGGATAGTTTTTGCGTCCGCGTTCGTAAGAATAAATAAGTAGCATTCAATGACTGCAACTACTTTGTTTATGGACTTTGCAGTTTTGACCATGTTTCGCAATTTCGATCTCGAGTTCTTGGCTATTCATTGTTTCTCTACTTGCGGCGACGGGCTCTAGTTTTCTTATACAATCAAATTAATTGTGATCGACCTAGACACTTACGAGTATTTTTCTAGTTCACACTATCACAACTTAATAGAAATATATTGCTCCCAAGTTTCTATAAAACTTACATGGAACTTCTTATCTTGTCCAAATTGCCTGTCTATGGAATAACCTTCCCTAATAGTGCCCAAAGTGCAGGCACATTGAAATACTTATAGTATAATATATGTTAATTCTTTGTTATTATGAATTATATTAATGATCTCCACAGCAAAATTTTCAGGAAATTTTTTAATTTAGCTCTAAAATGAAACTAGTTCTTATGGTAGTCCTTATTATTTAGAAAAATTGTATTTATATATATCTTTTTCCTGTTATCCTTGAAAACTCGTGCACATTTAAATCTAATGTACAAAAACAGATTATTAACTCTTGTGTACAGTATTCCTCTTAAATAAATATTTTTATTTCTATTAAAGGTTGTGCTGTAGGTATACAAAATATCACACAGTTCTATTTCTCAACCAGGTGCTTCAGAATTCAATTCATGGAAACTTCCTACATGTTTTATAATACGCCAAGAAGTTAAAAACAATATCTTTACCAAAAACTTTGTGCTCATTAAAATTTTTACTCCAAAATGGGGTTCACACTTTATCTCAATGGGCTAACTATTTTGCTCTGGCGTTTTTCGATTTTAGATTCTTTCAATGAAACCACCAAGCTGTGTACGTAAATCAAAAGTTCCTTAAGCCAATTTTGTAGGCAACGGGTTTTAAGGGGAGGTTACCGTCGAGAGGCATAAAAAATGCATGAACTTTGGAATTTTTTTTTTACGTAACATAAATACTTTTCGAAATGGGTTTTAACGTATTTTATTCTTCTATCAATGTAGAGTAAATTCCAATTTAAGTTATAAAAAAAAAATCCAAAATGGCGGTTCCAGCTCCCATTAAACAAAACAGTGCACGGCGTGTTTTGGTATGCGCGGGGTGCTCTACAGCTCTGACAACTCATCTGAAACAAATAGGGTTGAAAATGATTTAACTAGATAAAATTTCGGGTGCCTTACCGGTTTTCGTTTTCAAAAAAACATCTGAATAACAAAATGGCAGCAGCTTGAAAAAAAAAAACAAAACATTTTTTTGTGCTTCAAAGGACGAAAAAGCTATTTCTAAATCAATTTTTGACAAAAAACGCTTCCTG
The DNA here is from genome assembly GCA_963924295.1 of Dioctria rufipes. NCBI lineage: Eukaryota > Metazoa > Arthropoda > Insecta > Diptera > Asilidae > Dioctria > Dioctria rufipes. The sequence goes on along the minus strand of OZ002741.1, from coordinate 237,576,041 downwards.
ATGGCCACGCAAATTGAATTTCCGTTCAATTGCGTAGAAATTCATGTGAATAGGTTCATCCGTTGAAGCTGTAAAGCGAACTGCGCGGTGAAAAATTTTGTTCCTAGAAAAACTCATATAAAGTTTAACGTTATAAAAAATCTTTGACAGCTCACTTCAGCTATTCCAGCACCATACAGTGGCCCTACTTCTTCCTTCAAGAACTGATTATGCAGAATCTGAAGGTTAACAGCTTCCCGAAACTTATGAGGGTACCTCAGGTAGCAAGCGCGCTCCGAGCACCTCAACTACCTGTTTTCTAGCTGGCGGCGGCGGCGGCGGCGGATGGTTCCGCACTCAACAGGCTGTGAATTCTAAATTACTTTAGATATGAAAATATCCTTTTACCCACGTGTTCCAAAGACTTTAAGGATGATAATTATGTAAAAAAAATCGAATTATTTTTATCGTCATGAACGGTATCCTCCCCTTAATTTAATTAAATTTCTCTATGTTGGTATAGAGAAAATATTGGTCCACTAATGCACTAATGCATACTTTTTATTTATGTTACTATAGGATACGTATAAATATCATAACAGTTAAGCAGAGCCAAGTTCCCTCTGACTCCGGTGACAAAATAAAACCCATAAGTATTTTACCTATACTCTGAAACGTTTTAAAATGACTGCTTTACTGGAAAATCAATGATTATACATACATAAATCTTCTTTTGTGTACGATGCAATCAGGCATCAAGCCAAGTAGAACAGTACCTACCACCACATCGTTTCTATTTCTATTGAAAATTTTTAGGTAAAAAATAATTTCTACGCTTGTATTGCTAATTTTCTTTGAAGCTACAATAATAAAGTCGATTTCATATTAGCATTTCTACAATTTTTTTTATACATTGAACGTGTCTCGTCTTAGGTGGACATTTTCAAACTACTAATAGCACACTATGCGACTTCTTTCTGGCAATACTTTGTTTTAATAATTAAGACTAACTATATATTACACTATACTATAACTAACTTAAAATAATTTATAAAAGATAGGAAGGCATCAATATATAAGAAGTAAGAACGAAATTAAAGACTAATTTAAATTTGATTTTTATAAGGTGAGACTACGGTTATTTAAGTAGAAAACACAATGTGATGCAAATTTTCATATGGTACCACCAAATATATAGCATTGGCTTGGTGCTGTCGCTGTATCGCACGCCATGACAATGATAAGACCAGCTTTTATTCTACACTTCAGTTTATTATTTTATATGTACAACTGAGTTTGACTCCGATCTCTTGAGTACTGACCTATCCTATGCATAAGTATGACGTTCTCAAAATTCTATCTGGTGTAGATGCAGTTTGCTGTTTTGGCTAAACAGATTTTAAAAATCGTCACAAAAACTTCTGATGTAGCTTGGACTTCCAGAAAAGTTATCTAACCACTTGGGATCAATCATCTAATATATATCTAATCTGTGCCTACAGTGTGTTTTCTTTTTCGCTTCCGAATTAATCCAGTCAGTTAATATCGAAATACATACATGAAAATAAAAATCACATCGAAAAATGTTCTGAATATTCGGAGAAATGATTAAAATACAAAATTCGGGTACAGTTCTTCAATGTGTGCACTAGAACAAAGTTTCCATTCATCAGCCGTAAAGCAATCAATGACAATGCTGCCAAAAATATTCTGGTTTGTAGTTCGTTTCCTTGCTCCTAGAATTTTAGCTTCCCAATCGACAAACTCAGCGCATTTCTTGTGTTGCGGACCATGGCTGAGAAGAAAAAAAAATCGCATCACAATGTATCTGGAAACTCTAATATGTTGCTTGTTGCTAATATGGACGCAATCTCAGTGGTCTCCAGATGCGAAATGCGTTTGATACTTTAATTCTATCTGTCGTATCTTTATACGAAATAGAAATAAACGTTTGAAATAGGAGAAATTGTTTCACAATTGGAAAAACTGACGAATCTATTATACATACGAGGGCAATTTGATTAGTCAGCGACTTTTTGAATTTCCCGAGCAGTAACTTTACATGCACAACACTACTCCACTGACATATATATAAATGGACTGCTTGATCTCCTGTTTCATGTGGCACCAATTTTGATTTCAGAAAGTATGCTCTCACTGTCAATGCTACCAACTGTCGTAAATTGGCGTTATATTTATATTATTTGCGAATGTACTTATATGCATTTCCGTGTGATTTACCGAATTTACCACAAAAGTATTTGGGACTATTTGTATCGTTAAACTTTAATTATGAGTCGCAGAAAGTGTTTTTATCAAGGATTTTTAAAAGCAAGTTTTCGTTCCTAATCTTTACAGTTTAGTGGGAAAGCATGCTCTCACGGAAAAAGACAGGAATATGAAAGTGGTTCCATTTGCTTTCATGCATTTTTGATTCAACAAGCACTCCATTTATATACATGTCAGTGCACTACTCCCGCCAACTGCAATCTCTTAATAGACTACTGTCAAATTTTGTGCAAGCTCCGTCATTTAGTTTGTGTTTGACAGCCATTGAAATCAGAAAACTTCGTGAAATTTAACGAAATGGAAAAAAAGCGAATTTCGTGTGCTGATTAAGCATTATTTTTTGCGTAAAAAAACCATCACCGAAACCAAGGAAATACTCGATAAATACTATGGGGACTCTGCATCTTCAATTTCAATGGTAAATAAGTGGTTTACAGAATTGCGTTGTGGTCGTACCAGCACAAGTGAAGGCCGGAACACAATGTGGCGCGGTAGTTCGTAGCTGGCGCGGTAGCCAGACCTGTCAAAATTTGAAAGCACGGAAAGTCTATGATGGCGTTCCAATGTGTAGCTGGCGCTGGCGCGTGGTGCTGGCGCTGTAGCTCATTTTTGCCAAATTTTAATTTTTGGCGCGCGCCAAATCTGACAGTCGTTAGAAATTAATATTTTTATTGAAAAGTTCGTCATAATTCTCCTTTAATATATTTAAATGTTTTTTCGTAGAATCCTGAACTCATCCTCTGTTGATACAGAGGTCTAACCCACCACTTTCTGCTTTTTTTGTCTTTAAATATTTATAAGTGAAAAAGCACAATTGCACTACACATTCGAAAAAGGCCATTTCTTCCATATTAAATAATATTTTCAAATTCCATAGATCAAAGTAAAAGTAAATAATGAGGTAATTCATCGTCCGTACCATTGGCTACAAGCTGCATCATTGTAACCAATGTTAGCTACATGGCGCGCGCCAGTGCAAGCTACAGCAAAAGCTACCGCGCCAGCTACGAGCTACCGCGCCACATTGTGTTCCGGCCTTGAAGCCGAACGTTCAGATCGCCCAAAAGAGGTCGTCACGCCAGAAATAGTCGATAAAATCCATGGTAGGATATTGGACGATCGGAGAATGAAAGTGCGTGAGCAGGCTGAACCTGTAGGCTTTTCAACTAAGTGAGTACATCACATTTTACATGAATATTTGGACATGAGAAAGCTATCTGTGCGATGGATGCCGCGATTGCTCACACTCAACCGTAAACGCAATCGTGTGACCATTTCAAATGAATGTTTGGCGTTGTTCAGCCGCAATCCGAAGGAGTTTTTGCATCATTTCGTAACCGTGGACGAAAAATGGATCCATTACAATACACCCGAGAGCAAAGAATAATCAAGGCAGTGGGTTTCTACGGGTGAACGTGCACCAAAGAAGGCTAAGGTGGGTTTGTCGGCCAACAAGGTCATGGCCACAGTTTTTTTGGGATGCACGCGGTGTCAATGCACCGGTGTACACGTGTGTAGTCACCAATGTCAAAAATCCATAAATTGGGCTACGAACTGCTACTCCAGTCAGCATATTCTCCAGATTTGGCCCCTTGTGACTATTTCCTGTTTCCAAACTTAAAGAAATGGCTGGGCGGTGAGAGATTTGGGTCTAACGAAGAGGTCGTCACTGAAACAAACGCCTATTTTCAGGGTCTTGAGAAAACCTATTATTTGGAAGGAATAAAAAAACGCTGGACTAAATGTATCGACTATGTTGAGAAATAAAACACTTTTTTGCCGAAAAAAAAAATATCTTTTATTCAAACAGTCACTGACTTATCAAACTGCCCTCATAATTGCTCTATATACATATATTGCACACATCTGGTCTCATAATATTTTTTTAACTTTGCCCAAAAATTTAGTGTTTTCTAACCATAGTGGCAATGATCTGAAAGTAGTTGGAAGTTCCTTATTGGGACCAATAAAACAATTTTCTTCAGCAATATTATACATACACATACATATGTATGTACTCTGGTATTCCATGGTAACCCTAGAAAGTAATTGAGGAGTAGAATGAAACTGAAAAAAAAAGAACTATAAAAAACTATGATACTTTCCTATTAACAATTCGTGTGTTTTAATAATTTTGAAAATAACGAAAGGGATAACATAAGTGTAACCAGGAAGGAAAAACTATACTTTGTTATTTTATTACAAAATTAAATTGTAAATCGTCAGTTAAGCATCACAAATTCATAAAGTAAGGTAAAAACTTTCAATAAACGTTCGTCATGCAATTTTCCGTTTAATAACTTTTCTGCAACTGCATTAGTTTCACAAGAAAAATTACACTCAGCGCATTTCACTTAAAAAAGTTTTACAATTAAGAAGTTTTACGAATAATCGGTTTAAGCTAATTTATTTTCATAGAATTTTCTTACCTTGTTTCAGAAGCAACGTTTTGAATATGCCGACTACCGAACTTTCGCTAGATACTTCGAGTCACACGTAAGTAAAAGTTTTCTCATTTTATATAATTGAATATATGTATATGTAAACATAGAAGGAAAAATCAATTCATGACATTTTCATTTCTTTCTTTTATACTTCGGCCCCCTTCATAACTGTGTGCATGAATGAAATTTAGTTCAAGCAGGTTTCCAATAAGTGTACGAAGTTTTCGACGATCATTCTATGAAAATTTGAAAGCAACAAGTGAAACCAAAAAGAAAAGTAGAAAGGAGGAAAATTCTAAAAGAAATCCAAACGTTAAGTGGTAAAATAATGTTGATGATAAAGTTGATTTTGTTTTTATAATGTTATTTGTTTGTTTGTTTTATTGTTATTGACTTTTTAAAAAGTTATTGAAAGTAAAATTAGACAGGCAACTTTGAAGTACTTAATAGAGGCAATTTATATATTTAAAAGTCATCAGGAGCACAAGTTTTTTTTTATTGCTTTTAGTAATAATCTACATATTTACATATGTACATACACAAATTATACTTCGAAATATGACCAGATTTTAGTACACCATAAATACACAACAATTAATATTAATTAACCCGTTGAGTGGGGTTGGGTGGGGTAAAAAGTGCCGCCGGTAAGAAGTACCATCTTTAATATCTCATGTATTAAAGAGCAATAAAAAAAGAACCTACATGCAAGAAATGTACTTGGCGTGGGGTAATTTTCGCCACATAGCCAGTCGCTACCAGGCATTAGGTAAGAGCGCACATATAATAGTGCTATTAATTTGGCAAAAAATAAAAGAACATCTTGTCGGACATTTTAGTTTCTTGCTGAATGTGCTAATCGTGGTTAAGTAAAGTAAGGATCTTTATATTGCTATTTTCTTTGTGAGCACTCTGATACTACTTAAAACTATAAATGTTTTGTTGTCATTGTTTTCTATCTAAAACCATGCTCTTGTACCGTTCGGGGAGTAAAAAGTGCCGCCGGCCGGGGTAAATTTTGGGTATACGGCAGATAACAAAGACTAAATTTTACAGCTACCTATTTAAATATTAATAACAACCTGAATTGCAATGCGAATACAAAGATTTTTCCAAAAAAATAACTAACTAAAATAATGTTAGACTATCATATGAAATTAGAATGCTCGTCTGTGTTGAATATTTATGATTATTTTTGAAGTTATGAATAAATATCGATAACAAAGTTATAGATTCCGCTTTTTTATTCTTTCTTACCAGGTTGCAACAGGTGAAACTTTTTACAAGCAAGAGGGGTAAAAAGTACCGAACGACTGCTCATTTAAAATCAATTAATAACGTAAAATAATTAAAAATTTTTTTTTTTTTTTTTGGTATTGGTACTTGAAATTATCATATGATTTGACCTAAAAGTTTATGATATTTGATGACAATTCAAAAAGTGGCACTTCCAGTCCCATCCTACCCTACTATAAAGCTATAAATCCACCATTGTTCGACTCGTCCTTAAATGTTAAAAAAAAATTAAACAAATTCGATTCCATGTTAGACAACTTGACTAGTTTTTCCATGAAAACTGTAGTTTAGTTGATTCATTGGAGGTTTTGCCCATTGACTTTAATCTTACTATGTTATTTGATGTAACTCATATTCGTGAATAAGTGCGAAAATCCCTTTTACAGAATTTTAGGTAAAGTTGAACCAATTTAAGAAACTGCTCTTATACAGGATGTTTCTGTTAGAAATAAATTACTATGTACCAAAGCTATAAACGAATTTAAAATTTTAAGAATACAACCTGTGATAAACGGTATTCAGAATATTCAGTTACTCTTAAGACTGTTCCGTTTCGAAACTATGATACTATTTTTATTTAAGTAAACATATTCAGCAATATATTTTACGAAAAAGTATAATTGTGGGGGACTGAAGGCTTTGATTGAAAATTTATGTCTTTTTGAAAGACTATGTTGCGGCTTATTATTAATTACAATCTCAGAATTTTTTCATATGTGTTAATGTAGGATATTCGTTTTCGATGTCCTTTTCGTCTAATAACTTAGAAAATTTTCTCCACGCTCTCACAAAGTTTGATGCATCGACTTAGTACCATAGTTCAGCCTTGTGGCATCCTTAAGCTGCATCATACTTAGATAAAACGCGTGGAAAATATTCATTTCAGGAGCTGGGGAGGATCGGACGTCGTAATACCCAATACTGGAATTAACATTCGTCTTGTTTTTCTAGCCCCAATACTCCGAATCTTTGTATGTTCCGAGCCGGGTTTCCACTCGATGGGATACACGAAAAGTGTGCGCCAGTCGCAGCTTTTGTGTCACCGTCAACGACGACAGATTAAATTTCTTCTTTATTATAGATTTTGCCTATAAGGTTATAAAAAACATAATCAACAAATCATAAAAAGATATATAATTATCAAAATAAAACTAATATTATCAAAAATGTGCATTATTTACCTTTCACTTTCCAATCTCTAAAGCCTTAGAGAAAACAGAAAGAGTAAATAACTCGGAACTGTTCGTTATAAAATGCTTTCTCTACAAAAAAAAAAACTAACTATAAAATTTTAGTGACACACTCACGGTTACATAGATATATGCAAAAATTGGCAGCCAAGGTCGGTTTGCAATCCGAAAACTCAGTTTTACACTCACCACCAGTCGGGGGTACTAGAAATGTCTCAGATCTTTGTTGGACAGTGGTGGGAGTCGAATTATGAGCCAATGTGTTTTTCATTACGCCACAGAAGAACAATTACAACAATCAAATCTCAACAAGTTTCAGTGCGACGGTAATTGATTTTCACACAAAGATTCTGAGGCAAACTGGGTTAAACTTGTATGAAGAACAGTTGTTTAAAGAAATGAAGTCGAAAATTGAAACACCATTTGGGCATAAGATACTTTTAATCATTAACAGGAGCTCTTAGATTTTCATGGAAACGTATGGACGCGTTTAATGATATCTACGTCAATATCACATATAAGATGATTAGCTTTCGCTCTGGATGCTCTTCTGGACACTTGCTGTCTTTTCCTTTAGAACGTTGGAGCCGTAGTTTCCACAATTTTGGTGAGCTCAAAATTTTTTATCTGATCGCCTAATACGGGTAGTATTAGATAGCGTTACATCTCAACCTCACCCTATAAATGCGGGTGTGCCCCAATACTCTGTTATATCTCCTTCTCCCTTCTTAATTTTAATTATTAATCTGCTTTCCCTTACTTTTAATTCCATCCATAATTTAGCTGATGACAGTACCTTTGATTTCGCTTACTCTGTTGATACTATTGCGGACTCCAGAGGGAATGCTGCATATGTCAAACGAGATTGCATGATTAGATCTTGAGAATACTCTCGCTTGGATCAAAGCTCTCTCTCATCTGTTTAAAATAAGATCATCACTTAACCACTCCCTTTTCTTTTGACGGAGCATTAATTTCCGATTCATGGTCACTAGACATTCTAAGAATTAATATTTCCAATAAGTTAAGCTACACAGATCATATCTTCTTCTCTGTTTCCAAAGAAGCTTCAAAATGTCCTTGATTTCTAAAAAGGTATAAGAAATATTTCAGCCCATCAAATCTAGTTCTCCTCATTCATTGGTGTTGTGGTAATTACTTGTCATATCGACTCGCTCGAGCACTGCCGCAATTTCGGATACCTTTCGCTCCTTTATCACTACATACATGGTCACTGTTCTGATAAAATATCTAGTTTGATCTCTTGTAGATTGATATCTGCACGCAATACCCACGCTGCAAACTGCGCATATCCTTTAACCCTTCAAAAACTTTCGGCCGGTGAGTAGATTAGATTAGATTTGTGGAGCGGTGTGCAGGTGTTGCCCTCACATTCACTGCGACCTGTCTGAAAGATCTATTGTGACTCCCTTTCTAGGCTTAGACTTTTAATGAAGTCCCGTATCATTTTGGGACTGAGATTTCACACGTATTTTGGTGGAGGAAAAGCATTTTCGAGGTGGAGTAATCTCTGCCTGGCCAAAGCTTCGCAATTACAGAGCAAGTGCTCTGAGGTTTCATGAACATCCTGACAGAAGCGGCACGGCAGGATGAAGTCTCAGCCAAGCTAATCTTGTTTAGGTGATACCGCTAGGAGTAGTGGCCTGAGAAGTTCTCTGTGATCATTTTAAGCTCTATTCTCCCAAGGAGTAGGAGTTCTTTTGTTTTTCCGCCAGAGGTGTCCATAAACTTTTTTTTCCTGACGAAGTCCTTGTAGCCTTTCCCAATAAAGGAATTTTTGTTTATTTCCCCAGCTATTTAGAGATGCTTTGGGATACCATTTTAAAGTACCACAAAATGGCTCTGGTCCGACCAAGGTAGCTTCCGCTTCTCGTGTAGTAAAATTCCATCCTGCGAAAGTGAAGCAGTCTACCATCTTCTATGTTTCCTCCGGCATGCAATATGCGCCAGTTTAAGGGTGATATATACATCAGCACCTCCGACACTCTCCTCATGATTCCTTATCCTATTCCTTTCTTTATCTCCTTCCTGCCCGCTATGCGGTGCTTTGCATCATAGGGGTATCCGATGAGCTTGGCTTAATCATATAAAAAAGACTGTAGAAAAACTACCCAGAAGTATGAGACGTAATAAAAAAATCGCTTCAATAACAAAAGAAAATCCCCATCTTTAAATAATTATTGCCACTACCAAAATTTTGAAATGAATCAATCACTGGTTTGGAGAGACTGTTTGATCACTGGTTTGACGATAGTAACAATCAGAGATCCTCTGCTTCCAATGGTTATTATTTTACATTTTTTAATTACAGATATTACCAGATGACCTCCACCGACCCATTTACGTTCCATTGTTCTTTCTAGCTCGTGATTCTACAGGTTTGGGCTCGAATAAAACCGACATTTTCACCAATGATCAAGGAACTTCTATTAATAGCGAATTACTCACTTTAAAATCAAAAGTGTGAGTAATATTTTCAGTTCGTATGTAACTCATTGCTGCTCTAAAATTGTAGGTCCAATCAAGGCATTTGACAAGAAACATGAATTTCTACATCTGCCTTAATATGTCTCAGAGTTTTAACATAATCGAAAGAAACAATGAAAGAATTCAACTGTGAGTTGAATTTTTTAATGATCAAATTCCTATATTTACTTTGTGAGACTTTTAATGTAAGTAAACTTATTTTTGGCACAATTTTGTCCACCCTACTTCTGACATTATTAATATGAATGTAGCTTAATTACGTTATAATCCACAATGGCATTCATTCAATAAAAACATGTAGTTTAAGTAGTCAATAATAATTACTATCAACACATATACAATCATTTCATCAATAAATTAATCAAATAATAAAATGTTTCCGAGATATTTTTGTTCTGAAATGCGACATCCTCCATTTCTGACTGGAGCTTCTAATATTACATAAAAACAAAAAAACATCTTATGTACGCCGTACTTACAAAAAATGTTTTATCTAATTTCAGGGTAAAAAGTACAATTAAAAATAATTTTGCAAACAGTTCGTGGATAACAAGTGGTCCAGTTGGATCCCGTGACGCAGTTCTAGTTTTCCGAACGAGTGTGCTGAATACAAAGCAAGAAGATGACATTCAAACAAATTTATCAAGTCTAAGTACATTAAGTGGCAGTACATCATCCCTAAATCTTGGAACCAAAGATGTAGAAAATAGTGTGATAAATTCTAAGCCTAATGTACTTTTGTCACTGCCAAAAAACAGTAAAGCAAATCTTTTATCAAGTACAAGTTACAGTAAAGATTCTAAAAAGATCTATAGTCGAAATTTAGAGCCGATTACATCGCCAAAGAAACGTCTCCATGACTCTTTGTCGTCGAGTGATAATTCACTTTGCAGTGATTGTGATGACGATGATTTAATGCAAGAGAAGAAAAGAGATCTTGGTAGTAGCAATATATGTTCACTTAAAACTGATGGCAAAACTTCTATTAGTAAAGATAAGATGGCACCTGCATCGTCTGATGATAAGGAGAATATCGATGATGTAACCAGTAATCAGATAGCTATAAGTGATATGCCAGCTTCTGTTCTTAAAATTACATACAAATTTATGAACACTGAAACGAGATTACTTCGGAAAATTTTTTTAAGACATGGACTAACTGAAGTTGAGGGTGATATGCAATTTAATATTCTATGGACTGGAATACATATGAAACCGGATATATTAAGGAATCTAACTCCCTACCAAAGGGTTAATCATTTTCCACGGTAAGCATTGAAAATTTAAAAAAAAAAATTGTAGTGAATATCATTAGTGGTATGTACTTACTTACTACGCGCAGATCTTATGAATTGACCCGAAAGGATCGACTCTACAAAAATATCGAGAAAATGCAGCATCTTAGAGGATTTAAATATTTCGATATAGTTCCTCAGTCCTTTATTCTACCTCTAGAGTTCAAGGATTTGGTGACAGCTCACAATAAATATCGTGGTCCATGGATTGTGAAACCTGCTGCATCTAGCCGTGGTCGAGGAATTTTCATTGTTAATTCGGTAATTATTTAATATTTTCTTTTTTCGAGTTCTTGTTGTTTTGCTTTATTGTTTCGGAAGCTTTTTTATTTTAAAGTTATTTTGTAAACTAATGTAAAAAACCGGAGATACATAAGCTGTGTTTTTTTGGCTCCGTGTAGTGTACTGCAGAACATAGGAGATTCTGAATTCAATTGACCTCCGACAAGTCACAGAAGTGAAAACATTTTGAAAGTATAAAGAATATAATCAAGGTGCCCTGTCTTTAATTCTTATAAACTTTTCAATTTTTGTCCCGAAATTTATCAAGTTCTGTTTTGACATTTTGCAAGGATTCAAGTCATGGCAATTTGATTATTTTTTTCTATACTTTCAAACCCTTTTCTACTTGTATATGCACCCTACAAATCAATTCAATTCGCAACTTCCGTGTTCTGCAGTGCACTGCACGGAACCAGAAGAACATATCTACTATGTATGTACTTACATCGTAAAAAGAATAAAGGATATGGAATTGACAAAAATTAGGATAGTCCAAACGATTTTTAACCAAACTGCACATTTCTATAATATGTAAGAGTTTGAAGTCTTTGTTGCTGAATTAAGTATGTGATTAGACCTATCGCAATCTAGACTGTGATATTAATCTGTTTTTAATAGTCAATAAATTCTCCAATGACAGGCAAAAAGTTTCTAACTCTCCGAGTTATACGATCAAGTACAACTACCATGCGATTTTATTTTTGACAATGGAAGATATTTGCATTTCTGTAAAAATTTAACAATGGAAGAAGCAGAACATATGAAAATTATGAGAAAAACAAGAAAATTTTATTTTCGAAAAAAACTACTGAAGAATTATTTTTGTATGGAAAAAACACTTGCAAGTTTTTGTAGGTTTTCTTAGGAGAAATTTGAGCCTAAATTCAATTACGCCTATATAACTTATATAATAACGGTTCAATCCGCATACACTTCCTTTTTACACTTTTATAAACATTGAAATGAATGTCAAATTACCATTTACTTTTTATGTAACGCTAACTATTTATTTATTTGCTAAATGCTAGCTACGATGATTTCTAAAAGAGCATGATACACCCCAATAGAACTTAAAATAACAAAAGTCATGTCGATATCACTCTTCTCGAGTTAAATTACAAAACTTATATCAGATATTTTCCTACGAGTTTCCAGAGTAGGTAGGTGTGTTTTTCATTATAAGGTGGAAAAGATGAAGTTCATCTCTCTATTCTAGATCTCTAATAGCCAAAAGTAAGAATCTCCTTTTCATACCGCCAATATGATCGATCGGGGTGATTTCTATTAAAAGGAGACCAAATAGATCTGGCATATTCCAAAATGGGGCCAACAAGAGTAGTAAATAAAGCTTGCATTACTAACTATATGATCTATGTTAGAGTGTTAAAAGCGATTTTGAAATCATGTATTTTATCAACTTTAGAAAGTAGAAACTTATTAATAAGATCATTCGTCTAAATTCGAAGGAACACACATATCAAAGAAAAAACGTACCTTACATTTATGAACATTTAAGAATAGAGAACTCTTTTAACACCATTTAACAAATTTTTCCAAGTTGTTCAGGATATTCATACATAGGGGTTGTCCAAAATGGGATGTATTGGGTAACAAATTAAAGAGGGAAGAGGGTGTGTGATCGAGGGGCGGTTTGTTTTTTGATCCTGTAAATTTCATACGGACGTTTTTACCATTAAAAAATCTTTTTTGGTACTTAGGTCATATACACCCCCTTCCATCATTTTGCATATATTTTATCCGTTCTTTCTTTCGTATGTATTAGCCGTCTGTTTTGAACATGTTTTGTGTGGGTGGCAAATTTCGCCGACATAACGGTTCTTCACAAACACGATATTAAAATAAAACCATTTTTTCACTCCCAAAAACCGGCCATTTTTGACTATAAAAAGGCCTGGTTTCCTTTCTTTTCAAGTTATCTTCGAAACTAAATATCGGATTTAAAAACTAATTAGATATCTGATTGGTTCTCGTTCTCGAGATATAAGAAAATGACGTTTCATCATAAAATCGCGAAATTTCTAACTCCCTAGCGGGGGGTGGGGTGTGATAGGGGAAAACGAAAAAGTATGGGTGAGCGATTTTGGTATTCCCTACAAACTGTGAACCCTATTATTATAAATTTAAGCTCTTTCCATTGAATTCTCTTGAAAATAGGCTCACAGCTTCCAGAGTGTATACAAGGAGCGATAATTTCCCCTGAGCTCTTAAATGCTTTCAATATATCTATTCCTGTGCGCTCCTTGAGGAACCACGACTTCTTCGTCCTTCGTCAGCATGGTACGAGCTATGATTTGTACGAGCCGATTTCATCAATGTCTCGTCTCTTTAACAACCAGTTTGATTGCATTGACTTTCATCTTTCAAAAAGTCAAATAAGAGATTAGCTTAGTTAAAGTTACTTTTCTTTTTATTACTATTGTTATATATACTTTTTTTTTCTTTTTTTCTTTTGTAAAGTTAGTAATCAGATCTTTTGAAGTTCTAAATAAATCATAAAATTATAAAATTGGAGAAGAGGTTTATTTTAAAAAGCCACGGTTATTGCATATTTTTTAGGTTCAAAAAGGATTTTGGAAAAAAAAGAACATGCAATATAGGCATTGATATTGCATTTCAATAAAAGTATCTTTGTAATAAATTTCAAGCAGTCTGTAGGAAGAGACAATTCCGTTTATGGCGATTTGGATTTCAAAGATCTTACAGTTCCAGACCCATTCCTTCACGAAGTGCAAATAACGCTAAACTGTTGAATGTTTATATCAAGGCATATCCAGTATGAATTCTATGATATAAAAATGATGAAAAGAATTTCTTTTCAACTGTGTGTCATTAATTTGAATTTATTTCTTCGCTACCAGATTTGTTAACATCCAAATGACACAATTGTGATTTTTTTTGCTCTTTACAAGTAAAATAACGTACCTAACTTACCTAGATTATTCAAAATATAAATTTGATTCATAAAAAATTATAACAAAATGTATGTTTGAGAATTTTATCCATGTTTTTTTGTGCCCGCTATCCAGTTTACTGCACTGTTGCAACAAAAGAACACCTCACATAACCAACAAACTTTACTTTTAAAACTTCCACACACATATATGAAAACTTTTATTTGAACTCTATGAAAGAAGAAGGATAAACGCAGGCAGACATATACTAAAACGTTGATTAAAAAGAAACAAATATTAATTTGAGTAAGTTTCAGGAAGAGAAAAAGGAAAGTGTGATCATATAAAGAGACCAAAGTATTTTTTTAGTAATTTTAGCGACCCTTTTTAAAGAATAGAACTAAATAAATATATTCAGTGGTGCAGTTCAACATTACACTAGACACTCTACAGTGTACCTTGCACTGTCGAATGTATGATTGCACCAGTGCACGAGACACAAAAGAACACATCCTTTATGTTGATATTTGTTTTCATACATTTTACACTCTAGCCCGTGTAGTAAGCGCTATTTCTTCGAGGCTAAAACTATGTGGAAAAAACCTAGTAAGGGGGCTTGCAAGGAAATTCTTGTAAATTGCATAATGTCGCCATCGCAAACATTGGCACTTTACAAATCAGCAGGAGTAGATAGAATTTATTTTAGAACAATCCATGCCTTGGGCTAAACATCCAGAACATGAAGAATGGAATACAAGGTTATGTTACCAACATCTCCGTACTAGTAAATAGTTATTGGAAGATTCCACAAACCAATCTTGAAACCTTTGCAGAGTGTACTAAATTTGGTGGCGAGTTGTTGGTTTAAATAAAATTAAAAGTCGTCTACTCAAAATTTTAGATGTTTCCGTTTGAGCCCGACCACATTTAGCTACAGTATACTCAAGCTAGAGATAAAGCCATTCAGATATATCCGGCTCAAGCCAAAACTTAAACACATTCTGTTGCTATGTTTATAAAGGTTCAATTGTGAACTATAAAGTTTAATTTGTTTTTCTTATGCGGTAGCTAATATATTACAACTAAGAAATGAACTAGGAGACAGGTGTTAGGTGGCGTTAAATACTGAATTAATTGATTATTTCATAAAAGTATAATTGTGCTTCAATTGATGGTAAAAAAATAGTAATCTATGAATAGTTGCAAAAGTCGGTAGAAAACCAATGTTACTTGACCGCTGTATTCCTTTTTCTATACAAATTAGAACAGGAGGAGCCAGGATATGCAAGTAAGCAGACATAGTAGTACTAGTCTATAACTAACGTATTTTCGTTTCAATTCATTTATTATTGTACAAACAATTCTTTTAGTAGTATGTACTTAGCATAGATTTATGTTAATAAGTACGGCTAGCTATAGAAATATTATATATTTTCTTATTAATACTTAACGCAAATAAAAAGTTAGAAAATTACTTTCTATACGAATAAAATTCGATTCTATAAATTCAAAAAATTCAAAAATTAAAATATAAATCTACAATAAATGAAAAATGAAGATTAAAAAATAAAAGATAAAACAGAAACAAATGAAAAAAAAAACTAACTAAAACTTAACATTGTCAAGAACGCTTATCATATATTAATCTAAAAATCTGAAGGAATTCACCGTTCCGGCCCGACAAATAGAATCAGGCAATATATTCCATAAACGAATGCCGTGCATGACTTAGTAAGTAATTGACAATAGGAAGCAGAAGTTTATTAGTTCTAGAGGAGCGAAGGAATCTCAGTTTATTATACAAATAGAATGGCAAGCCAGAGATTAACAATCTGAATAGAAAGAGATATGCGCAAAACCGAAGGTACGAAGCAGTCTCATTTCTAATACTTGGGGAACTAAATGAGATACATTTTCAAATCTGCGTAGATTGAAAGCACAACGAACAGCAGAATTGAGGGCCACTTTCAATTTTAGGCAAGATAGCGAATTGAGATTCCCATAAATCTTCGATACAGAAGAGTTAATTTGATCGTTCCATGTTAATGTTTTGTTTATGATAATACCAAGATTAGTGACTCCTCATTAAGAGTTACGGGAGTAACATTCCCGTCTAGAAGATACGCTTGAAATTAGCAATGCATTTACATTTACTAGGGTTCAATCGCAGCAGTTTATTTGATGCCCAATCCGCTATTACCTTATTTATCCGGTGTATAAGTTTGGCAATAGAACTGGAAAACCGGGGATTCCTATTATTTCTTTTAACAATTTTAATGGGAACAACCTGCTCAAATAGCTCTAGTAAAATTTTCTCCAAAATTTCAACTTTATCATTAATTGAGACACAGTTTAAAATAATTAGGTTCAACTTTAATTAGTGTAGCATGTAAGGACTGCATATCTACGGAGTTAAAATCTCTGAAAGTGAATGATTCAGTGGAACGATTCCCACTGCTCGTGTTAGTAAGCGAGTATGTTAAGAAATATGAGGTCGTGATCAGAACTGCTTGAAAGCGAAAATTGGTTTAAGAATCACGTTTTAGGGGTTATTGCATATGAAAATATCAAGCAGTGATAAACTATTACCTGAGAAATGCGTTGCTTCATTATTTATCAAAGTAAGGTCATTTGCGGACTGGAAATTTATAAACTGTCTAACCGGGCTGGTCATCCTTAATAAATTTAGGTTAAAATCCCACATAGAATTACGTTGGGAAAATAGCAAGTGAGGTTCAATAGATTATTCGTGAAAAGATCTCATAATGCTACCGATGAAGTCTTATAAAAGCAGCCGATGAGATTTTGTTTTCAGCACCAAGAATATCAGGAATTAAAAACTCAGGTGATAAATTTGTAGAAGATAACAGATTTCTGCCAGTATATTAGCTGTAATGTAAATTGTGACATCGTCTTCTCTTCTATTTTCTCGTATCATGTTGAATCAAACGATAACCTTCAGTGGTTTATTAGTGATGTGGGTGCTGCAGGTTTCAGCCAAGCTTCCATCCCCCAAATTTTATCAGCTTGAGATCGAATAAATACTACAGGAAAGCTATTTTAGGTAACAAGCTTCGAGCGTTTATGTGACATATGTAATCCGATACTACGAGAAGGAAAACACTTAATCATTGTACGACGTATGTTTTTCGTTCAAGCCATCAGTCATATCACCCATAATCAAGGGAATCCGAGATGCCGGGTCTCCAGAAGATAGTTCGATGCCCCTCACCGAAACAATGACAGAACGAGATACACTATAAACTTTACGTATAAATCCAGTAAATCCAAATTAATACAGCTCTCATATCGATCACTAATTGAGTTATATCATTGATTTTAACTGCAGCTGAGTTGGTAGATCTTGTGATAAAAATGGAATCCTTTAATACATATACGGAGTCTATTTTGCTTTCCTTTTTTAGCCTTTTAGCATGAAGAAAAGTGCAGTTACAATAAAACACGTAAGGGAAAATTCCACATAAAAATTTAACTTAGTATTTCTTTTTAAATATTCAAATGTGTAAAACTGAAATCGATTCAGCAATAAAAAATATTCGCGGCCAATTAAATTTCAAGAAAAAACAAGTGGCTTTTATGAAGAGACAGATGTAAACCACTTTTATAAAGATTTTTATGACCTTATTTTTATTTATTTGTTAATAACATTTCAAATAACTACACGAGAACTTTGAAAATGATCCCCTTCAAATAATGATAATTGGATAGCGGAACAACTGAAAATTTAAATATCGATTTAAAAATCTCCTTATAACCTTTTTGCAGTAAGTACCGATATTAATAGAAAAAAGATCTAGAAATTATTTGTTCTCTACTAACTACCGCATACTTTTGAACGCATGGCTGGGAATAATTGTAACTAGTACATTTTTAAGGCAATTTATTGAAAATGTTTTTCTTTTAATATTTCACATAATTAACAATCTCCATAAATTTTTTACTTTCTTTTAGCCAGACCAAGTGCCAGCGGAAGAACAATTGCTTGTATCTAAATATATATCGGATCCTCTATGTATAGACGGCCACAAATGTGATCTGCGAGTCTATGTTTTAGTCACATCATTTGATCCTCTAATTATTTACGTTTATGAAGAAGGATTAGTTCGCCTAGCTACAGTTAAATATGATCGAACTGCAGAGAATTTATGGAATCCGTGTATGCATCTATGCAATTATAGCATCAATAAGTATCATTCCGACTACATAAAATCAAGAGATGCCGACGATGAAGACGTCGGCCATAAATGGACTCTAAGTGCACTTTTGAGACATTTGAAAAGTCAAGGTTGTGATACACGACAACTTATGACCAATATTGAAGATTTAATTATAAAATCAATGTTTGCGTGCGCACAGTCTATTGCATCTGCATGTCGTATGTTTGTTCCGAATGGCAGTAACTGCTTTGAACTATACGGTTTCGATATTTTAATCGATGATACACTTAAGCCATGGTTACTTGAAGTGAATTTGTCTCCCTCGTTAGGAATTGATACACCACTCGATACCAAAGTTAAGGCATCTTTAATGACAGATTTACTAACGTTAGTAGGTATACCAGCTTATAGTCCAGTACAGAGAGCACACTATGACAGTAAATGGAGTCGTTTCAAAAGTATTACATCGACGCGACGTACAAATTCAGCCGATCCAATTGGCAGCACTAGTTCCCATAAAAAATCGAATGCGGTAAATTTACAAATTAATCTAACTCCAGAGGAGACGAGAATTGTAAAAATGGTAAAATTGCAAAATGCAAGACGTGGCGGTTTTATAAGGATATTTCCAACTGAGGATAGTATACAGCGTTATGGAGGATTTCTGGATCCTGTAACAGGGATACCAGTTTCAACAGCACCAACGAATGGACAAACATCAGTTTATGGTTTAATTTTATCCCATAATTTCAATATGATGCTATATAACCAACTCTATGGGAGCTCGTCTAAGTGTAGTCGAAATAATAGCTTCGATGAACGAATGAATCAGTACGAAAGAGCATTAGGACTAGGAGCACTTAACTTTGGTTTTAAGAAATTTACTCCAAAATGTATTGAGCAAGGGAGACGATTGCGTAGACAAATCCGTAAGTTAATTGAAAATGGACAAGAACTGACACAGCTTCAGGCGAGGCAAACGTTTAGTAGTTATCTTGAATGTATTTTGAAACGTCTATTGAATGAGCCAAGAGCATCTCACGAGAAATTAATACTGAAATTTGTAAATCGAATTAGTGGCTCTTTTAAAGCACCTACATTTTTTCGTAATGTGTCTACATATCAAATTTTAGGCAAGGATCGATCAGCAATGGTTGCCAAACTTTTGGGTGACTATTTAGAAACGTATAATCGGGATTCTGATGCATATGTGGACACTTTCGATAATTTCAGCATGATACCATCAGCACTATTTTCAGAATTCTTAACGCATGCCCAAGAATGTGATTTTGAGTCTGTTCTCACACTTCATACAAATGTTACGCAATCTTTACCATTCTTGTATAATCGGTGTGCTTCACCTTCCGCACCGCCAATACCAACAGGTCCTCATGGTTTCCTTAAAGCTCTACCCAGTATGGTACCTGGTGGACATACACGTGATCAATACAAAATAGATAGCTTCTATAAGTCTATCGCAGGCAAAGACAACAACACAATAAGTGAAAAGTCTGATAAACAAATTCAAAAATCCGAAGAGCATCATAGTGCAGACAAATCAGCAGGGGTACCGAAGAAAAAAATACAGCTGTCATCGAAAAGATAATAAATCTTTAGTTTAGATTGAAATTGATATCGCTTACGACGGTATTCCTAGCTTAAATTGTCGATTGTCTTGTGTTTATCATAAATTATTCATCCTTTATTGCTGATCCATATATAATTAAACTATGTGCTCTGGGCCATGTTTGTAATGTGATAAAAAAATTTTTGTTGCAAAATATTTATTTGTTTTTGATTAGATTTTGTTTTTTTTTTTTTTTTTTTATTATTATTATTCTGAGGCTCTAACGTTTTTATGAGCGGCTTTTTATATTATGTTTTAGCGCCGCTCTTATTATGAGTTATTTATTTAGAACTGTGTTGTTTTGAAGAATATTCATATGATAGTAAATGGGAAATTAAGTTTAATTTTCATGAATGAATATTTAAATATGTTTTTATTTTTTAACTTATTATAAATATAATTTGTTGTTGAAATATTACCAGCACAAAAACACATCAGGACGGGGGTAGTTAGTTAATTCAAGTAACTCTGGGCTCTAGATTTTTAACCTTGATTGAAATAATATTTTACATTGAAGCCTTTTGAATTTACTTATAACACGACGTCTTAAAAATATTTTTTTAGATTAAAATCAATTGAAATACAACAAAAAATAAAAATGCCAAAAAAGTAAGACATTGCGTAATTTAAGAAAAAGTTACAAGTTACATTTTGGGTTTATCAAGAAACTGTAAATGATTTTAATAAGATTTACATTATGTTTGTTAGATCAGGCAAGTAGAAATATAAACTTATACAAAGTTTCCAAGTTTTAAGCTTAAAAATTTAGAAATCTAGAATACAATTGCAAAGCGTTTTTGAAACAGCACAAAAAATTTGATAACAGGTGCAATAACATTTACATTCGCTAACTTAAACAACAGTTTAACGTAAGGGGAGCAGTTGTTGTAAAACTATTAAATAATAATCGCTTGCAATTGTGTTCAAGGCTGATATTGTGAACATTTAACTTCCCTCATTCAATGCTCACATGATCATATCATTTTATAAAATTTTGAATATTTTACCTGGAAAAGCAGCTCAGATTATCCACAATTATTTCATTCTGTCGGGCAATATTTGCAGGAGATAATATTTTTGGTGATGTATATTTCGATCATGGGTAAATAATAATCAGATATAGTCGAAAAGTCAGCTGTAAAATAATGCAAAATAATAATTTCGCGTAAATACCTAAACAACAAAATTCAATTTTAGATGTACTAGCAGCTGAATTAATCCAACCATGCAAACCGATGTTGAGGGGCATAAAGATGCATAGAAATTATTAAGAAGTAATTTCTTCTTTCAGACTCTCTATGCTGTTTTATACTCCTGTCACCAACTAACTTATCATTTTTTTCATTAAAGTCTTTATATGCTTTCGACCTGACTTCCCAAATATCATACTTTCTTATTTATTCTATTAGAAGTAAGGTATTTTCTTTTGATCACGATGACATTATTTTTAATTTAATTCAACCGCCCGCACTATAGAACTAAACACACGATAAACTGCACTTTAGAACTAGAACAAGCAAAATCAATATATACAAAATTTATGAGCATTTATGAGAGCATTTGTGTGAGCCACAACGAAATGTATGAGCATTTGTATGCGCCATTGTATCACGATGTGTCGACTATACTTGCGCCTTATACAAATCCCGATACAAGTGTAAACTAAGCTTAGATGAATATTATTTATTTTAACATTGTCAAAACCTTTCATCGCATGCAGCACTCTTGTCTAAACTATTTAAAATTGTATTCCATACATTCCTCCTTTTTCGGTTCTCTTCTTTTCTAAGACACAGTCTTTGTAAAAAATTAGAAATTTCATATTTAAAAATTTCATTCAACTCTTCAGATTGAGATTAAATACGTTTAGAGAGCTTATGTATTTGGAAATAAACCTGGACTATTTCTCTGCTTTCATATGCCTCTAGATAATATCCAATGAATAAGATGGATTGTCCTGACTTGTTATCGCTTTTCTTTTTGTTTTTCTGTTTACTCAATGAAAAAAATCGAGCAAAATACTTGTAATTGAAAGCGTGACGAACGTGCTTTACGGAAGCAATAACTGCATGCGTATTTTTGTTTAATGATTTATGCTCAGATATAAATTTTCGAATTAACCGTCAATCATTCAAATTGTTAGTTAGTTTAGTGCTTGTCTGCTTAAGCAATTATATTTGATTGTTATAATTAGTTCTTAGATTTTCTAGATTGCCATAGACGCAACAATTGCATAAATAAAAACCGATAGGGTACTTTCAGTAACAAAGAATCTTGAAAATTCGTATGCAGGTTGTACTAGTGATATTAGTTTTCGATATATAATAACGATTGTACGATAGTACATAGTTGTAGATTTTTCTTACTATTTAAGAGAGTTGAAGTGGCCTCGTAGATGTATAAAAACTCCTCTTCCATCACTGCAAAATTATGGGAAACTGTCATCAATTTACACGAAAGCTACGTGGCTTGAAACAGTGGTGTAGCCACACATTTGCTATGTTACTAATCCTCGACACACCAGATTATTTCGTTTGAAAGAAAGAAAAAAATTAATGGCACGCGTCAATAACGTTGTTAGTTAGAAAATTAGGAATAATTTATGCGCTTGATATAATTTGCAAAAAGGAGGAAACGTGGCTGTTCTGGGCTGACTACATGTTAATAGCCTTGTTCGGCCGACACATCCGCCGAAAGCTATACGTGTTCCTCTGGTAGTTTAATATATTTATTCGGGTTTGATATTAAACAAAATTAATAATATAATATATGTATTATTAATATTACCGTACTGAGAGGTTAGCTTTTGCCAAACTTTTTCACATCAAACTCTAAATTCTAACTAACCTTTTATTCTTATAAAATTATCTTTTAGAAATCGTCTCTACAAATTATCACGTACAAAAATGTTTCTACTGAAATGTGAGAGTATTATTTTTCACTAAGAATGGGAAAGGCAAGGAATTTCCATGGTAAATATGTTGGGTTAACCTGTAATCGGATCGTGGTTTAAATGTGGGAAAATAAATGTTTTAATTTTGTTCATTTGAATTATGATTAAAATATGGGAAAATGGAATGTTTTAATTTTGTTGTATTTTTACTGACTATAATATATTTCTTTACAATTTCCTGACAATCTTCTTCTATTTTGATAGAATCTTACGATTTTAATTTTTTTCACAAATTCATGAAAGATTGAATAATGAATACAACACCAATTTAAATTGACTTTCATTTATTGGAGAGATGAAAAAGATGAACATAAGCACACTGATAGTTAATTTTGTTCTTAAAATAAGATGAAAAACTGTTTAAATGAGAAATCTAAACCGTTAAAGGCTTAATTACGAATTTATTAATTAATTTTCGTAAACACAAAAGCTTGGGTTTTCTTTATTAACCATGAATACATGAGAACGGTTCTGTTGATTATTATAAAATTTTCGCGATAAGTTCCGTTGACTAAACGAAAATTGTCTGGGAACGGTTAGACTTTGTATATGTTGAGATGAGATTTTGTGGAAGATGTTGTGGCGTATCATGTTTTTTATTGTCGGTTAAAGTTGCTGACGTAATTCGAGTGTGGCCTTAGCTCGTTGTTTATAACACAATAAATATTTCGGATATAACTCACAAGTTCTTCTCTTATTTAACTAACTGTTTACTTTTACAAATTCTCAAACACTATACTATCTCTATTATCGGTAGTACTGTACTGCTAATTATCGTAATCCAAATAGTTTGCTACGTTCACTTCACTGTCTGAGATAAGATGTCCTTACTTAATTAGTCATTTCACGCGAAGTATGTAGATGCCGCTTGTCCTTTTCCTACTGCACATAACAATATGTATGGTAGCTCGTAGTGAACACAACTAGAAATACGTATCCAAGCACACTGTCGCGGGCTTAATGTTCAGAAGAAGTTTTGATTTTAATATATTTCAATAGAAACAATACTGTCGATATGAGAAAAACAAAGAGGATCTCTAGAACAAGTTTAGCCACGCACACTTTTTTTTAATTTGGGACCTATGAAAATTAATGGTCTACAGGGTTTCCGTTATTATTGTTAGCAGTTTCCATTGTGTCTAACGAATGCCAGCGCACCATTCATAAGAGTTAAGTTCTTAACATAAGAAATGTACGTCTTAACATCGGTTCATTTGTATTTTCTTTTAGCCAGACTTATTTATTTGGACTTACAATACTTAAAAAATTTAGGGGATCGATCCAAATAAAATCGAATAGTAATATTCTATTACAGGAAACTTGCCTTTCATATTTGAGATTAATTACTATTGTCAATTTTATTGCAGTTTTTCATAGTTGATTTTATTTTATTTATTTTTTATTTAATTAGGGTTACGTTAGTTCACGTATCTACTAAGAACTCCATTATGGATGTTAATATGCAGTTGCTATATCAAATGACAATTCTAAATACTGAACTTTTGAGTCCAGATTTTAAGTTTTTAGTTGCCCTCCAATCATGATTAATCATGATTATCAAAAGAGAACTTTTACTGTATTAGGAAACAGCCAAGAATATGAATGCAACAACAAATTATTTCAAAAACTATAAACGTTATCTTAACTTTTGTGTTGATGCAGATTTTCATATGATATCTACTTGAATGTGATATTCTCGTGTGATTCATAAAACCCTTAAATTACGGGGTTATTTCTTTTTTAATAATATCATTATAATGAAATTTTAATATTATTTATATATTTTCATATTATATAATTTTCAAATAGTGTAAGCCAATATTCAATGTTCGCAAGAAATAAGAAAACTTCAATTATTAAATCTATACGCTTTACTCATGCAAATAATGTCTGAAATTTTAAATATAATGTTTGTTGATATTTAAAAAAATAAATTGTAAAAAAAAGTTTTCATCTAATATTAACGCCAAGCAATCATATTGTATTTAATATATCACTTTTTAAACTAATAAAAAAAAGCTCTTAAGCTAGTCATCTTTACTTAAAAAAAGGTTCTCAAAATTCGTAGTGACAGGAAACATCTTATTATGATCATTCTTTATCCTAAAGCTTTTCTATTTGTAAAAAGAAAAAAGAAAGAAAAAAAAATACGATAAACTTAAGGCTTATAAAATTAATTAATTAAATTAAGAATGCATCCTTTGAAAATTGTGATAAAATCAATGAAATATACTCCCAGAGACTGTCCTCTGTACTAGAATAAATGACTAATAAAAAATGAAGTTCGTGAAAATAACAGTTAGAAAAATCAAAATAATGTTAATAGTAATATTTTTAAAAGTTCGGAAATCTTCAGAAAATTCAATGCGCGCATTTATTTTTTTATTTAGCTCGTCATACGCATAATATGTATAAATGTGTGTAGTTATGTGTTATATATTTGCTTGTTGTATGTATGTATATGTAGATAGTCTATATAGATGTATTCGTGGTGTAACTAAGCTTTTTTAAAATTTTTAGAATAATTAGAAGAAAAAAAAATGAATGAATAATAATTCATCGATGAAATTAAAAAAAAAAAAATATCGAAAATCGTTCAAAACACCGAATCAAGTAGTGCACAAATTTACAATATAAAATAGACAAAAATTATTTAAAAAGACGGTTTTAATAGTAGCACGAAAATATTTTTATAGATTTAATATTATATTAAAAAACGCTTTATTATACTGAGCACTGATTTCCAAGATAATCTTATCCCTAGTCGGGTTATCGACTTTGATCGAATCGAATTGTTTTTATTGTGTGAAGTTTGTCAATTGAATTATGAAAACTATTCAATTCGATCCGGTAGGGTTGGTTTTATTTGTAGGAATTTCTGTATATCACTACCCAGAGTATTGCTTGACAATGTCTTATTAATAAATAATTTTTCTTTTGAAATATCACTTTGCTTGCAATTGGAGTATTACAAATCTTTATGTACTTAAATCTCCAGTTGTATGTTACACTCAAAATATTGTTCAAAACAAAAAAAAAAAAAACAAAAATGTTGCTTTGATCGATTACAATATACATAAAAGTTGAAACACTTTTTTGAGATTTTTTTCTTAAACCTTTTCCATCTTGTACATATGTACATATATATGTGTTCCTGTTTTCCCTTACATCTATATATACATATTTAAACCAATAATTTTACTGTGAAAAGTACATTCAATTATCCTTCCAAGAGTAAGAAAACTGTGGATACTTCTAAGAAAGTTAAATGTGAAGGTATTTCAGATATCATTAACAAGTTCTTCTTTTATTTAACTTCATTGTTTACTTTTATAACATTTATAAACAATTATCAAATCAACTCTTTATAGTTATCGCTAGTACTGTACTTTTAATTATCGCAATCCAAATAGTTTACTTCATTCACTTCACTCTCGAAAATAAGACTCCGCCTCCTGGATGTGAGTAGCGCTGTATTTATACTCTACAAATTATCCTAGAACCTTCCTGAATATTTCGTTCTCCGAACCCAAAGTTTACTAAGATGTCACTAACCTAAAGTTGTTTCCATTTCCAACAGATGTCGCTTGTATCACTTTGTGGCGCATTTCACCCCATTTCATTACAAATTTAATTACACTTCAAAACTATAACTGTAAAATTAATCATTATGAAGAAAAAAATAAATATGCAATTAAGTTAATTGCGATTTTTATTCCCTGGGGTTTCATTTTATTTGAAAAATGTTTCAGTCCATGCGAAAAAGGTTTAATTTCATACGATAATTCAAAAATGCAATAAAAAGTCCTGTTTGCGAGCATTTTCTAAAATATTTGAAAATTGGGAGAAATGAAAAGGATATGAACAACTTCGATTATGTGTGTCTTGCATGTATTCAAATACTCCAAAAGTCATATGTACCTACATTTAGACCTGAAATTAAGAATATTTACTTTTGGTTTTCTAATACCTTAACGAAAAACAGGTAAATAAAAAATCCAAAATACTATTTAAAATTTAAGTATATGTAAGAAATTAGCGGGATAAATGGAAACAATTGATAAACAGATCAAATGTTATAACTTAAATCTAAAATGGCAGGATATCATAAAATTATATTTAGTATTTAAAATCGCACATAAAAATATATACTTTCGATGTTAAGTCAATTTTAATTTGATTATTCAGACAAAAAACAGTAAGAAGAACTTTTCACAACTGAAAACAGTTTGCGAGTCTTCCTAAGATGTTAACGTAGGCATATAGAACCATTTTAAGTCTACATTAGTCATTCACTAAGTGAAATTGGACCAATATTTATGTTGAACTAAAGTTTTCTAGTGTGGTGTGAGCTCATTATAGGTGTAAATAGCTGACAGAATTAAGTTAATCAAGTTATTAAGAAGTAAATTTGTTGACATTTCTTCACGCTGCCATTGCTTCACGGCTGATGATCCAACTTGTTGTTTCTTTTTGTTTTTAATTTTTTTTTAATTGTGTCTTTTGTTAAGATATTATGAAGGTTTTTTCGGCTTCATTCATGACCACGAATTTTATACGATACCCCAAAATATAAGAGCGATTACTTTAGTAAGCTCCAAACAATGTTACCGGATAACTCTACCTATAGAGTCCTAAGAACGGACCCCAACTTCACGCATTGAAAATAAAAATAATGAAATCGCAAAATACTTTCTAAAAAAAAACTTCATTTCTGAAAAAGAAAATATACGTATCAGTAAAGCGGGTGCACCTAAGATGTATGGCTTGCCCAAAATACACAAAAAAAGATCTTCCAATCAGGCCAATTGTTACAACATTAAATTCAGGAGTGTTGAGCTCTCTAAACTTATGGCCAACATTCTACGCCAATTAACGATTAGCTCGAGGTATAATGTTAAAAATTCATTTGAATTCAAGGAGCGAGTTAATAGCTCTCACCTTGATTTCCCCGAGGGTATGGTGCCACTAGTTGTGATATCTCTTTTTACTAACACCCATCTTTGCTTAAGCCCGGTATTGTGTTGATTTAGTGGATAAATATTTAGCAGCAATCGAACAGGGACCTTTTTTACGGCTAAGATTGTTCATTGTTTTGAAATATAGGTGGCTGCTGTTGACAATCAGCTGTCGTGCATTTGTGATATTATTTCGTATTCTTTTAGATTGCTATTGCAATTACCCAATCTCGAAATAGTAAGGAAAATTATATTTATACTTACTATTTTAATTTGTCAGAAAAAAATAATAAAAATACCCTGCCACTCTTGTATTCCAATTTCATTCAACTTCAAACGTCAAAATTTTAGCGCGGAAAAAAGGTATTGAGCGGATAAATCTGATGCTAAATATATGTTTGTGGAAATTACTGCCATCTAATTCTCAAAACTAAACAAACTTTTAGCTGATAAAACACAATACCACTTTCTTCAGCGATTTGGCTAAATATTTCGCAACTAAATTCCACCGCTAAATTTCCATACAAAATTTATCCGCGAAATGAACACAATACTAGGCTTTACGCATTATAGAAGATAAGTTAGAGCAGATCTCCGATATCAAAAATATTCCAAAAAATAATACTGGAGAGAACAAATTGTTCTGTCGATTGAACTATTTGTACTGTTCGCTTCATTTATGAATCGTTTATGAAAATGTATCAGGCGTTCTTTTGTGTATCTGCTCTGCCTTGTTCTGCGGGCATAAAATTACACAGCTATAGATTGGTATCAGAAACCTACCTCATCAGGAACATTGCTGAGCTACAACTCCCTATCATCCAAAATACCAGAAAATCAATACAGCTAAGAAGCTCGTCGATAGAATACTAGGATTAAGTGACAGTTGTTTCCATAAAAGAAATAAGAAGAAAATTTAAAAAATCCTGCTGGACAATGCATTTCCTGCACGTAATATCAAAAATATTCCAAAAAATAATACTGGAGAGAACAAATTGTTCTGCCGATTGAACTATTTGTACTGTTCGCTTCATTTATAAATCGTTTATGAAAATGTGTCAGGCGTTCTTTTGTGTATCTGCTCTGCCTTGTTTTGCGGACATAAAAGGACACAGCTATAGATTGGTATCAGAAACCTACCTCATCAGGAAGATTGCTGAGCTACAACTCCCTATCATCCAAAATACCAGAAAATCAATACAGCTAAGAATCTCGTCGATAGAATACTAGGATTAAGTGACAGTTGTTTCCATAAAAGAAATAAGAAGAAAATTTAAAAAATCCTGCTGGACAATGCATTTCCTGCACGTAAGATTAAATATTTAATTACCAACTATAAACCTAAGCATCTAAATAATAATGGCACCGAAACAATAACTGACACCACACAACATGCCAAAATATATCGAAGTGTCAGATATATTCCAGGTCTGTCTGAAAAATTCAAAAAGGTGGTTACTGCAAAAAATGACCGGATCAGTACGGCCTTTAAAGCTGACAAAACCATTAGGCGGTGTTTCAGCTGGGTAAAATATAGGACAGATAAGGAATATTCTATTCCATGCATAGCTCAGTTTTAGGCAATTCAGAGTACAATTTAAATTATGTAGGTACTACAAGTCAAATGCGTAAAAATCGGCTTGCGGGTTACAGATCGGATATAAAAAAACAAACATCAACAAGAGTGCTTTGGCTGGCCACTGTGTGGAAGCAAACCACTGTCCAGACTTCAACAATATGATGATTTTATGTAAAGAAAAAAATATTAGCAGGAGGATGTGCCTCGAGGCTTTGCATATTTACGCCACCCCCAATACAATGAATCGCAAAACAGACACGGACAACATAAATTCGGTGTATTGCTCGCTTCTAAGCAGCTAACCCATAATTTGGGCTTTCTCCCAACATATTGTTACGTGCAATAGAAAGAGACAACTGGTGACGTCAACTGGCAATGGAGAGTAAACAACATCTGGTTCGGAGAATCGATGACGGAATGCTCGGGAAGGTTCAGGAATAGAATGAATAGAAAAGTCAAGAAGGTTCTGGAATAGAACACTCTAGAATAATCTGGAGAGTTTCTAGGGTATAAATATAATAGATGTCACCGTCAGAAAAAGAGTCTTGTCTTAGACGTTGCAGTGTTAACAAGCGATAGTAATAAACGTGCGAAAGTGTTGTAATTAGATTGCGATAATTGAAAGTAAAGTATTAGCGATAATTAAAGTTGAGTTGATTAATAGAAAGTTTATGAATTTTGTATAAGATTTGAAGTGAAATAAAGAACTTGTATATTAACTATTTAATATTGTGTTTTAAATAACGGACCTAAAAGCCACGATCGCAACAATATACACACATACGGGTGTATACAGATGTACAATCGTAAAACATTTTCTCATCTGATCATAAAATCACGGCAAATCGCGCAATGTGGATGCTGTTTTATCTTCTTAGACGTGAGATTTTGTTTTGATCTCAAATGTGTTTTAAAAGTAGTTTTTCTTTTTTCTTTTTCTGTGCATATGTTAATATTTAAGTTTTTTTATTTTTTTTTAAATTGCAGTGTTCTTCATTTAAATGTTAATTTATTATTGTTTCGCCCAGTGTTTTGTATATTTTTTCGGAATAAAAACATTTAGACACTAATGTGTGGTTTGTTGTCTAAAACAGAGACCGATAACCCGAGCGTCTTAATCTGGACGGTAAAGACCTTACTTAACAAAACCCTCGACTCCCGAAGGTTTTCTCAAGCCATGAAGCAGTACACATTTAAGGCCAAATAGCAATTGGCGCAGCAAGCAGTGTAGGAAACTTCGTAATGCTAACCTTTTTTATAGTTCACATTTTTTCACGTTTTTCTTAAAAAAAAAAAAAAATAAATAAATCCGTAGAAAATATGAGAGGTAAATGAAATGTGAAATTTATTTTTTACTCCAGTATGTTGGCAGAAATGTCACAGTAAAGTATCAAAATTTGAACTTTTCCAAGCCGAGCAGCAAGCATTAGATACTTGCAAAAAGATTTGTACCCTTTTCAGACGCAAGTTTTAGGCAAGTTTTTGTCCAAGTCATATTTTCTTCATTTTTGTATCTATTCTAGTGACAATTACGGGGACGTTCGGGGAGTGGTTTTTCTTGTGTAATAATTTATTAGTGATATTTTAGAGTATGCCCATTGTGCCACACGAAAATGTGCTGCCACCTCTGACACGTCGTCGGCACGAGTAAGCTCTGGCGGACGAGGAATGGTGAAACAGAAGAAGAAGAAGAAGAGAAAAGAAAATCGTGTCAGAAAAAAGTTGAGTTTAGCGAGAGTAATAGGAAGGTTAAAAAAATTTTTTGTGAGGCCAAATTCAAGGGAAATAATAGAAGGGAATCACAAACTCCTTTTGATGATGAGAGAAAGAATTGCAAATTGTGATTAAAAACAGCGCAGCACATCTAAACGGTAGCGGATGACTTGTATAAAGTTAGATTAATAATAATATCACTGGATAGCGACCAGAGAAATGAGATGAAAAACTTTGTGTAAGAAGATGTCAGAAGATTGATTTCACTGCAGCAGCACCTTGTATTTCAAATATATAGAGTGATTGACATCACTGGATTGTCTCCGCATAGCAGCGTTTTCAGTTTTCTTATTAAATGTGTACAATGATCAATTTTACAGGATTATCCCCTAATCACCGTTCTTTTTTACAATAGCTGAGATGAATGATTTCACTGGATTATCTCATGTTCGCAGTTTCTTTTTCAATCAGAACATATTTACAAGGTAACTGATTTCACTGGATCATCATTACATCAGACTTTCCTAATTAAAAGCATACACATTGGTCGCTTGTACTGGATTCTTCGTGGTCGTTTTTTTTTTCTCGAAATTTATAAGGGTCACACAGTTGACCATCCCGACAGTTTCTGGGTGGCGTGCTCAAAAGTTCATCGTTAAAGGTTAAAGATATATAATGCGTTCAGACGGATAGAAGCCTTCTTGCCAACACTTGCATGGTGTTTCGAGAAGTTATTTTGCTTATAAACCTACCAGTGTCCGATGAAAGCGTATTAAGGAAATCACCCACAATGGTCGGCTTCATGTCTCTTTCTACCCGTCTGGAAGTTTTACTAAAACATCAGCTAATTTGAATAATCACGTTGGTCAATTCGGCAGCTACAGTATTATTTTAATAGTTTTTGTTTTTCCATAAGATGAATTGTATTTATATATACATATAAGCAAAATTAGTTCGAATTCTTAAAATAGTGGCATAGCGGACATCATTGGAGGCGCCTCTGCGGTGGATCCTCTAAAAACCATGTAGGTATGTAAGTTGTAGTTTTTTCTAATATTTCTTTTTGTAAAAATATATTGTTTTTGTTCTCACTTGTTTTCAAAAAGAAAAAATGAAACCAGATTTCCTTTTCTCTCTTAAATTAGTAAATATATCTGATAGCAATTAGATGATAAAAACAAAATAATGAAATAGTTTTTGGTAGAGCCATGCTTGCGCTCGTGTTGCACAAATTGTATTACACAGTTTCCTACTTTTCAGCATTAATTTTTAGAAGAACAGAAAGCAAATAAATTAAACACCCAATTTAAATTTCAAAAGTACCTTTTAACGGTAAGACTAACTATTAAATGGAATCATTTCCTTGATAATTAAGTATAGATAAAAAAAACAGCCACATTAACCTTAATGGACAAGGGCTTTCACAGTTCTTATTTTGCTCATTATTATAAACTCCAGTAGGATACTCTCCAGGGAGGGGTAGAGTCCGAAGAGTTAGCTTTGTACAATTTTTGTATTTTTATTGAAGAATGTTTTATAACGTGATGGAACTTTAAAGAGTTTTAATTCCTCTCACTCTCCTGGAGCCCTCATCAGAATGATGGTTGATTAGGTCCGCTCCTCCTCCAAACTTTCAGATCATCATAGGGACACTGAAAAATACTCTGCCCTCAGTGTCGTTGGGTGGATGAGGCAAGCAGAAAGAAGGCAGAACATCTGCGCCTTAACAGGAGGTAATGGTAAGTGATGTAAAGGTATCTTCTGGATCGGGTGTATTGCGCTTTTTTGTTTTGGCACGAAAAATTTTTTGTATATGGCAGGTGACAGCGGCAGGTCTTCGTGGAAACTTCCACACTCTCCGCCAATAGCCGAGGCGAGCTAGCTTGCCGCCCTGCACTTCTGTCAGCTCATGGTGGCAGTCTGGACATTACGTCCAAGCAAATAGCTCAGTATAGTTTCATAACAAAATACGTGTAAAAACGTGTTGTGTAAGACCTAAATAGTGATTTGATAACAGAATAGCACCTCCACAATTTCAAGGTTAAAGGTACTTTCACATGTTTGGTTGAAGAACAAATATAATGTAAACC
The DNA here is from genome assembly GCA_963924295.1 of Dioctria rufipes. NCBI lineage: Eukaryota > Metazoa > Arthropoda > Insecta > Diptera > Asilidae > Dioctria > Dioctria rufipes. The sequence continues at coordinate 237,542,748 of OZ002741.1, read as the reverse complement.
GAAAAACTCAATTTATTCCATTCTGAAACAAGATTTTTGCTCCAATGATTAATAATTAAACTATAATAATAATATTACTAATAAAATAGTACATTTATCTCAGGTTTTTGAGAAAAACACAACTTATATGTTTTGTAGGTCGAATTTTTCCACCGAAATTTTTTTCGCCCGATAAAACATAAAAGTTGTGTTTTTCTTAAAAATATGAGATAAATATACTGATGGAGAAAGAAGAGTTTTTAAGAACTTTTATTTTTAACGATTCTAAATCAAATTTATAAATACCTACAAGTAGAAAAAACAACCGCCTCATCCGGGGTTTGAAACCGAGACCTTCCGCTTGCCGGGCGACTGCTTTTACCACTGAGCTAACGAGACAGATGATTTTTCCTCTTGCATTTATCCCGCCGGGAAAAAATAAATAAAAATTGAATTTACAATTTATTTGTGCGCTTTCATCGTTACTCGTTAATGCCAGCTGAAAGCAAAGGGATATGCTCGCCATTATATAAAAGCAAGCATCACAGCTGGTGCTTGCTATACTGATTGCGATGGGGCCTTTAGTCCTTAAGGGACTATACATCACTTACCTTCGAACTATGTAGAGGCTGTTATCCCGCCAAATTGGTCAAAAGAAGTACTAGGCTAGATAAAAAAATTAGTAGTAATATTGTAACTTGTACGCGAGCAGAACCAAAGATAACCTAATAAGTTAACTTTGGCAGAACCGTGGCATAGGCAAATATCAATTTATTATATATATTAAATTGCGAAGAAACATTACCGTTCGCAATTTAAAGTAAGAGTCCAAATTCCAGGCCAGAATAGATGTTGAAGACACAGTGATATGACTGAAACATCCTAGATCAAAAGCATAACGTATGGCATCTTACACAAGGAGTGGGAATTCAATTTGCAAAACACATCACAACCGTAAGCTACTAAGGGGTCTAGTAATGAGTTCACTAGCATTACATGGGTTTGAACAGGTGTAAAGGCCGCATTCGATAATTTGAGTAGAGCTCCATACATCTTGCCTATATGACACTGTTAATGTGATCGCACCAGTTCAGTCATTAAGCTGATCAGAGGATTTCTTACCTGCAGATAACAAGCAGTCAAAGCTCAAGAATTTATGTCGATCTTTTGAAACACCATCTGTGAGGTACCATAAGGATCAATCCTAGATCCTCTCTTATTCTGTCAGAGGTTTTTTACTTGTTTACTCTAAGAAACGGCAGTATTGTTAGAAAAGGTAGAAGTATCTGTTTGGGTTTTGTATACAGTTATAGTTTCAGTTCTGGTAGCGTTTAAGTGGAGAGAATTATCAACAACCTATTTGGGGACTCTTGCAAGATCCTCATTAATTCAATATACACAGCATTCTCTATAAGTCCTAAAGATGTAGATATATAGAGTTGAATGTCATCTGCATACATGTGAGAATTACAGTCACACAGGATAAGTGGTAAAAAAAAAGAAAATATTGCTTACACATTGCAGTTTAGTTTTCATGTCATTCAGATTCCCTGACATAACAGAGATATAGTAGTAGATTTTGTATACTCCGGAGTAAATGATGCATGGAAATGTAAAGGCAGCAAATCTACTCCGATTGGAGTATGGTGGGATCATTGGCGTGTGGGTGGAGGATCAGATGATGGGGTTTCTCTGAGTACCTTTCCATAGCCGCGCCACAGTATATATCATACAGTAGCCCAGCTCTGTCAAAACTGTCAAGTGAGTAGGATGCTTCTATAAAGAGACTATACTTTCTCTTTCAACAGTTTTAACTAACACACTAGTCAATTTTTAATACATGGATTCCTATGTAAATCTAAAGTGGAAGAAAGAGAACTGATGGCATTCTTAAACTTTTACTAGAGGGAAAGAGGCAAAATGACACCACTTTACCGTCAAACAGCTGTTTAGTAATGGAACAATACATTTGTCGCCGATTGCCGATATATGTACATACATAAAACTAATACTTCCGTCAACGGTCGTGCAGCTAGCTACTGTTCGCCCATTTATGTCCGTATCATACTTAATAGTTCCCTCTTGTGGGAGAAATTTTAAGGTTATGTTTTTTTAATTGAAATTCTAAAATTCACTTTTCAGTAGTTAGTTCTAAGCTATTCTACTGTATGATATATACTGTGGCCGCGCATTATATCGACGACACTTAAAAACGGAAAAGAAGAAGCCTCGGTCGAGTAAGGGACGAAAGAGAAACTCTCTGATTTACATAGTCATAATAATAAGTCTGTATGTTTACTTTTGCGTAAAAATGTCTGAGTAAAATTCAAGTCAAAACTGTCTTTCGGTAGAGGGAATAATACTAGATGATAATAAAAAACGAACCCAGATAACTTGGAAATCTATTCAACTGTAAATTTTTTCTAGTCCGAGAAGTTATAACATACACATTATGGGTAAAAAACTTTCGATTCTGTACAACAACTTTGAAGACTGGGTAAAAACTTTTTAGTAAACATACAGACCTAATGTTATTGAATACATAAAAAAAAAAGACAATCTTTATTTCGCAACTCTTAGGGCCTGTCCGAATCCAAGTCTTCATTTTCGTCTTGTTATTACAGCTAGTGACATAACATCGAGACAAGCTCTATCCGAATCCATGTCTATGCCACCGAGCTTTGCTAGTTTGTATAACAGTTTTGACATTAGGTTAGCTTGATCACCGAGTCAAGGTTCAAGTTGACTTATTTAAATAGACAACGTATTGTGAGGTTATGTTTGTTTGCTGTCTGTGAAACCAAGCTGAGCAAGCGAACGAATTCGGACAGGTTAGCTTCGTCTTCGTCTAACTATTATAATAGCTGAGCTTGTTGTGTTACGTCACTAGCTGTAATAACAGGACGAAGACTTGGATCTGGACAGGCCCTTAATAATTTTTTTCTAAAATTTACAGTAGCCCACCCCAAGGTTACCGTTCCTTTTATAATTGTAATAAATTTGTTACATAGTAATTTATAATTCATAGGTTTTGTGATTGATAAGAGAAAAATACATTGCGCTCAGTATTCAAACTTTAACTGAACCCATCCATCTCCTGAGCGCCCATGATTTATTATTGCTGCGTTCCTTTTCTCGTTCAGAATGAATTTTTTCAATCCATGTCGTTCTTTTTCTCGGGCCGAACGATTTAGATTCAATCTATCATCGCTTTTTTCGGACTCCGAATCGCTCTGACTGCACCTGAGTTTTTCCTGGATTCAAGCAGAACGATTTTAATTTGTATTCGTGAATGGGTTGTTTACAATTAGTACGAGGTGGTAATAGTTGAGTTTAAGTTGTTTTTGTTGGAAAATGTCTTTATTTTTCATAAACAACAATTTTTACGAATTTATACTTGCTTTTATCAAATGGAAGAAATGTCAAACACTTGAAATGGTTTTGTTACGTTCCTTTTCTATGAGCACAGAATTAAATTATGACATCGTTCTCTCGATTCATACAGATTCATTTAGAACGAGAAAAGGAACGCAGCATATGTTTCAAACAAAATTTTTGTTTTTTGGATTTTCGAAATTTTCAAATATTTTCAGCTTATTTCTTTCGCGAATTTCTTTTATGCACAGAGAGAAAAATGCCACCTATTTTCAAAGAGATCTCCACTTTACGCTGTTTTATAAAGAATTCACTTTTGAAATATAGGGCAATGTGGCTTTCTTTTTGAAAAATCTTTACAATTCCAAAGAGATAAACTTTTTAAAAATCTAGAAGGACTTTTCATGTCATGTTTATGTAGAATACCATATTAAATAGTGTAAATAATATGCTAATCATATTACTATTAAGTTTTAAGAGGAAAAACCCATCAAAAATTTTTTTTGTAAAATTTAACATGGAGTAAGTTAAATATATACACTTAAAATGAATGCGACGTTCCCCTTACTAACAAGCGTTTTTCAAATTATTAGGAATTTTTAAGAGATGGTCTCCCTCATCATTTATGTATATGGATCAAAGTGGCATGATAATCGTTTTGCGAAGAATGTGGCCATTGTTGGAACTAATCTTGTTTCAGTAAGTTGCGTCTTAGTCATTGGAAAATAATTTAGAAAATCAAAGTGATATTAGTGCTCAGTGTATTTTTGTGCCCCAATTAGCATGGGAGGAAAGTGATATTTTAGAAACGTAAGCTATATTTCGTTCTTGGAGATTGTCAGAATCTGTTTGTGCTTTAATACAAGTGTATGGAGTGAACGCAAAAAAATCTTGGAAGACATGGAATTAGATCATATCGACAGTTTTTTTTCGGCAATTGACTGTTCTGGCTACTTCGGGGATCGAACTACATTTACCGCTGGGCTTAAAAATTCCAGAAGAGACAGAGTAAGTTGGTTAACATTTAGTTTGGCTTATTTTTTACGTAGTTTTAAAGCTAATATGCAGTGGATTAAAACAATCAAACAGCAAATGGCCTTTTTTTGTTATGATATGCTACAGTAATCCAGTTATATTTCCAACTGCTATACTGCAGTTCAGCTCAATGTTATTTTGTAGTTTGCTGAATTGCTGTGAATGTGAAAGTAAATCTGCTTTGCTTTGCTTTGGTTTGCTATGGTATATTGTCTTTTCTGTGACTGAGAATAAATTTTATTTTGAAATACGACTAATTTAATAAGTTTAATAAGTGGCAGCTTCCACAACAAATCAATTTAAAATTTTGCTATTGCTGCAGCATTCAGCAACAGCATTTGAAGATTTTGTATGTTCTCAATTACTGTTTTTTTTTTAATTACTAACAATTTTCAGTGATATGTGAGCAAGATACGTTATCAGCAACCACCTCAATAAAGATCTTAAACTAGTTGGAAAAAATATCAAGTGATTTAAGTGGAGATTCTACTAGAACCTCCAGCACGTTAGCGTCGAATAAGCGGGAATTAAATCATTACGCTATAATTCCATGCGGTCAAGACGTCTCTACACTTATGAAGTCGACTATAAAGGGTACATTAATTCTCGCCTACTACGAAAAAAATGGAAATCTTGACAACAAAAATCAAAAAGAGTCGACCCATTGCATTAGTGACAGTTTTGTTGGAAAAAAATAAAAAATAAAAATGACATACAGAAAAGGCAGTAAGTAGGCACCAACATTATGAACAATAAGTAACTTGTTTTTTTTTTCACTTTCTTTTGTTCATGTATTTCAATCCTCACATAATTCATAATATGTGTACGCTTTTCCTATATTATATTTTTGGTTACAGGCAACATACTTCATACCTCGAAAATCTGGTAAAAAGAACCCTAAAGGAAAATTACATTCGCGTTGGTGTAATACGGATCACCTTGCAAATCCGGTGATACCAAATTCAGGCAAATATAGTCTGGAAGAGACCCAGGAATGGGATGGTTTAACATAGGTAAATAAATCTTCAAATTATTAATAAAGTTATTCTGCGGCTACGTGAATTTTCAGAGGAATCGTTTGAAAAAAGTGTTGGCTTCAAAATAACTGTTCATCATGGAAAACAGTTCGAAATAATTGGAGGGATACCAGCAAATGGAGAGCTGCTCAATTTCAGTCTAAAGCAAAATCTGATTTGTCGACTCTGCTAAAGCAATGGCCACGTTTTAATGAGCCTGATGGTCATGAACTGGTAGGACTTTACTATGAAATTTTCTTCACTATGTATAATTACACAATAAATACAGATTGACATCGATTTTCATACGCTACACCCTGAAAAAGGAAATCTCTTTTTCACAAAGTACGAAGATTTCCTTGTTAAGATTTTACTATATCTTATGTGCGAAGTTAAGGATAAGGCATCTAAAGAACTGCTCAAGCTATTGGACCACGATGGACTTGCAAGATGTTAAATATTCATTTTCAAAAATAATATCGGGTAGAAGCGTAATTTTGCATTATTGAATTGTAAGTGTAATATATTCTTATTAATTTAAATATATTTCTATTTATATTTTTGTTATGTTATTCGTTATGTTTTTATTGAAAAATTGTTCTGTATATTTTTAAAAAATATGTCAATAAAAAATTAGAAAAAAATTTACTTCTTTTTTATTTATAAATGTCTTTTTAAAATAAGGAGATTTGTTCTTAAATATTAAGAAGACTTCATATTATATCAAGTAGATTTCACTTTTTATAATTAATAAGATTCCTGTTTGCGTTAAAAAGATTTCAATTTAAAATAACCACCTTGTTTTAATAAGAATCCACTTGGAAAAACCATCCGAGTTCTATTTGATTTCATGTGAATAATTCATAAAAGGCCATCAAAGCTTTAAATAGTTTTTCTGTATGGTATCAAGTGAACTATCTTCTTGGATGAAAATCATAGCGAAATCCTATTAATTTTGTTCAACTTTAGGTGGATTTTTTTCTCTGTGTGCTCTACTAATCAATCAATAGATTACCGAATGAATACCTTATGAAACGGCGCCAGTCTACAATTTTTTTTACTCGTTTATCAGAAAAAATATATTAATTTTCGGTCGAGAGCCGTTTACTACAATACTACGTTTAAAGAATTAAGATTGACATACAATTTTTAACTTATCCCCTACAAGGTATGATAAATTGTCGCGGAAAATACTTTTCTTCAAAGTATGCAGAACACCTTCAAGTTGACGTTCTCATGAAAAGTGATTATGTGACAAGGAATGAACAAACCTTAAAGACGGGTAAGGGCTGACATTGCGTCTGGCGAATTTAAGTCCATAATTTATGTAGTTCTGACTAAAATTGTTCACTAAACGAAATTCAATGAAAAGCTATATACACCCAAGTCTATTTTTACACGAATGTTTTTTTACACGATTTGGTTTGGTTTAACACAATCACCCAACCTCGCTCAAATAAAACCTTCATTGGCAAATTAAATTTGTAGGGAATTATGCGGTCAAATAAAAGATTAAAAAAAAAAAAAAACTAATCGGTATCCCAAACGACTGGTTATTTACAATTTCATAAGATGTGTACAATCGCACTAACATTAGTAAATTTTTGAGGCTGGTGTTTATACTTTCGGTAGCCTTTTCTTACAACATTTTCGGTAACAGCTTTCTCACGGCCAGGATATAAAAAGCGAGCGATCGAGCAGGTGCACTCGCGGCGCTGATATGGCGCATCAGCTGTAAACCAAAAGACGACAGTGAAACGGAAAGCTACCAAGTTACCAAAGGACAACTATCAACTTGAGGATAAGAGACAAGATCAAACCGAACTGAGGGCTTAAGATGAAGGCCGAAATACAATGATGACGACACTGTCATCGTAAATGTCGCCGAATTAACCCAATGGCACCGACATCCTTATGTTTGTTGACATATCAAGATAATGTATTTGGTAAAATTATTTGTTGAAATTTATTAGCAATTTGGGAAAGATATAAAAACAAAAGTTGTAAAAGTGTAATATAAGCAATGATTAACACTGAGCTTCTGTGGATTACAAAATATCATCTACCACTTATTTTCAACTTCTTTCCATTTTTTTCTTCTTTTAAATATGTATTTCGATATTGAGGATTTCTTTTAGCATAAAAATACTTCATTTCCCTCACTAAATTAATTAATTGCTCCTCAAAAGGATATTTTGCTCATTACTCTGAGCTGTCAAAATCAAGTTACGACGACAACGACGATCTTGGTTACGGTGACAAATTTGGTCGGCACCATTAGCTGGCCATATACGAGAGTAATTTTCAACGGATCTGATCCGCCGAGGTCATCTTCCGTGGACCAATTCCGCATGCTAGTGCGCAAAACGAGTATATCAATCTCGCAGAACAGTTCCTTCGTGAAACGGCTCCGTTGATTCAAGTCGGTCATCGGCCATTAACAGTCCAGTTGTTGTAGCAAGAGTTCTTACTAAGGAGTGGTCCAGAAAAAATTGACCCATTAAGTTATTTTTATACCTGAAAAATTACAATAATCCAGGTCTGGATTTTTTTGTTAAAATATTCCATAAATACTGAGCTCTGAGTTTATATGAATCATTCGTGTATTGGAAGTGAAATAGTTAAAATGTCTCGTAGCGAAAAATAAGTGCGTGAAATAATTTTGTCCAAATATTTGGAAAATCCCACAATTTCAAAAGACCTGAACACAAGTTATTCCACGGTAAAAAGGACAATAGCCAAGTATAGGCGAGGGTTGTCAATAGGAAGGAAAACCAAGGCCATCCCGTCCAGACGTCATAAAACATATGAAGGGTACTTATTCTCGGAAACCCGGGAACTTCGGAAAGAGATATGGCGACATTGGCAGGAGCATCAAAGTGGATTAAGGAGCTATAAGGTTCAAAAAGTGCCGCTGAGGAAGGAAGAAGAAGAGAAAACAGCAAGAAGAAGAGCGAGAAAACTTTATGAGAACTACCTGACGAAATACGATTGTGTCGTTATGGGTGATGAAATGTATTAGAAATAGCTTTTGTATTTTAAAGTTTAAGTTGTAAGAAACAAAATATAAAAATTTTATAAAAAAATTGCCATTAGAGTTTTTACTGCAAACAAAAATAAATGGGTCAATTTTTTCTGGGCCACTTCTTATATTCTAATAATATTTTTATATTCTCTTTTGTTAATATCTTTCTAATGGTCTGCACTTTATTTCCAAAAAATTATAATAACGTGAATAAAGTTACATACCTTCATATACTTTTCCTTTAAAACTTTGAATAGGAGTGTCTTTTCAAAAGGGGATATTTACGTCCTAATCGTTTTTTCATAAAATCGAAAAAACTGACTGTAGCAATACCAATAGCTTTACAGAATAATAGGAGGAATATATGTAAAGGATATGATAAGTTATCTAGAATATATTATTTTGAAAAAAAATTGCCTATTACTTCCGGTAATATTGGCTTGCAAAGTTTGGAAATATCCCCTTTTGAATAAAAATCTTTATAATGTTCTGTACCATTTTGTAAATATCCCTTTTTGTGTTGTACGTTTTTGTAAATATCCTCTTTTGTTTTGTACATTATACTAGAATAAAATTATTAAAGCATATTTTGAGTATTCTTATCAGTTTTTATTTTTTAATTCTTACTTCTATTTTTACTCAAAAATATAAAACAGAAACTTCTCCCTTAAAAATTTATTTCGACTATTGAAATCGTACTGTAAATATCCCTTTTTGAAATGAAACTAAAGTAACAGTAATAATGTCATATTTTTTAATGTAAATATCCCCTTTTGATCGGAACAAGTGTTTTCAAGTAAGATTTTCTATGAGTTTATCTCGTTTTGTTTCGGTTTACAGTGACGAAATCTTGAATTTCAGAGTAGAGAATATAATCTCATACTTAACTTAAAAAAAATGAAAATTGTAAATATCCCCTTTTGAAAAGACACTCCTCTATTATCCCACACGTTTATGGATTTATATATCCTAAAATTTAAGCAGGAATTCCAGTCGAAAATTTTAAATCTGCATACGATCTGCCAGTTGCGAGAAATCTCTCTTCGAGAGGTATGAATTGTCGCATTATAGTGTCAGTTTTATTCAAATGTGGTTTAAGTAAGCCTTAGAATTGTTTTATAAAAATGTTGATAAATTTTTCCTAATTCTTGTAATATGTTTTATTTACCTAACAATAGGTCAAAATTTGTCTCACTCTTGCGTAGATAATTTTTAAAATCGTTTGGTTCATTTGTCCGGAGCTCTTTTATTAATTTCATATGTCCAAAACCATATTTTTACTTCTTTTTTATAACTGCATTATAAATTAAAACAAAAATGCCTGCAGCCACTACAGCGATTTGTTTCCTACTCTTCAATACCATTTTATATGACTGATCCGGCATGAAAGTCCCCAGATCTTTCAAACAAGCAAGAAAGACCAAGTTCGCGGATCAGATCCGTCAAAAACCAAAGAAAAACATGCAGCTAATTTTACCACGGACCTGATATATTGAAAAGCGGATATATCCGCGGACTGGGTCAGCTCATCAGATCTGCCACGTTAAGGGTCGACAGGGGACCTGATCCGCGGAACTGAGATCAAACCCGTACAACATTACGCTCGTGTATGGCCAGCTATTGGGTACAGCAACATGATATTGCCATTAGGTCAATATTTAATTTGTCGTCGTAAATGTCGTGTCGGCGTTTTTCGGCCTTGAGCCCCAACGATCAAATGAAGCCAATGAAGAGAACATCGAGGGAAACTACGACAACCGTATAAGAAAAAAGGCGCAAAACCAACTTGAATTGACTTGAGGAGCATTCATTCATTGTCGAAAATTTGACCGAGAAGCACTATAGGGTCTCCTCAAGAATATAACTCAATTGTGATCTTTTTATAATAATAAAACTTTAAAGTGTTTTTACACATATAAAATAAATAATTTTGTTGAAAATTTAGTAATTGGTAAATTATAATTTTCAAAGTTTTGTTTATTAATTAGAAATGAACTATTTTTCGATAGCCCTTACACAATGTCGCCTATAACAAAAAATAAAATGAAAAGCCAAAATTCAAATTTTGGAGCATCTTGCAACTGGACAAAGTGCAACGTCTGTAAGTGGGCATTTTGGTGTGCATGAAGCTACTGTAAGAACTATTAAGAAAAATGATGCTACCATAAGGAAGTCGTGTATGTTCTGGAGCTAGGCTCATCTCAGTCGAACAGTTCTTACGAATTTATTTTGCGCAAGTATAGGGTGGATTAGAGGGTCTTGGAAAAGACATGTCCTAAATAATTAAAGATGAAACTGCGCTTGTCGATGAGTCGGATGCTAAAGAATATTCTCAAAAACTAGGTAAAATAATTGAATATGGATAAAAAAAAAAAATACCAAATCGAACTTACGTAGCGAAAGCGCAGAAATAGCTGGTGGTATTAAGGTAGCAAATAATCCTATAACACTTATGTATATTTTGTTTCAAACACACTTAAGGAGATTGTATGTTAAAACCTGTGCTTTTAAATCCATTCCTAAAAGCACGATCAATGAAAGGCCTTAATTTCAATAGATTGCCAATACACTGGATGGTAACCAAAAAACCTGCGTGACAATTGATATTTTTAGTAAGTAGTTCCACATAGGGAATAATTGCGAATATTTGAAGCGAACATTCCAATACGTTTTGAACAAAATGAATGATGATGAAACATTAACAGTTGTGTGGATGTGTGGAAAAAAAATTTCAATTATTGATTGTATCAATCAAATTGGATTAGCGTTACCTCAATTAAGACCAGCTGTTTTGAATGCATGTTGGAAAGCTATTTTGGCCGAAATGTGTTAACAGCAGAGATCCTTCCTAACAATAAAATTGATGGAGAAGGATTTGATGATCTATCGCAAGAAGATATTTATGAATTTATAGTTGATAAACCTTTTAGCGAAGATGAAATAATATAGGTTTTCCTTGTGGAACTATTGGTCTTAATGAACATAGTGATAATGACGAGGACGAAATTATTCTCAGCGCAGATATTCTAAAAAAAGGTTTAAAACTGGCCAATAAATTCGGTTACCATTTCGTCAAACATGATCCAAATAAAGAACGAGCTGGGAAGCTCCAACGTTAGCTGAATTTATTAATGTCTTCTTATAGCGAACTTTATAAAGGTGTAGCCAAAATATGGACAGAACGATTAACAACAACAAAAAGAATTTCACCAATGAAGCAAACAGACAATAACTAAAGAGGCGTTTCATCTGATTCCAGTGATATTGTAGTTTTATACAAACGCAAACGTATAATAGTCCAGTCAGTAGGGGTTTTTGCCCTACAAAATGTGGGATAGCTGTGATTTTTATATATGTTATTTAGTTCCGGGCCCCGATGAAAAATCCAAATTTTCGCCCTTTTGAGGGTTTTCGCGCGGATTAAAGGTACAAACATTTTTTATTTTTTTTTCAAAATAATTCCTCAACGGTTGATGCTACGACAAAAATTGCTTTTACAAATTTGAAGAAGACTAAATCCCCTACATTTTTTGTGTAAATACCTTTTTTGTAAAACTGATGTGTGACGAGTTACAGCGGCGGAAACGTGAACATTCTTCCAAAAAAATATGTGTATATATAGTACCATTTATACATGGTGTTTCGTCCATGGTAGTCCATAGGACAGGAAGTGATAGATAGTAGTCACTTAGTCAAACAAAAAATTGTATCGAATCGCAACCGTTTTTGAGTTACAGGGTGATTAAGAAAATTTGCTAGTCTTTCATAAAATATCTTGTATCTTAAAAAGTTCAAGGCGTACGGTCACTTACAGAGCTCATTGTATGCAGAACTTCATGGCCTTTCAAACGATTTCTTGAACAGCCCTGTACTCATCTCCGCTTAGGAGTTATGCCGGTCTAAATTAAAAATTTTGGATGCTCTTACCTGTTTATTGACTTTACCCTCTTTTTTTACAAGAAAGCGCTTAATGTAATTTTTTTTAATAAAAACAGTAAACTGTGGACTCACGTCTTTAATTTGTCCTATTATACATATGTGCTCACTGTAGCCATTTAACAGTTATTAGCTCATAACCTATTCAGGTCATACCGTAATTAAACGATATTGTTTTTAAATGACGTGTTTTCAGTCACTAAGGGAACAAATTATCTTTAGTTTAGACCACCAAAACTTCTGAGCGGAGAGGAATACGGGGCTGGTCGAACAGTCGTTGGAAAGGCCATGAAGTTCTACATACAATGAGCTCGTCCATTCTGTACTTTCTAAAATATAGGGTATTTTGTGAAAGACTAGCAAATTTTCTTAATCACCCTGTAGTAACTCCAAAACGGTTGAGATGCCGGCCTCCTCTTGTCGGGGCCCGAAACTAAGTTACATATACTTATAAAAATCATAACTACCCAACATTTGTAGGGCAAATGCCTTATTTATTCCCTATTGATTGGACTAATGTTATTGTCAAAAAGTGATAGCGAATAAAATATTGTTACACACATAAATTAATTGTAAAGGGTTTTCCAATAAGAGGTGTTATTTTAATTTTAATTAGCCCGCTATTTCGGTAGATGTCACTTTTGGAGCTGTCATTTTTTGACATTTGACAAGTAGAAACTACGCCATTAATAAAAATGGAACGATACACGATTCAACAACGCATTAAAATTATTAAAATTCACTATAAAAATGGTGAAAATGTGTCAGAGACGGTTCGTAAAACTCGAACATTTTTGGGTCGTCGTGAAGCACCTTGTCGGACCGCAATACAGAAATTGGTAGAAAAATTCGAGCTGTCTAGACAAGTTAGTGATGTGAAGAATAAAACCCGTGCACGTCGCTCAAGAACAGCCGAGAATATTGCTGCTGTAGCCGGAAGTGTTGAAGAAACCCCAGGTTTGTCCATTCCTCGTCGTTCTTTGGAATTAGGCATTCCACAAACGTCATTACACCGTATTTTCCATAAACATTTGGGTCTTAAGGCTTATAAATGATCCGGAATTCCATCGAAAACTCATCTTGAGTGATGAGGCCCATTTCTACCTCGATGGCTTCGTCAACAAGCAAAATTGTCTCATCTGGGGCTCGGAAAACCCAAGAGTTATTATTGAAAAGCCTCTCTATCCTCAACGTGTGACTATTTGGTGCGGTTTATGGTCCCGCGGGGACATTGGACCTTACTTTTTCGAAAATCAACAGATGATTAATGATTTTTTATGGCCAGAATTGGATGGTATTGATCTGGACAACGTTTACTTTCAACAAGACGGCGCTACGTGCCATACAAGCAACGGAACCATTGATCTTTTACGGGAAAAGTTTCCGGACAGTATTGTCTCTCGAAGAGGTGATCACAATTGGCCACCGAGATCTTGTGACTTAACACCTTGCGACTTCTTTCTTTGGGGCCACGTGAAAAGAAGGTCTACGCCAACAGCCCAGCGTCGATTCAAGACCTCAAAGATGGAATTCGTGAGGCTATCGAGGACATAGGGCAGTCACTTTGCGATTTGGTTATGGAAAATTTCATGAAAAGGATATGGTCCTGTAGGTGCGGTCATGGTCGTCATTTGGCTGATGTTATTTTCCATTATTAACGGCATATCTTCCTCTTTATAATGAAATAAAGATCCGATCATTTATCTCAAAAAGTGGCATTTTTCTTTGAATATCAAAATAACACCTCTTATTGGAAAACCCGTTATATCTTTTCCCTTTCAAATTATAATTTACCTACTTTATTTACATATATAACTCATTTTTATACACACAATGCATTTTTTATGAAGAGGAAGTTGCAAGCACATAGAAACAATAACATGCTAACATGAATTTTCATATGTGGTTTGTTGTTTTATCTTGCTGATTGATTAGGTTTGGAACCATCTCTGTTTTTCCATAGGTACAGCGTATTTTTTTTTTTTTACATGGAACGTATCTACTTTTCATCAGACTCCATCTAAGGAATTATAACCTTTTAATGAAGATGATTTGTTACAACCCTATAAAGTTCTTTCTATCCTATATCCTGGATAATTTTGAGTTGAAAGTTTAATTGAAACAAGCTTATTTTTTCCAATTTTAGAATATAGCTTTCCCCTCTGGAGGTGAAAAAGCTCAATAAGGAAAACCATAAAGCTCCGGCATATGAAGTTTTAGCAAACTTTTCCTGGTCCTCCGTCCTCGTTGTATTCCAATGATAACACAGGTGGTGAGTTTGCCATTTTCTTTGCTGCCGAAACCACGCGTCTGACATGTCACTCCGCATTTTTCTTTTTCCCGACAATTTTCCTTAATCTCTTGCATAAAGTTTGTTCATTCACTTCATTTTCCGTACACATCTCACTCGGTTGCAACATGCTTTTCAATTGATACCAGAGTGCCAAGTGATATGTGAAACGTAAAGTTTGCGTTAACATTTTCCAGTGAGTTACATGAGTTGGTGTTTAATAATTAGTGAAAATCTTTATTCTTGTTTTCTGCGCTGGACAATATTTTTCTTGAAGTAAATCATTTAGTGTTGTTGTTGCTGTTGTTGTTGTTTTCTTTAAGCTTATATATAAAAGCATGACAGTTGAAGTGACGTCACGTAACAGTGGAGTAGGATGTGGCGGTGGAGTCATCACAGGTGGACGAACTGGCGCCACTACAACCGGGGGCAATATGAACACTTCAACATTACAGAAACAAATGTCATTCATGAGCAATCCATCCAAAGCGGACGAAATTGAGGTCATCGAATCGGGAAATCCTGACGATCCAGTCCAGGATCAAAAGGTAACGATTTAAAATTGTCTTGAATTTTTTATTAAATTTCCGGCACTGGTTGTGACACCACTAATCAAATTTGTATGAGAAATTCCCTCAGCGCTATGCTGAGTGAGCTGATTAAAAATAGCCACGGACTGTGTAAACAATTCGTTTGGTGTTTACTATTCCATCTATCGCTTGGATGGATTAATACGTAAATTAGCGTGTTGTTTTCTTCTATATTGAACACCCCCTGAGAAGGTAAAGGTCTCGTCCATGGCAAAGGTATTGAGAAAACAAAGAGCGAATAAAGTCTAATTACGAATTTTCACGCCTTCCAAATGACCGGTGGGATTATGTTATATAACAAACTCACAAACTGTTTGCACGACTTGATAATTTCGTTAGGGTTACGACCCCTAGTACAAGTTTTGTACGTTTTATGTTTAGGCAGGTGGGTAAATTGGTTTGGTATATATATATATATTAAGAAATTAATATATATATACCTATATTTTATATACATATGTATGTCATAAACGTGACCATATGTATTGGAACTTTATTTGTATCCAATTTAAAACTTTTTGTAAAAGAATGGGATGCCACGGACTAATGACTAATGGAGACGTATGACGTATAAAAACATAGGCACCATATAAACATAATTAGAAGGAAGTTAAATATTTTGGAGGGAAGGTGGACGAACAATTCCGTTTTTAATTCCATATTATTTATTAATGAGGAACCATTGACTACATATACCACGACCATAAATATGCTTTGTAGGTATATAACTATGATGAAAGGAACTGTTGACTTGTGGTTTATTCGGGCATTTATATTCTCTTTGATGTTGGAATCTAAAGAAAATTGTATGGAGCTAAAAAGGGTTGTAGAATTTTTCACTTATCCTTTTCGTACATATATAAATCGAAAAATGTAGTCTTTAAATTTGTAGACAGCAATCCGTATAGTATGTGGGCGGCATTATATAAGGATGTAGTAAAAAATGAGGGCGTATCATTAAGTTACCTTTTGGCACTACCATAAGTAGAGATAAAATTTAAATTGTACGGATTGACCTGCTTTGTTTAGTTTTGATTGCAAAATTGTCCAGATGAAAATATTTGTGTAACATGTAAACCAAATTAATTCTCTGGAGGCAGTTTTTAAGTATGTAGGTAATCGAAAGAATTAAGCTCTCCTAAAATTTTCCTGCGGAGATTGTATTTTTCCAACTGTGCTTCGACAAAGTATTCTTAAAAAGAATTAAGACATACTAAAACGAACACACCTTCGGAGCTAGCTATTTATATGGATTTAAGTGCAAACACATGTGAAAAAATATACCATATAACAATATAACATAACTGTTGAAATTCAAGATCGCATATTGTCGTAAAACACTCGAGAAATACTTCCTAAGTCATGAAACAGAAATGTACATACATATATGTATACGTACGAGTCCGTTCTCTAAAATGATCTATATTGATACTAACGGAAAACTGCCAGACATTGACTTTATATATGCCATAGAGCCTAAAGTATTATCCATACAGGAAAATAGTCTTCCAGTAATTTTAAACATGACTCCTTACATTCCCAAAGGCTACACTTACTTAACAAAATAATAAAATAATTTTGATTACAAAGTAACCTTACCACCGAACAAACAATGCGAAGCCAATTCGAATCGCAAGATTATCACAAAGTGCAATATAAGTTTTGCTAGTGAATTCAAATGAGATATGAAAGCGAAACATCGACCGGAAGCAAATGTTGACAGAAAATTGTATCACAATGGTGGTAACACTTCGGATTCACTTTGCCTTTCATTTTCGACAAGATTTGATAAATTTAAATGTTTCCAAAGTGAATATTAATCTACTGTGGTAGCGATAACTTTAGCGATTCGCAAATGAAATTATTTCTCAATCATTTGCGATACCAGCATGTCCCATCTACCTATGAATATAATTTATAAATCTATGTTTGTAGATACCTATACGTATCTAATGCAGTCTCGTATAAATGTAGTCTCTCATTTTACCCTTAATTTTAACTAAATACATTTTTTTGCTCACCTTTTATAATTCACTGATAGAAACACAAACACGACAAATTTCTGATCTGTTCATGTTAAAAAGCAAATTCAATAAATAGAATAGAAGTGAAAATCTTGAAAATGTAAAACTCGGGCACAAAACAGCCCACATGCACGTGAATATGTAAGATAAATAATAGAGACCAGAATTTATATTCGCCTTCGTTTCGCTTTTATATCGCTTCGATAGCATAAAATTTTTTTAGCTCTGTCGCATTTACTCTCATGATTGACATTGCGCAGCTTTATTGTCACTTAAGTTTCGCTGTTGCAGACGTTCGCCAAATTGTTTGCTGGGCCAGCAATATTATTGAAACGATATAAAAGCGAAACGAACTCGAATATGAATTCTGTTCTCTATTATTTATCTTACATAAAGACGTGAATGTGAGCTGTTTTGCTCGAAAATTTCTGAGAATTTTACAGTTTCAAGATTTTAGGTTTTATTTTTCCATTCTAATTTTGCATTTCAGTATGAACAGATCAGAAATTTGTCGTGTTTGTGTTTCTATCAGTGAATTGTAAAAGGTGAGCAATAAAAATTACATTTAATTAACATTAAGGGTAAAATGAGAGACTACATTTATAGAAGACTGGATTAGATATGTGCGAAGAGAAGCAAAGCAAAGCCGAAGTGATTCCACCAATGTAATGGTGCAATATCGCTAATGATTGAGAAATAATTTTATTTGCGAATCGCTAAAGTTATCGATACCACAGTAGATTAATATACACTTTCGATACATTTAAATTTATCACATTTTATCGTAAAAGAAAGGCAAAGTGAATCCGAAATTATACCACCATGCGTAATACAATCTTCTGTCAACATTTGCTCCCGCTCAAGCATTTGTTTTCATATCACTGAATTCACTAGCGAAATTTATGATCCACTCTGTGACATTTTTCCGATTCGTATTTGGCTTCGCAATGTTTGCTGGGATAGTACCAGGCACTGACATGTATATTAATGGAATGCTCATTAAATCAAAAATGCATGGAAGCAAATGGAAGCACTTTTATATTTTTATCTCTTTCTGTGAGAGCATGCTTTCCCACTTCTGAAATAAAAAATTGGTGCTAGAGATTAGTCTGTCCATTTATATATATGTCAATGCTGTCAGTGAATCGATAGATTATGTACACTGTAAAAGAAGTAGCGCAATCCCCTAAATTTAAGACGCATTTTTTCCTAAAACTAAATTTATGTCATTTTCTTTGTCAGAAAGGGAAAATCAGTTTAATTTTTCAATCTCAATGGAACATTCCATAAATTTAGGTATTTAGCACCAGAAAACCTATATAGTATGTAAAATTCCCGAAATGTCAAGCTTTCTCGGATCTAAGGAAGAGAACATTCAATAAATTAGGTATTATTCCACATTTTTTATGGAACACTTACAAATATATTTTCGTTAATATAATTAACACACTATTTTTGAAGTAACTCCATTTTAGGTACAAAAAACCTATTCCAATTTCTGAAGTGGAGTAATCCCTTTATTCTAGAACTGGTGGCACGAATTGTTGCCACTAACACTAGGGGAAGTTTTTTTTTTCACTGTATCGATAACTTTCTGGCCATACAATGAGGAAAAGCATAAAAAAGAGAAGGAGAGCTACACCGTTAAAAATATCTATTGAAAATTCCGCTACTATAATAGGCAACAAATTGCCAACAATGGTAGCGGAAATTTACACAATTTTATGCGCATTGCAAAGTAATTTCGCACTGTATATAATTTTACATTGTTTATGAATTTTTCAATTTCCGATGTATAATGTGATATGTCAATTTACATAATGCTGTGGAACTAAGTTACATAAGTTGTATGTAATTTTACATTATTTATGAATTCTTCAATTTCGTATGTAAAGTACACAATATGTAAATTTACCAATAGTTTTGTAATTATATATATAATTTATCAATTGCCAATGTAATTTTTCGTCCGGAAATTAATAAATTACATACATAAACAAATAAAAGATCTAGAATTGGTCTTTTTTGTCCCCGATTTTGACGAATGAGCGCTCGTTGGACGCGGAATAATGAGAGGAATCTAACTGTAAAATATTTCTGACCGAGACTTGCTAGTTTCAAAAATATGCCACAAAAACCCTTAGTGTGTGACCTGATTTCTGGTGGCATTTCCTATGCAGTTTTTTTGGTCTATTTTAAAAACTAGACATTTATTTAGCAAAATTCCTTTTTAGATCGCTTTGTATTCCTTTACTCGTTAAAATAAGCCCTCAATCGTCAAGATCGGTGACAAGGTATTTTTTGAATGAAAAAAGTGCAAAGCCTATATTCCAAGCCATTTTGCAAAATTTCGATTAACATTTTTTGTCCCCGATTTTGACGAATGAGCGCTCGTTGGACGCGGAATAATGAGAGGAATCTAACTGTAAAATATTTCTGACCGAGACTTGCTAGTTTCAAAAATATGCCACAACAACTCTTAGTGTGTGACCTGATTTCTGGTCTAAGACCAATTCTTATGACCATGGCACTAATATGAATAGATTAACAATCAAGACGTAATAGAAGTAATACTAGTTTCGATGCTAACAGCTATCTAAGAAATCATCATTTTAAAAATCAATAAATATTTGTAGGTACCTAGTACTTCCATGATTGAGTAGTTTTTTTTTAGCGAAATTCAATTATAAAAATACTGCGTACCTAAAAATATTTTTTTGATTTTTAAAACGGTTTTTTAAGATGACTGTTAGGATCGAAACCAGTCACATTTTTTTACTTGTTTTATGACTAAATTCCACAAAATCAAACAATACACTGACGGCGACCGCATTCTGATAATATTTCCCGTATAATAATTCATAGCAACGCATCCTGATAAATGTATGAGCATGAGCAGAGTACTGAAGGAAAAAATAGAGATAAATGTAAACGTCACGACTTATGTTTTATTGAAATTTCCTTTATAAATATGGGGAATTCAATGCAAATTATAGTATTTAGTGGAATTTCACGCAAATTTACAGTACAATACAAAAGTTTTGTATGATTAAATGTAAAATCACAGTACTGTATGGAATTTTACGCAAATTTACAGTACGATACAAAAGTTTTGTATGATTTAATGTAAAATCACAGTACTGTATGTAATTTTACACAAATTTACAGTACGATACAAAACGTCTATGTAATTAAATGTAAAATCGCATAAATTATTTAAAAAATTACTTACTTTACTTATTTTTGCAATTAAAAGTAGGAAGATTGCAGATTACGTAAAAAGTATTTAATTTCTTAATGATTATGTGTATATACATACATACATTTTAAGGGGTTGTGACTATTTTAACCATAGTAATTTTCCACAATGTTAGTTCATGATTTTTTATGGTGTAGGAAGGACGTCTAACTTTATTGACCAAGTGTATTCATAGTTTGCGACGATTACAATTTTCAAGCTTAAAATAAATAATTGCTTAATAATAGCACAGTCCGCGATTGAACCCAGAATAGGTGATTTAAAATCTTATACATTATTTTCGAATTCGCGCTATTTTTGTTTCTTTTTTCGTATCTCAGTTCTTGAAAATTCACACAGCCAAACTCGTGATTTTATTGCCGAAAGATTTTTTCGTCGAAATTATCTTCGATTTAAACGTTAAAAGGCTCTAAAAGTGATCATACCACGTCACAAGATAATTCGGTTCTCATGACATACATTTTTCATTTTATTACCTTTTAAAGAAATCCAACATCATAACCCTATGTTAAGTATTGCCAAAGTTACAGTGAAAAATTTCATGTAAACTACGAGTAAGAAACTAAAATAGAGGCTATTGCGTGTACATACAGGGTGTCCCAGACTAATATGTCAATATTTTGCCAAATGATTCCTCTCTTCCAGACAAGTAAAAAATTGTATGTGGCAGAGGGGGGGGGGGGGCAAAAGGTCGAGTTACAAGTTGATTAGTAATATATGCTCTTCTTCGTAAAACACCCTATATCTTCAAAAGTACACCTAGTACTGTCTATTTTAAGTCGGCGTTATATGAAGAAGTTTATGGCATTTCCAACGGTTGCTCAACTACCCTCGTATCCCTCCCCACTCCAGAGTTATGACGCTTCTGGGCTTTCGAAATTATGTAAAAAAAGTGTATGTTAGTGGGGGTATTTTTAAAAACAATAACGGAAAAAGAAAAAAAAATTAAAACCAAAACTTTGAATTTGAAGCATCAAAAGTGTGGAGTGGGGAGAGGTTCAGAAGTGGTTGAGCATTCATAGGAAAAACCCGAAGCTTGTGTATACAATGCCTTCTTAAAATAGACAGTACTCGGTGTACTTTTGAAGATATAGGGTGTTTTACGAAAAAGATCATATATTACTAATCACCCTGTAACTCGGTAGGGTGAGCTTTAGCGCCCCCCTCTGCCGTACAATATTTTACTTGTCTGGACGAGAGGAATCATTTAGCAAAATATTGACATATTAGTCTGGGACACCCTGTATATGCCATTTTTGCTTGTCGAACGTGATGATTTTCTCATTTTTTAACATATGGTTCCATCTCTGTCTACATGTATCCTAGGTGTCACTTTTGTTTATGTTCGGTAATGAAATTTACCCTGGCACAAAGGCCTTAGGTAAGATAAAAATTGGAAGGGGAATTAATAGAAAAATATTTACATTTTTTCATGTGGAAATTTAGTAATATTGTATTTGTATCTTTTTTGATAATAAATTGCAAATTAGAATATTGGTAAATGCTTGTAATTTCGATAAAAGTAGGTAATTAATTTTTACTATATTTTCTTGATATAGATTTACCAAAAATGAAATTTTAAGGTAAGTTATTGGGCAACCGAAGATGGTAATAGGCTTACTGGGGAGCCGGGAACCTCAAAATGTTGTTTTATATTTTCAGCACTCACTATGCTGCTGCTGGTATATAATTTTGCCTCATACTTTCAAAAACCGCGAAAAATACCTTGCATAAACTTTTTTTCACCGCCTGCAATGCGATTTTTTTATAGTGTATACAAGCTTATACATATTTGAGATTGACACAAAAATTGTTGATGATGGTCCTCTCCTTTAGTTTCTTACTCGTAGCATGTAATATATTTCTCTTATCTTTTTAAAGATGGGAGAAATAATGCATTTAAGTAATAAACTCACATACATCTTGAATTGCAATAAAGAAAATTAATTGCTATTGCTGAGACTATTGACAGCTTCTTAATTAACCACTGATACATATAATAAGAATGAACTGAGCGTTCTTGCTTCAAAAATTCCAGAAATTTTGAACAGGCTGTGGAAACCATTTATTTCATACAATTGTATATCGATTCATAATTTATTATTATTTGTCGATTAGAAACACTCAAGATGTTAAAAAATAGTAGTTATTGCATTAAATGAAAATTGTCTAGAAAGTTGAATTTGTTTTAATTAACACAAAAATTAATTATTAATATTACTGAAAAATATGTTCCTCTGCAGATTTGATGAGCTTGAAGGAGATAGACGAATGTAAGCAATATATTTGTCTGAATTTTTATGTAAATTCCAATGCATTCCATTTAATTCAATCGTACTGTTTCCAAAATTAGTTACGGTTCAAAGTACATTTTTAGCTTGAAGGAGACAAACAAATTTTACCCAAAATTTGTGAGCAGTCTGAACTGAATTATAGTTTAAAAGGCGTTGGAAAATTCAAAATTTCGAAACAATCGAAACTCGCCTATAACTTTGAACCTATACTCAAGGGGTAAAAACGGGAACCCTATTACTAAGCCTCCGATGTCCGTCCGTCACCGGGCTCTATCTTATTAATAGGTAAACAGTTGAAATTTTCACGGAGTGTGTATTTCTATTGCCGCTATAACAACAAATAATAAAAATAAAATAGAATTAAAAATTAAAAGTGGCCTTATACAAGAAAAGTATTTTTTGGCGTATACATAGTGTTAAATTTTGTACGATAGTACGGAATCCTTCGTGTGCGAGCCCGACTCGCACTTGGCCGGTTTTTACTTGTTATTAGGTATATTTATGAGCCCAGAAATGCAAAGAGCTACAAAATGCTATCAGTTCACTCAGTCAATCAGTATAAAGAATGCCACTACACTTGTACTGCTACAGTGCTGAGAATTAAAATAAATAAAAATTATTGAAAATATTTTGGTCACGTATACAAAATTCTAGCATAGTCAAAATATTAGGGAGTATCTCTGTAGCCAAAGGTTGCCCAAAGTATCCATTTGCTACGATTGTAGCCAAGGTGACAACACTGGCACGTACCCTTATATATTTTTCTAGCTGCTCCCTGGAGAAAAGTTTTCGTTCTGCATGTTATTATACCCTAGATGAAATCTTCCATTTGTAACACCTCGAAATAATGACGGTAGAGCAAAATGGGTTCGACACCCACGCATAATATTCTAAGTTATTTTGGTTTTTGCATGTCCATCTATCCGTCCGCCTGTCTGTCCGTTTGTCCGTCCTCGTGGTAGTTCGAGAGCGCGTTCACTTAGAGAGCTGAAATTTTGCACACGAGCTTTTTTTTTTTTAAAAAAAAGTAAATTTAAGTTCGAAAATTCGACAATTCGGGTACTCCTTAGAAGAGTTGCCATACAAAAATTTCTTTTTCTGCTATATATTTGAACACTGCCTGAGACCGCGTCGACATAAAGAGCTGACATTCAGTACTCAATGTTTTCGTAGTAATAGTAAATAAAGCTTCAAAAGTGGACTAAATCGGGCAATCCCTTCTTGGTGTTGCCATATAACAATTTAGGTTTTTTACGTATATTGTAAAAACGGTCAGTCCTAGATGTTTTTATTGTTTTGAAAAGTTCTTCAAAATATGAAATTGGTTTTAATAATTTTTACTGTCCGACGAACTGCTCTAAAAATATATGCGAAAAACCACTTCAAAAATCAAACTTGCACTATACGAAATTACATACGGGCATTCATGTACTCGGGTATCATTAGAATTGGTCTTAGACCAATTCTTGCTTTTTTACTTGTATAATATTAAATTTGTTGTTTTCTCTTCGCAAATTCAATTACTGGAATCCAGTTATCAGGAACATAAATATCCATGAAATTTTTTTTTTTGTGAAACCGAAATTTGAATCGCAGGGGAGATATGAATGTCTGATAATCATAAATATGTGTTAAATTTTTTCAATTGTATTGTTTTCAGATTGAGTCACATAAGAATGCATTGAGAAATTTTTTTTAAAATTATTTCGATTCGAATCGCAGTAATTGTTAATAAGTATAAAATCAGAATATAGCTAAATTTCAACCCCAAGGGTAGTGCGAAAATTTTCGTTTAGTGCAAGTAAAAATGACCCAAGCGTCTTGGTCTGTAATTCTTTTGTGGCGAAAGTCTCACTTTACAAATAAATACCTGTGAAACCTCTTGAAATTGATTGAAATTCAAACGATGCAGATTTCCTAAATTTACTAATAACTAGTGCACTTAACTAAAATTTTAAATGGTTTGGTCCACTCTGGTTGTCACCGCTTCGGCAACTCGAGTCCAAAAGAAGTTCATATTTATGCAGCTTTGTCTAGTGTATCTTGAATTACGCTGAACTACCAAATCCTCTCTAATATAAATAGTAAGTACATATTACTAAATTGAATAACACGAAGTGACTTAAGAAGTAAGCAAAATACTTAGAGTAAAATGTGTACACAGTCAGTGCAGTAGTTGAGTCAGTGCAGCGGACCAGGGGCATTTTTTGCATAGAAATAAATTTCCGTCGAATTCAAGGCCCCCGGGAGATATTTTCCAAGTCGTGAAACAGAAATGGATGCGTATTCGTGCTAGCTCTGACATTCAAAAATGTCACATACATATTATTTCTTATTAGAAATTCACAACCTATTAAAGTGTACATCGTCCTATTATCTAAACTAATTAGGATAGAATGGGCTACATTCATTACTGTTCACTTCTACAAGATGAAGTGAAAGCTTTATAGCTCATACTAAACTTCATACTTTGATATACAGGGTATCCCAGACTAATATGTCAATATTTTGCCAAATGATTCCTCCAGTCCAGACAAGTCAGGCAGAGGGGTGGGGGGGGGGGAGGGCAAAATGTCACTCTACCGAGGTAGGGGGTGATTAATAAGATATGCTCTGTTTTCGTATCTAGATCTCTATATCTTCTATTTAAGATGGCATTGTACAGCCTTGAGGTTTTTCCTATAAATGCTCAACCACCCCACCCCCGTACCACTACCCACTCCAGAGTTATGACGCTTCAAATTGAAAATCTCGTTTCTTTTTTTATTTTGCCGTTTTGTTTGTTAAATACCCCTCTAACCCCTAAACATTATTATACTTATGTTCCATATGTGACGTTAAGAACTTATTAGCTCTTAACCTATTCCTTGAGGGGGAAATTCGTTTATTGAGAGGGCAGACTTGTCGAAAGAAGTTGCACGTCCATTTTGGATTATTAATACATCCAGAGACAATATAGTTTATTTATTGAAATACAAAAAAAAAAAAAAAATGAAAACAAACCAATTTAATTCTCTAAAATATCAATCACGTACACTGCAAAAAATTTGCACAAATGTTGCCACAAAGATTAGGTATTTTTCCCTAAAATATAGTGAATATTCCCTACGTTTTAGGTAATATTCCCTATATTTTAGGGAAAAATACCTAATTTTTGTGCCAACAAATTTTGTACTGTGTACGTCTCTGCAAGTGTCCAACTGTGGCCTTTTTAATTTAACGAATGTGCCCCATAACACTTAAAATTAATTTTTTACTTAAAAAAAAAAAAACATTTAATTTTATTCAGGAACTTGTTAATAATTTTAAGTACTAATTCACAAAAACTTTTACATTTGAGTTAAAAATATCGCGAGAAACAACTTATTTAGCTTGAACCAAAAATTACAACAAAAAGGCCACAACACATTAAAACACGTAATGCTCCCAACACAGCTGAGATACCACCTCCTAAGTACATACAAATGCTTAGAAAATACACGTGTAGGACATTCACAATTATGTTTATTTTAGTTTTCATAGTTTTCATAGTGAAATTGATCATGAGGAATGTACCCAACGGCGAATGTATCCCACCCTACCCTACTATCTAACTATCGTCCCAAAATTAGTCACCCCCATATGGCTTAGTTAATTGAACTTGTGGGGTCTCGTTTTAACTAAAATGTTGTTATAATTTTCCTGAGAATAGTAGAATTAGGTACATTAGGATACCTTTGGGGATCTAAGGAGTAAAGCATTAGGGGGCGATTTTGATTTAATTATAATAATACGGACTACGGTATGCAACATAGGACTAATTTGGGTCTTTCATGTATAAGTAATACCATCTGTCTTATTTCATAACTTGAAAATTATCTCCCGGAGGTTTTATTGTTTTATTTTATTGTTGAAGTGCTTGCTTGAAGCAGTTATCACGTAAAAGGATCGAATCACATGCAATCCAAAGAGCTTTAGGTTCATTTTGAAAAATTATTTGGGTTTAGGGTAGAGATATTTACCTATTCAGAAGGAAGCAGTCATTAAACAAGGAAAATTTTAAGTTTTTATACAAACACAGAGAAATATTTTTAGATCTAGATTTAATCATTTGAAATTTAAACAATTTCGAGGATAAGGTAAAAATAAGCATAAGAATAAGAATGAACTTTATTTCGGTAACGTATACAAGATTGAAATTTAATTGAGTACAACACTTGTAGTGGTACAGGAAATCACATACACAAAAATTCAGAGAATAAACAAAAAAAGCATAATTAAGTAGAAATTATACTCCAGTAGAAAGAAAACAAACAAACAAAAGTATGAATTTAAAGCAAATAAGAAATAAAAATAATTATGTATACTATAAAATATAAAGTCACTAATAGTATTCCTTTGCGGAATGGGAAAATAGGAGCTATATTATGCTCGTTTTAACGTGTTTCCTTAATGTATTGATAGTACCAGCCGCCTGTATAACAACAGGGAGATAATTCCAACAGGGGATGCTTTGGACAAGGTAAGAGCATTCCATTGCAGTCTCATGAAAGCGAGCCAATACCAAATTTCTATTTCATTGGGAGGTAGTAAAGTGGAAAAGTTCTCTAAGGTACTCTGGCTTATTAACTTTTAGAAAATTGTACAAAGAAACCAAGTTCCTTCATTTAAGGTAAGAGTCAAAGGAACAGCCGAATAAACAAGACCGGAGATGTAAGACATGATCAAAGCTGCGCAATCTATAAATGAACCTTAAAGGGTCGTTTGGGGCAACTTCCATCTTGCGTGTACAGATACTATCTAGTTTTGGAAAAATCAAATATCCAAAAGTGAAATAAGGCAAGATTAGTGCTTAATGCCCTAGACACACAGCGCTATTATACCCTAGACATACAGCACGATCTAATGAATCATTAGTACTAACTATTCATTAAAATGCCGTGTGCCACATAGTATACATCATTATGGCTCGAAAAGCAGATGATAACGAAGTACACTAATGAACTGTTTCCTTCCTTCATTATACCCATAATGAGGAAAAATGTGCTAGATTTGGCATATAATATAAATCTGGAGCTCCGGTGTGCATCTGCCGATTTGAAAAATAAGAAGAAGAAATGCAAAGCACTAAGTAATTATGTCAAAATATTTTTTAATAAAATGTATTTTTTTCATTTCTCAATCGTTAAATGAAATAAAATAAAAATAAATAAAAATTAAAATTAATAAAAACAAAGTTTATCGCGTTAATTCGATCTATATTGCTTTTTTAATGTGATAAGTTTATCAAAGCCAGTTTGACAGAACAACTTAATTAAAGAAATGACTGTGTGTCTGCAGTTTATAATCAATCATTATACACTAATGAGTCGTTACTTATTTCTTTATTAAGAGTGCTGTGTGTCTAGGGTATTAATAAAGAAATAACTAACGACTCATTATTGGTCTATAATGATTCATTATAAACTGCAGACACACAGCTATTTCTTTAATAAATTTGTACTGTCAAACTGGTTTTGATAAACTTATGACGTTAAAGAAGCGATATGGATCGAATTAACGGGATAAACTTCGTTTTTAGGGTTCCGTACCCAAAGGGTAACAACGGGAACCCTATTACTAAGACTTCGCTGTCCGTAATAGGTAGACAGTTGAAATTTTCACAGACTGTGTGTTTCTATTAGCGATATAACAACATATTATAAAAATGAAACTAAATTAAAAATTAAAGGGGGCCCCCATATAAGAAACCTTGATTTTTCGGTGTTTTTTTCCTCGTTTTATTCTCATTCATTATTATTATCATAAGTAGGAATTTTTTTTTTTTTAATGACAGCATTAGTTTTACATATGACGCCTACTCTCATTTGAAAAAATAAATAAAAAGTACATAGTGTTAAATTTTCTACGGAACCCTTCGTGCGCTTTTCCGACTCGCACTTGGCCGGTTTTGTATTATTTATTTTATTTTCACTTTCACAATTTACAAATGAGAAAAACTTCATATTAAAAAGAATAAGTTTGTGATTTGCATTTCTTTGCATTTCTTCTTCTTATATTTATTATCTGAGAAAGTATAGTATCAAAACGTAACATTATATATTCTATTCATCTAAATTCATCTATTGAATGATACCAAAATATTCCACCTTCAGAAAATAGTTATTCAGAACTTCCTATTTTAAATAATTTCTAATGTGGCAGACTAGTGCAATGGATTTAAGCTTCATATATAAAGTAATTAACTTTTATTAGAATAATTATTAATCGGTAGATGCACAGCGGAGCTCTAGATTTATATTATATGCCAAATCTAGCACATTTTTCCTCATTATAACTATAATGAAGGAAAAAACACTTCATTAGTGTACTTCATTATGATCTGATTTTCGAGCCATAATGACGTATACTATGTGACACACGGCATTTTAATGAATAGTTAGTACTAATGATTCATTAGATCATGCTGTGTGTCTAGGATATTAGACGAGAACGACTGGATAATATGTTCACTGAAAGCCACAATTTGCCTAGGCCCCATATATTTTTCTGGTCGTATTATTAATATTATCACAGCACTTTGTATTGGGGTTTAATATTATCCCAAGGTTGGTGACCTTATTTAACATAGGCAGTAAAATGTCGTTCAAAAGTATAGGTGGTATATCGGTTTCATTGAGTGTGCTATAATAAAAGATAGTGCACAGTGACTTCCCAGGATTTAGTAGCAGCCGATTATAGTTCGACCAGACGCAAATTCGGTCCAAATCAGAGTTTATACGTGCATCATAATCCTCGAGGAGGCTAATACTACTACTTAGATACAACTGTACATCATCAGCATAGAGATGAATTTTCACATAACGCACAATTTGCGGTAAATCGTTGATAAATAAGCA
The DNA here is from genome assembly GCA_963924295.1 of Dioctria rufipes. Classification (NCBI taxonomy): domain Eukaryota; kingdom Metazoa; phylum Arthropoda; class Insecta; order Diptera; family Asilidae; genus Dioctria; species Dioctria rufipes. The sequence goes on along the minus strand of OZ002741.1, from coordinate 237,513,047 downwards.
AAAGAGCAAAGGACCCAGAATTGATCCCCACGGAACCCCTCGTACAAGCGGCCGCTCAGGGGAGAGAAAATCTTTGACTTTGATGACGGTGAGATAAAAAGCTATTTACCAGGGGAACAGCTGGGGTACTGAAATTAAAGGAAGATGACAGCTTCTCGAGAAGAAAGTGTGAAAGTTTTGGAAAAATCTTAAAAAAACAGGGCAGTCAACTTGTCTCGGTCCAAAGCCAATCTTATATCTGAGGATACTGCGGTTTCGCAGCAGCAATAAAAAGAGCGGAAGTCCGATTGCCAGTTTGTTAATAAGTTGTATTATTCCATATAATGCATTATTTGCTTTTCTACTACTTTCGACAAAAAACATATTAAATTCATTGATTGGCCTGTAATCACCGTGAAATAGAGCAGGGGACTTCTTGGGCACAGGCAATACAGTTGCTACTTTCTACTCACTAGGGAACATAGATGACATTAAGCAAGTGTTAATTGTATGTAAGATATACTTGCCAATGTATGGGAATAATATTTTGATGTACCGCGGTGACAAGCTGTCTGGATCGATTGGATCAGACTTAATTAGTACTTATCGCCACGGTACGTTCATTTAAGTTAGTCCTATAGAAAAAGAATGTGTTAGAAGGATTTGGGGTAACATGCGTTGGATGATTTCAACCTTAGATATTTTGTAACCGTTTTAAGGGATGAAATTTTATTGTTTTTCGGAACAGTTTCTCACTGCTTTGGAAATGGAAATTTTTAATGCCTTTTCCACATTTGGATTTATTCCGTAGTGTTTTTACCCGTTTTTAATGTTTTTAGCAATTTTGGGTGTGTGTCTGATAACATCCATAGTGGGATCAAAATTAATTTAATAATACTTTGATTTTGGTATTCCTATCTCGAACCGTTTTCTTTTCTGGATAATCAATTTATCAGTAATTGTATGATACAGTTACGATGGAATACCTTTACTAGGATTTCTAAATCCAGCGATATTATCTGTTAAAAATGGGTCAAATTTCATAATAAATTTCAAGAGCCTGGGTATGTCCACGTTATAACTACTTCCGGAAACACAATGATTTCATTGTTTCAACTGCTAGGAGAAAAATATTTTTGCAGTAAACAGTTTCTTGTTTTTTTGTTTTGTTTTTATTATGTGGGAATCTATTTTGACTGCCTGATGTGATTTCCTTATTCTCCTTTTCTCCTTGCTCTTCAATCCTTCTCCTGTTTCGCCAGTCACTAAGCCTGGAAATTGCTAACTGTTTGGTGGTGTCACCAACGATTTTCACTCAGCGCAAAACAAATCTTCCTGTAGAAGGTGAAAACACTAACTAACTAACTAACGATTGACTAAGTCTCAATGAATAAGTTAAAAAAAAAAAAAATTGTACTATATATATTTGTTAGGATATTTTCTTAAAGAGATTTGGAAATTTTTGCCAATGCTCTGATCTGAATAGATGAAGCTTTGTTTAATTGGTTTATAACAAGACAAAACCTTTATAATTAGTCTAAGACCAATAATATTATACCCTAGATGAAAATAAAAGTTAGATAAGGTGAAAACCCAAGGGTTTGTATATAGAAAGACCAAGAAGAATTGCTCGATTTAGTTAATTTTTGAAGTAGTTTTTGCAATTTTAATGAAAACACCATGTACAAAAACCAAAATTTTGTATAGCAATACTATGAATGGATTGCCCTCCCGATTTAGTTCATTTTTGAAATTTTATTTACTATTGCTATGAAACCACCATGTACCAAATTTCAGCTTTTTATGTCGACGCGTTCTCAGGCAGTGTCCGAGTAGCCCGATTGTTCCATTTTCGAACTTAAATTAGTTTTTTTTTTCTTTTTTAACAAAGCCTGTGTACAAAGTTTCAATTCTCTTAAGTGAACGCGTTCTCGAGTTATTGTCAGGAAAGTCCGACGGACAAACGGAAATGCAAAAATCAAAATAATTTTTAATATTATTCGTGGGTGTCCAAACAAATTTGCTCTACCATTTAAATGAACACATTTAACAGAGACCTGGAAAGTTTTTAAGTGAGTTGGGGTTGGCTTTTCAATTTTAAGAAACTTCATAGAATTCGTGTATTAAAAATTTCTATTTAGTCGTTAATAAAGTTCCATGAAAAAATCAACGAGTTAAATTTATAATGCGGACCTTATGAGAATTTCCTCTCGAAAAGACATAAATGCGATTTAAAAAATGTTTAACCCCAGGTGGGAAAATAAACACACAAATAATCAAATTTTTTATTTGTGCAACTTTTATGTGAACTTTTGTGCAAATATTTTATTGTGCGACTGGGTAGAAGTTTTTTTTAATTAGAAAAGCACAAAATCCAGGGATATTAAAAAACTTTCACCATAGGACTTTTGTAACATATACAAATCCAACAGAAATATTTGGATGACTTCTTTTTTCAACTGACGGATCAAAATCCAATAAATTAAATTATTTTACGAAAAAAGAAAAGTCCGTTGGTATACTTACTTAGTAGGATTTCCTCATTATTAAAAAGCATTGAAAAATACTGTGAAATTTTTGTGTATATGTGCATGGGAAAATGTTAATACTTAATTTAAAAATTGCAAGTTTGCAACTAAAATTTGTTGAATGAATTTTAGAATAAAATGCAACTATCCGAACTTAAATGTTAATTTTTATTGCACTACGAATTATTTGCTACTATTAAAGCTCCTTAATAAGAGATTCACTTTAGTTAAGCATATGTTCTGCTTGTTCATGTTCACGTACAATAAGAATTAGCTCTAGAAGAAAAGCATTCTAAAGTGTCATCATCTCTTGGTAAATGAAAAATTACTAAAGTTATTTTATATTATAAAAAAAAAATGCAATATGTGTTGCATACGATTCAGGTAATAAATTTAAAATATATCATAAAACATTTCTAATTATGAAAGTATGTAATCTGATGTGCATGGCTTTGCGTGGTTCTTTATATTACTCAATACTTTTCTTGCGTATTTGATATGAATCTCTTAAGTCTGTCGTTTCGAGCAAATAAAATTTTAATCATTTGTTGCCTCCTTCTAGTAAGGTAATCAAAAGCAAGTTGAAACAGTCAGAAGCAATCCTTTGCAAGTCTATCTGCGAGTTAATGGTACTTACGTTCACTAACACAAAAATCTTATACTATTGGCCGAAGTCTTATGTTTTAGTCATGTTGTAGGAAGCATACCTATATCTTATCAGTGGGGTGCTTATCGAGAGTTCAGCCCAAATTTGCTCGAATTTACTTAAATAGTTGAACTGGTGAAATAAATTCAGGAAGACACTATCTTCTATTTTTGTCGCAGTTCTAATGCTAGTCCGAGATCCGTAAATAAATTTTTGAATGTTGGGTTGCTATCTGAGTTTTCTATGGGACTTATCATTATTTTCACAATATACGTATGCGAGTTTATTATTGACCTTGAAGGGAATATCCTCTGTAAATTTTCATATTGTGTACGAATAACATAATTTTGTATCAGTACATAGAAGGCTAAACATTTTCAAATCGTACTATTTTTCAGATCCTGATAGTATATTCCTTGAAAACAATACCGTCCACGTAAAGCTTTCCGTTTCTTATCTAATCTAACATTTCGTTTGAAACAGTTGTTCTTCTGGAAGTTTTCAATAAACTTCGCGAATATTTCGCACACAAGTCGAGTTTTTTTTTTCTTTCATCTCAAATCATCAAATCTAACACATCACATTATAATTTCGGTGCTCATGACCAAACCACCACCATCTCCATCTGTCTCCCAAAGATCTTCGCTTACATACTTTATCTACTTTTATGCTCCACTGCTAAAAATAAAAGCAATATATAAAAACGTTCTCCAATGTCATTCTTAGCAAAAAAATATCAATATTCCTCTAGCACTCCTTGTATTCCCTATTCCCTATTATCATAGATGGCATAAGAACTAGATGTCGCATGCAATACCCGAGCACAGTATACAAATTTTATATAGCTGGATGGGATATTCCGGAATGGACCAAAACATTTGAAATAATGGATGCGTCGAGTGATTCATATTTTCTCGCATCTCCCGTGCTGAGGAGGTTGATTAAATGAATACTAAACTGCTGTAAGGCCTGAATTACAATTATGACCGATAAGTCGACTGCGACTTTGCCCAAATGGTAAATGCATGCGTCAAGATATAATTGCAGGATCGACTTCTAATTGCGACTGTGACTGAAACTGAACTCTATTCAAAGTGCAAAGTGGGTCTCGGGTGCGGCCAACTTCAGTTCAGAAATGTCTACGTTAAGGAAAAACTGTTGAAGGATATTGGCACACACATACAGTCGACTGATCAGTCGTAATTGTAATTCAAACCTCATGCGAGCGTCAACTTCCAGTGAAAACTCAGTTCATCGACTGATCAGTCCTATGTAAAAGAAGAAGAAGAATTTGCTCTCGGCACGCTCTAAAACAGGTTGTGTCCCATTCCGGAATGCACTACCCATTTCACAACCCTTGTACTCTGCTCTGGTATGCCATGCGAGATCTAGATATTGTGCCATATATTCTATTACATCTGGTATAGGTACATTTTATTAGATTGTGCGAATTCTACTTGATTTTGGGTTACGACATCACATTGTTGTTTCCCTCTAAACATTTGAGAGTATACACTTAAAGTGAAACGAAAACGTGAACCTTACGAACAGCTTTTTCACTAACAAACCCAAGGCCGTATAGTACATGAACACTATATCATAGCGTAACAAAAACGTATTGAAAACGTATCACCCTCTAAGCATTTGAGCGTTATAATAACAGCGAAACAAAAACGTATTGAAAATGTACACCTCTGGATTTATTGACTTGGTCCTGTGTTTCATAGAACCTGACAGCTGTTTTGTGTTTTTGTGTGATTATTTGATATTCTTAGAATAAGAAAACGCCGCGTGATTTTTATGTAAAGAATTTGGAGTGCCAACAAATTTAAGTAGGTATACTTATTATTAAGGTTTTTTCTGCGTCCAACATACTTTTTAAATATTAATATATACTTCAATTTTCTAGTAGAAATGGTAAAATAAGTTAAAGTACAAATATTTACAAAAATAAACCCTATAATATAATTGAGATGCTTTTTTATTAAATAAATTAAACTAGAAAAATCTGATGTTTTCTTTGTCATTCAGACCACATGAAAAACGTTTCGTAAACTATACATAATTTGAGAATACTTTATGAACTCTCCTGCAACGATGCAAAACCGTCACATAATTTACATTCCGAAAACGAAACTGTTTCAACGCTACGCAAATGTCACGTAATATTCGTTCCGAAAACGAAACATTATAGAGTACAGTCTGCGAAATATAATGTCAACTACCACTACACTGACAGTCTACCCTTTTCAGTTTCACTTCTCTTTGGCCTGATGATTCGTTTCTGTTACGCATTCACAACACCAAAGCGTTTCTTTTGCGTACACTTCTATGCAAGCATGTTTACATTTTCGGTACGTTTTTGTTTCGCCTTTCTTGAAGGATTTATCTTTTAATTCTCCAACGAATTAGGCGGTATTTGTACCAAATTCTATTTCCTCATTCTACGAGATATCCTCAGTTTGCTCCATTTTAGAATCTCCAATTCGGTATTAATTTCTACATCGCAATTCTCAATTAATATAGTCCTCGTCATCATCTTCTAATTTTCTACTAGATCTGTTGCGCCCAAAGGAGCAGATTTGGTTTTAGCGAAAAAGCTCGTATTATTATTTGTTTTAAATATTCTGGTCTTTTTAGGGCTTCTTTGTTTTTATTGAAAAAACATTTCACGCTGCCTTTTATTGATTTCCATTGAGAATATTGTAAGTTCCGTTCTTTGTAAAAATATTCATTGGAAGAACATATTCTTAAGAAAAAGTACATTGGCTTTATTTGTTAAGAAATTGTAACATTTTATATGAAATCTTTGAAATTAGTAAAAGTAATTTTTCACGTTGATGAGACATCCTATCACTGAGCACTTAAATTCAAGAAATTCAATTCGTTTGTTTTGAATAAAATATTTCAGTAGAAGATACCACTTTCTGTTATAACGTAAACGTATTAAATTAATCGTCATAGTCTGAATTCACTAAATCAGTATCTTCATATGTATATTGTTTATTTATATATTTATCTTCATTTCTCTTATATATCTGTCCTTGTTAGAGCTTCGTCCGCTACACACTTTTTTACCCCTTAGCATGCTCATGTACTTATGTATTTAACATGAAACATTGACACTATAGAAATTGCTTAGCCTTTTATTATGATGGGATCACTATAGTTTACTTACTTTACTCAGATTAACTTCAAATTATAAATTCTGTTCGAAGTCCACCATAATTCAGTGCTTTTTCTAATTGGCCAGCATTTTATCTAATAAGTTACAATAGATAAAGGTGAATGGTTGCCTTTCTGATTCCTTGTCTCTTAGTAGTGGTGTACCTCAGAGATCTATCTTGGGCCCACTTCTTTTCAGCTTATTTACTGTCCAAATGTGATTGTTGACTGTAAAATGCATGTGTATGTCGATGATTTGTAGATATATATATGTATATAGACCTAAACGTTTGGTTGAAGACTGTTTTTATCGTCTTAACTCGGACGACTTGGCAAATGTTGCAGCTTGGGCAACAGTAAATCAGTTACTTCTAAACCCTCAAAAATCACAATATTTTGCATTATACCGCCAAGCTATTGATACAACGGATCTATACCTCCGATCATTCTAAATAATACGCAACTCCCGTTTACAAATCGTTTGCAAAATTTAGGGATCTTTATTAACCCTTTTATGAAATGCTGCGACCATGTAAGCGATATGGTCAGAAAAATTTAAGGTGGCCCTCGGTGGCTGCGGTAGTCCTCTGATATTTGGTGAGTTAGTACCCGTTTAATGCTGGTCAAATTCTTGCTTCATCCTTTCTTTATGTTGTTCGTCAAAATAAAATGACACGTTTATTTATTGTATCGGATTCGTTTTCTGGCCTAAGAAGAGTTGATTATGCCTCACAATAATAGTAATTCTCTGATGGGTTGTTTCTTAAAGGTATACTTATTGTATCTGTTCGCATATTATTATTACCACTAAAAAGCCTAAGTATTTATATAATCAATTACAATTTTTGAGCTCTCAATCTGAGGATGCCTGACTTTCGCTATCCAATTATGGAGGATTCTTACTTGGTCCGCGCAAATCGTGTTTGGAACAATCTTCCAAATGAAGTTTAGCGTGTGGGTTCGATAGGTGGCTTTAGGAGATTAATAGCGCAGTGTAATTAAGTCTTGGAGGAGGTCTCTCTTCTGACAGCATTACCATAATGTATTTAATTGTTGAAATTGTTGATGAAACTTCATTCTACCTGACTTATACGGAATAAAGTATGCTTACCAAAAAACTTCCGACTAGGTGGATAAAATTATACTGCGTGATAGGATTAACTGAAAAGACTTTGCTTATTTCTAGATTGTTAATATTTTTGCTTAAAAAACTGAAACCGATTAAATAGTTTTTAACTAACAAAAACTTAACCGAATTCCTTAAAACATAAATATCTCAATTTATTATCATGTCTATAAAATATTTACCCTCAATTGATATCACTAGAAATACGCGATAAAATAAAGCCAGTGAAGTGAAATTTATTGAGTATAAAACGTCAGAAAACTTGGCTCCAAAGGCAATTATTGGATTTATAGCTTACAAGCTGAACAGATTACACTCTGGCAGTTTGCTTTCGATTTTTTACTTAAAGAAAAGTTTCACTACGCTTCAAGCATAGCTTTGATAAATGCTTCTCAGTGGGAAAATGTATGTAAGTAGGGATATGTTTAATGGAATTCGAAAATTAGTTATGCTTTCTAATTTTAGATCTTGAAATTCTTAATATGACTAGTGGCTATAAATTTCTAGATAAACTTTACAAAAGCTCTCTAGGAAATGCTTTTAGCAGTGGCAAACAAGTAATAAAGTTAACACAAAACCTCTGATTGAGTGTATAATTCAATCACTTTTTTATTATACATATAAGTGTACACATATTTACGTAAATACATACAAACGAGTACTTGCTTGTATAATTATTAATAAATACCACTGCAGTCTACATTTAATTTATGCATTTAGCCGCAATCGTGCATAAAATCTGAAAAAATTTTATGTCCACAATACCGTGGCTTAGCCAGGAAATTTCTAAAGGAGCATTTTACCTTGATATCTGTCCTTCATTTGTCTGTTAACATTCACGATTGTAATTTGAATACATGCGAAACGACTGAATCGACTTTGATATAATTTGCCATTTGTATGCATTTCTATGGCAAGAGATGTAGCTTTTCGGTACATATCCTTCAATATTTATCCACTTGGGATATCTTCTCGTGATTGATTTAAATTCGATTCGAGTTTACCAAAACAGGAATTCTCTGTTTTTTTCAACTCCCCTAATCCCTTATGGGGCATGGTTAAGCGTTAAATTGATGTGAGATTCGTTCAAGCATAATGGGAGTTGTAAGACCTCTTTACAAGTGTCGGGTACTTCACACTGGTTGAGTTTCCAATAGATTAAATTTAAATTCCAGTGTAGGTCATGGATGTAGGTATAAAAATATTATTTTCTATCTGCTATTTTTAACAGTAATTGATGATTCCTTGATACCATAATAATATCTTGACTTGGTTTATCTGTCTAATTAAAAAAAAAATAGTGCGAATACTAGTAAACCTCGACTGAATATAAATATATAATAAGGAATATAGAAAATCCAACAGAAGAACTTGAAGAAGCTTTTGCCAAGGTATTGATGGACTACACACAAGCACAAAACTCCAGTTCTTGCTAAGGATCATCCCATCGGTATCGGGCTTCTACAGAATGTCAATATTTGCTGCACTAGCAACCGGGAAATACAAACAACAATCTCATTTTCCGGAATCAATGATATTATGGGGACTTCCAAGAGTTAGGATTTACATGAAGGGTGAAAATCTTGTAGACAGAAACTTTATCCGAAGGAAAGCTATTCGAATCGCCTGTAAATGATGGCATCTTTCTTAGAAGAACTACGCCAAATCTAATCATAACCTTTAGAGTCAGTTACGTAAATACATTAAACGTTCTTCTACATAAGTTTTCTGAAACGCTTATAAGACATGGACTGAACCAGTCCCTAAAATATTGGATCGCAGACATGTTGAACAACATGTTGCTGATCTGAGCGGGGTAAGTAGAGTGAAAATAGTCCATAGGGACACCTCTCAAGGTGATATCTTATCACCCTAATTACGGGTACTCATTATGGATGATATTTTGCTAACACTCACCTGTATGGGGTACAAGACGGTTTGTTACGCAGACGACCTTGTATATTGAGTCACTGGCAGTTATGAATCCAAATTTTGTGTACTGGTGCAAAACGCGTTTCGACTAGTCATAGATTAGGCTATGAATTTCGGACTTAGCATCAATACATTGAAAACTGATCTATGCCTTTTTACTAAGAAATGAAGTATTCCCAGATTGAGCCTCTTATCTAATGGCTCCACTCGAAGGACAGAGTAAAATACCTAGGCATAATACTAGATAAAAAGCTAAACTGTCAACCACACCAGGAGGATAGAGCGAATAAAGATCTTAGAACCTTCACAATGTTCCACCGAATCATAGGGAAAAATTGGGAACACACACACACATCGTCAAATGGCTGTGTGATATGGTGGAGAGGGATGGATCTCGCCAATCATCGTAAGATATTAGAAAAGATTCAAAGACTGTGTCTACCCAGTGTAAGTGGTGCTTTCAAGTCAACCAGAATCGGGCTCTTGAGGTCAGGGAGAGCGACCACCTCCTCGAGACTATGCTAAAAGGCGACCTTGAATCGAGAATTCCTTTAAGGGTAGAATGTGATTCACCTTTAGCCATAGACAAACCCTATGATTTACATAGATGGTTTCAAATCTGATGAAAATACCAGAGCAGGCGTTTTCTGCGTGGAGCCTTGTATGGAAATTTCCATACACCTTCAAAACCTTGTCACGCTATTCCAGGTGGTAGTTAGGGCAATTCTGGAAGCGGGAAGGCATCTCCTCAACTCAGCTACTGGTAATAAAGGGGTCGCCATCTTCTCGGACAGAAAAGCCACTGTCATGCCCATGTCAAAATCCTGTACAACCTCCAAACTGGTGTTTGAGTGTAAAAGCACCCTGAATTTCCTCTCTCGGAATATCACGGTACTTCTTCTTTGGGTGCCAGGTCACAGCGATATCGGAGGAAACGAAAAGGCGGATGAGTTAGCTCGTCTTAGTGTGCAGCCTTGGGGGCAACCTCCTCTACGATTGGGATCGCATAAAAACTTCTTGCGGCTAATATTTCGGCTTGGGCCGACCGCCAGCACAGTCGTCTTTTGCTGGATGCCGCTTCGGATCGAACTACGAAGGAACTGTGGGGCATACCTAACCCAAACCTAACGAACAAACTATTGGGACTAAAAGAGCCAACCCTGAGCACTCTGGTGTCAATGCTCACTATGTATTCTATTCTCAGGGGTCAATTACACAGGATCGAGTTGTTTGATGATATTGTATGCAAAGGATGCGTTGAGGAATCCAAAGCGAACTGAACTGAATGAACTGCATGAGGCCGGCAGGGAGGACTGGGTGCTAATACTGACCTTTACAAGAACGTCCAGTTGGGACCTATGAGCAATTGCTCGTTTGTCTAGAGGGTGAACAATGGGCCTTGGTGTAGCCTGCGTTCCAGGGATCTTGCCTATCGTCTCAACCTATCTTCAATCGATCCATCCATTCATAAGACTGGATGGCAGTCACCTGCACAACCCAAGTCTTATCGTCTTATTAGTCTAGCGTCTTTTCTTATTAAAAAAATGGGGAAAGGGTTATATAACCATATTAGGAGCAAAATACTCAAGCAGTCACCGCAACATTCAGATAAATTTTTACACCAAAATCGATACAAAAATGCCATTGGACTATTGTTCTTAAGTTCAGATCAGATTTCATGACTTTATATAAAACTATGTATAGTTATTACTGTCAGAACGGAACAAATTTTCAATATAAAAAGCGAAATATTTAAATTTTAGAATTTAAATTTTTACTTAACGTCATGTCTCATCACACATGTAATAATATTGTACCCACATGTTAACGCCGTATCTAAGACTAAGAAATATTTACTAGAAGACCTTCTGAAACCCAGAAAACCCCTAGATAGCCTTTTCGTTCCGCCATGTTCATGAATATCTCATGTCCATAAATTGTGCAAGTACCACTTAGAGAAGGTACACATACCCAAGTACTTCAACCTTACCTTCAAGAAATTTTACGGAAATTTTCATTCATGGAAATTAAAGTACTTTAGGGATCTGAATTATAGGACCCGTGGGATAAAAGGGACCATATGCATCAACGGAAAAAAATCTATTCAATCTTTTTTGTAATTTATCACACTTTGTGACTGAAAAATTTACATTTGTATGCGTACAGGACAGGATGAGTTCGGTCCCATATTGGAAGCAAAATTTATCTAATCGATTTTGCCATATTTTAAATTTTATTTTCATTCTGTCCTTGTATGCCATAAAAGTTTTTGGCGAACACATGCTACCATGCGCTGCATTTACATAGATAACATATTTTTGCAAGGAATATTAATATCCATACATTTATATGTATAAAATTGAGTGCGAGAGATAAAACACGGAAAGTACATACATGTTATTGCTGATATAACAATACAGCTATACTATCCAACCAAAGTAATAAAAATTATTAGTTTTAAAGCACAGTACAAAGGAAAAAATAAAATTGATTAAAATTTGTTGAAGGTGAATACATGTCATAAAAGAGTAGAGAATAGTCGAGTGTACGTGATTTTAATACACGATAAAAGACCCTACAAATTAATTGATTAACATTTTTTTATATCCTGTCTTCGACCGCAGTACAGAAAAGATACAGAGCGTTTTCAATTTTAACTTCAAAGTTAAAAAAGGATTTTTATTCAATCTTTTATTTAAAGAATAGCTAAAGCAAGAAGTACTGGCCACTAATTAGAAATCCAGCAATTTTAGAAAGGGAATAGAAAGTTATCATCCTAGCGATTTGACGCGATTCAACAAAGATAAGACGCAAGAAATGGACTATCACGTGGCATAGCAACTAAGCCAACGATCCAGAGTAAATATATACTCATATAGGTGGCGCTGAATTCCAACAAAGCCAATCATGGTGGAATCCCACAATCTGTATAGTGGGTAAGACGAACTTTTGTAATATTAGCAAAGCTTTAACAGAGAGGAAAGGATACAACAACCACGATTTCTTAGAATTACAACTTTAATACATTCAACCTTTTTCTTCATGCTAAAGATCACATCCGCAAGGCTAACATAAATATAAATTCAAACTTAAGTATAAAACATTAGGTGCTGAAAAACATAAAATAAAAATATTAGTTGACTTCAGATTTAAACAGACTTTAAGAGCTGTCACCACAAAATAAATACCTGGCATTGTATTTATTTTGTGGTGACAGCATTTTATACTGCTTAAGGCAAATAATATTCGCTCTTAGGTCATAATTAATTATGTGATTGGCCGAAGGAATGTAAAAGTAAAAATACTGGGCCCCCTAGCCACAAAACGGATGCTCAAAATGCTTTAAATAAATAATAAGAGAGGCGTTCCGTTGTGGGATATTGTATGGCAAGAAGGGGTTGCCCAATTTAGTTCATTTTTGTGTACAACATTTCAGCTCTATATCAACGCATTCTCATGCAGTGTCCAAATATCTAGTGAAAAACTAAAGTTTTGTAAGGCAACAGCAAGAAGAGGTTGCCTGATTTAGTCCATTTATGAAATTGTATTTACTATTGCTATGAAAGCACCATGTCATGTACCAAACTTCAATTCTATACGTCCACTCGTTTTCAAGCAGTGCCCAAATATATAAGCTGTGTTCCTTTGTGTCCGCAGAATAGAGCAGAACAAAATATACACAAAAGACCGCCTCATACATTTTCATAGAAAGATTTGAAATGAAGCAAATAGTACAAATAGTTCGCTTCAATCGACAGAACAATCTGTTCTCTTCAGTATATGGAAGTTCTGGAACAAGGTTACACGGCTGTAGTGAAAAACAAAATTTTTTGTATGACAACTCTAAGAAAGAGTTGCCCGATTGGTTCAATTTTCGAACTTAAATTTATTTTTTTTTAAAAAAAGACTAAGTGAACGCGTTCTCGATTTATCGTTTTTAGTTTATCTTCTGAACAGGACTCAATGTCCAAAATTCTTGCAAATCTGCGTCCCTGCACTGTGCATTTTGCTAACAATGATTTTCTGTTATTGCTTTGGCATTCACTTCTTGGAGATGATATGACTACTACCACTACTACTGAATTAACTCTTTTGCAGGATCCAGCCAAAATGCTCGAGAATACTTCCCAAGCCATGAAACAGAGATCTGTATGTATGCGTTGTGAGTCCGTTTCCTAAAATGTTCTATATTGATACTTATGGAAAAGTGCCAAACATTAACTTTATATATGCTATAAAGCCTAAACTACTATCCATACAGGAAAATAGTCTTCTAGTAACTTAAAGCTTGGTTCCTTACCTTGCCAAAGGCTATACTTCCTAAGTACTTTACTTAACAAAATAATAAAATAGTTTTGATTACAAAGTAACCTTATCATTTTACGCTCAATACCTCTCAGCTGAGCCACAGCGACATTACAATGATTACTCAGCTGAGAATTTTTGTTTGAGAAATCGTAGTCATTTGATTAAGATTCATTTTTTTAGGAAAGTTATGAAAGTTTTATTACGTTCGGAAGATAAGAAAGCAAGCTTAAAATTATCAAAACACCATTTTTCTGTATGAATAGTAGCTTAGGGCGGAGGAGCTATTCAAATCAAACTTTTGTCAGTTTTACATAAGAACACTGCAATTATTTTAGAATGTAAGGACTCCGCTGGGCCTCGCATGTGGTAGGTAGGGAGTCTGTTTCATGGCTTGTGAAGTATTCTCGAGGGTTTTGATCCAGCCCAATCATGCAGATAATCTCACATTGTTGCATTCATTTTACATGCACATGTAATTGGTGTGATTGATTTGTAACCGGAGTTTGAATTCGGAAAAATATATGAAATCAGTGTGATTCTCATTTATGTACTGAGTACTTATTGGGAGCTCATTGATGAGCTCATCATGATTTGTCTACCATAGATGTAACCACAAACCAATAATACAAGCATAAATACTAAGGTACAAGTAGACTAAACTTAAGAGAACGCAACAATCACCCTGGTAGACATCATCAATGAGCTCCTCATGAGTAATCAGATGAACGCCTTGATGAAATTTCTTCGCGTTGGAATTAAAACCGGGAAAAAATCATTTATTTACTTATTCACAGATAGAGTGCATGAGATATTGCATCTCTTTCACTTATTTCGAAACGTAGACTTTGCTTTCCTTTTGTGCACTTTTATGAGTACATAATGTGTCACGGTGAGCTTATTAATGAGTATGTCAATGAGTCTCACGATGAGCTTGGTAATGCGCCTGTCAAATCAAACTTTGAGACGCTAACTAAGGCGTAAGAATTTGTGCATAACATCCTGTTTAGTAGGTATACTTTTGAACACATGTGCAAAAAAAAAAACACTTTTCATACAAAACAAAACGTTCAAAGCTTAAGAAACTACTCTCTCACTCTCTCTCTCTCTCTCTCTCTCTCTCTTTCTCACACTTTCTTTCTTTTTTTCTCCCCTGCATCACTTAAGGTGGGTGTCAAACCAGGAGCGGTAAGGCGCGGCGTTGTGCGGTTGCTGCAGTGCAATTGCTCTTGCAAAATTAAATCTATAAGGCACACCAGGAGGTGACAAAATAGATGCAGCGCGGAGATTTTGAAGATTACTCAAAAATACAATTTTGCCGCTGTCGGTAAAATTTTTAAGTCATTCGATCCTCATCACTTTTCTCTAATTTTCTTCAACCAGAGCTACTAATATAAGAACTTCTTCATTGGAACTAGAATACATTTGGAAAAGATATATTTTGTAGCGTGGCACCGCGTCGCTACTGCTGTGACCACGGCTTAAAAGTTCACCCTGTTGCTAGACTGAGCTGAATGCTAAAACAAAAGCTACTGGCTATGATTTAGACCCACAGGACAGCAGTAACGCACCCAGGATTTGGCTTTGGTGGGGGGAGGGGGGGGCATAGGTGTCCCAAGTCCTAGCAAATCAGAAAAATAAGGCTCTAAAGTCGCTTCCTGCACCCATCTGAGCACTTAAGGACTACTATTGTAAATTAAAAGGTGTTATTTTATTTTATCGGACTTTGTAATAATATACAGACCACATTTTATACGTAATTTGTAAATTATGTTAAGAAAACTGACATTCTGGAGGGGGACCGGTCCCATTCGTCCCCCCTCTCGGTGCGCCACTGCAGGACAGGCCGCATAAGATTGAACGTATACGATACTGCTATCAGTAGATTTGGAATCAATAGAAGACCCAAGCCCTTCATTCTCCAATAATTAATGAAACGGATAGCCGACAAAAATGTAATCCATAGTTAGAGGATGCTTTTCCTCTACATACTCACTGTTGAAAGTATGAACTCCGCGGATGGGCTACAAGCTGTTTCAGGTGCACAAGAATCTTTCGTTTTAATCCTGAAGCCTTTTGCCGAGTTACAAGTTGCAACTTTTAGCTATCAGCCTAAATAAGCTCTCCAACTACAGTGGGTTGCCAAATTATTAGGGGCAATTTGAAATAATGTTATTTTTCTGGTTCTATTAAAAAAAAAAATTAATACAAATTGTGTTCTAAAGTAATGAAATTATTTTTAATTTATTTAAAGCAAGAAAAAGCATGTTAGTTATTAATAGGTATTTAATTTTCATCAAACTCTTTTAGATTACAATATCGGAAATATTGTGTAATGCCTCGCTTTGCCGCAATAACATATCCAAGTGGTAGGGAGATGCTATCAATGCACGCTTTTGCATATTGCTTTAATTGTAGAGAGTGTTGCCAAATGTGCAACAGCTTTTCAAAAAGTTATCACTTGTTTGTGATGACTTCCTTCACTACTACTAACCTATCCAATAAAATAATCCTTTTTTGTTAGTAAAATTGTAAAAAAAATGTGTAAATTTTACACAATTTTACCTGCTTGAGAGATTTATAGTAAAAATGATTATGAATAAGTACGCGCGCATAATAGAGAGTAACTACTTTTACATTCATATAATATTACGCATATTTATGCATTTCGGTAGTGAATATCTTCAAAATACATACTAAAACTACTCTTTTCCTGTAATTATGCAAAAAGTCACCCATACCAAGATAATTTTCGTCATAAGAAGCAAAGAGAAATACAAATGTGTGTTTTTCCCACTAATTGCACGACTCATACAGTGAAACAGATATTTTCTGTTAACGAGTAAATATTCTAGACAGTATGCACTGCAATCAAGCTTGTCAGTGTAGCTTCGAAATTGAAAAGAGCTCTTTACAAAGAAAACGTAATAATTGCACATAATTAGGTACATCGCTGATAGAAGTTTCATTAAGATTTTTGAGAGAATTCATCCTCATTAAAGGAAAACTTTTCATAGAAATAGTAAGAACAAATGCAACATAATGCGGTTGTCATCATATTTTTTTATAAAAGAGTTCCGTGATATGACAGTTTGTGTGTTTAGATATGAGTTGACGCAAACGTAAGTCAAAATATATTTTGATTTCAGTAGTTACACAATATTGTTTTATACGTGTTCAGATTTTAGAGCTCATGTAATACCATGTGATAGTTCACATATACTGCACTGTATCGTTTAGGCTAGGTTTTTTTCTCAAAATAATAAATAAATATTACACAAAAATCTGAATGTGAAACCTTCAAAAATTGATTGTCAAAGCACTGCACTACTTGCAATGTGCTTTACAATATTTACACTGCGTCGGTAATGCATTACATTGCATCGCAATCTGCTTCTGGCAATACTATATGATGGAACGCTGCACAAATTTCTATAAAAATGAACATATCGGCCCTGTGCAAAATGATTTAGTTAGCACCTTTGACAGTTTTCACGTTTTTTTTTTCAATTTTTTCTAAAAAAAAACAGAGTTTCTTCAAATTTTTTTAACAGTCCCCAATTCCAGTCTTGATTAGAACTCCCCATAAAGTATTATAATAAATTTCTAAACGATTATGTCTAAAAAAAAACAGATTTGACTATATATGATTGGTTGATTGCTATACACAGTAGCCCATACCTTCCCCCCCCCCCCCCCCGGTGAAACTAGCACCACCCGTAATAATAGCTGAAATCTAAGATTTGACCAATTATTACGATTTATTTGCGATGTGTACGACTTTACCAGTTATTGTGATTTTTTCCAATTTTTCCGAATATTTTTGCAATTGTTAAGAATTTTTTTTCAATTATTACGGTTTTTTCCATTTTTTCCGATTTTTTTTTCCATTTTTTCCGAATTCTTTTCCAATTTCTTCGAATTTTTTCCAATTATTACGATTTTTTTTAATTATTTCTAAAATTGATACGGCAGTATGTATATATGTAGGAGTTTCTACCACCCCTAAACCAGACTAATAGTCCAGTTCAGCCGCCAGCCCGATACCAGCCACCAATCAGAGACGAATTCAGCCAAAGATAACCCAATAAGAAGAAACGACACAGACGAATAAAATTGGAAATTTTTCGTGTTTTGAAGAAAGAACAAATATAAGTCATATTCTTTCGTCTTTTGCATGAATGGGGGAAAAGAACTTGTCTATGCATTATTGTAGTTCGACTGAGACAAAAAGTTAAAAATTAAAATTGAGAGAACGTAGGATTACCCGAATGATAAAATCTTTTTGAATACCTTCAAACAAACTATTCATAATAATGTACATCGGGTCACACTACCTCAATTTTTTTTTTTAAAAAAAAGGTAAATTTAGTTTTGGCCACGTTGTTGAAAGGAGAAGTAAAATTTCTGTCAAAGAAAATTCTCATTTTTCCCAAAAATATCAGAGGATCCAGCATAAGTTACACCCACTTAATCTCTTCAGAGCAAAACAAATGTAAACAGAAGCACATGCTGTTCAAATATCATAGGATTACAGGAACAACTTTGGAACCAAATCTCTCACTATTTCAGAGAAAGCTGTTTTCACAAAAGCGCGGGAATATTTTATGAGAGTAAAAATTTAAACTCAGAAATAAAAAATCATTTGCCATTATACGTTGCATGTAATCTGCGCTTTCACATATTTCGTTTTTATTCGTAAAAGTTCTAAAGAGAGTTGGAATTTTTTGTTATTTTTTCTTTCTTCTTCTTTCTTTCCTTTTCTAGTCGTAAATGTATAATTGTCTCTTTTTGGTTTAACGACTGAATTCCACTGAAATTCAAATAATAAATTCTATACAAAATCTACCATAGTCCAGTTTCAGTTCAGTGGTTTTCCAAATGAATATATACAGGGTGGGCCAAAAGTCACCATGGGGTTTAAAAATAACTAACTTTTTCGTTTGTACATTGCTCCACACCCTGTTGACCGTTTCTCTTCATTCCTTTTTTACATGATAGCCAACTGTCTGTTCTTCATAGGTAAGCATGTTTCCCCACCCCACCTTACCCCTCCTTTTTTTCATCCTACCATATGTTACCAATTTAATTTTTAAACCCCATGGTGACTGTAGAATAGAAATAGGTCCCCCATAGTTACTTTTAGGGATAGGCAAACAAAAATTGCTTAGTTTTATTTCGTTAGAAATCGGGTTTAAGGAATATTGGATGTTATAGGAGACAAGCTTCCAATAAAAATAATAAATTTGAATATATTTGAAATTTGTTGAGCGTGTAACATGTTAAAGCGAAAGTAAAACTTGAAATTAAGATAGTTTTCACACCCCTGCAAAAAAAAAGTCGACTCATATGAAATAGAAGATCAAGCAGTCTATGTTATACATGTCAGTGATCAGAGGAAACATATAAGAGCAAACATCTGATTAGAACAGCAGTCAGTTGCATCCCAGCATCCCGAATGAGCAGATCGTTCTCCCAGTCCCAGTTATTATCCTTCTTCGTGCTGACTATACTTACGGCATCCACACGTTATTCCCCAGCCAGCAAGATGATACACGGATGATTCGCGCATCATATTCCAGCGAAGATAGCTTTTATTTCGGATGATTATCAGCTTCTATATTGTGGAAGTCACGCCCTTCGGGAATGGATGGGCTCCGAATTCAATACTTCTAGGGAATACGAAAGCAATACCTGCACAAGATAAGAGGAAGATATCGTTGAGAAAAAACGTTGAAGTATCAATGAGCCTCGCCTGGAAGAGAGGAAAGTGATATTGCCAAAATGTTTCGATAATATCGCAATAGTAATAGAAGGAATTAAATTATATTTAAATACAACTTTATATGTAAATGAGAGGAGTAAAGTATTATATGTAGAAAACTTTAGTATAATTTACTCCGAACGCTTATTAAATCAGAATTAACAGATAACGAATCTTTTTCCTTAAACATAAACCGGTTTCCGCCCTTGATTATCGTCCTTCCTTTTGCCATTTTGATTTATTTTGATTCGCTGTAAAAACTGTTAGTAGAAATATACTGACTCGAGGATCCATGCCATCCCAAAATTACTTGGGATATGTCGATCTATGCAAAAAAAAAACTTTATAAAAAATTTATAATATTTTGGCTTTTCGAATTCAAACTTTTTTTTCCGTAGACAACACACCCAGGCTACCCGGGTAGCCAGAAATTTTATATGAGAAACGTTATCAAGCAGTTGATTAATAAACTTAAGTTGAAGAAAAAAATAAGGAAATATAATGAAAACGAGCATGTAAATCTATAAAAAAGTGTTTTTTTTTTACATAAGTATAATACAAATATTTACAATATTATAAATTAGTTACATACATGGCTTATATTTACGGTTATTGTGTGTCCGTTACAGGTGTAACATGATTTTCTGGTGGCACGTCGTCTTTTTGGGTTGGTCGTTAGACAGACATAACATTTTCTTGTCTGTGCGATACGTCCACTACTGTCTCGAGAAGTTCTTGCGGCCGATTCTTCAGGTAGTTGCCGCAGAAGTGGCCTTCCTAACATACATTCAATTCCAGTTCTGCTCTCCAAGTTTCTTGTAATATTTACATTTGTAGACTGCGTCGTTATATGTTGTAACTCCAGTTGACTTCCCAAGTCTTATAAGAAAATCCGGCGTTAGTGTGGCCGATTTGAACCAGTAGGATGATTCTCAATCTTGTAAGCAGCCAGACATGCAATGTCAAGAATATTATAAAAAAAACCAGAGGCCATCTCTGTGTCCGCCTTTTTGGTAGAATAGTGTCGAAGCAATTTATCTATGCTATCCACTCCACTTTTCGAGGTGTTGTAATAATGTATTACTTCCGGTTTTCTTTTATTTCCGGACACAATATCGACATAGTGGAGTGTCGACAACATGATAACTCTTTTGTTCTTTTTCGGAACGTATGAACATATAGTGATGTTATCATCGCTGAATGCAAATCGTGATGAAAATATATCCCGCGACTTAGATGGCAGAATTTCCTTAGATATATATGGCTTATTCTTCTTTAACGTGCCGACAATAGAAAGATTTCACGACCTCAGCAAACGTGCAAGTGGAAGTGATGTAAAAAAGTTGTCAGTTACAATGTTCCTTCCGCTTCCTTTAAATCTCATACACAATTCTTTCACCACGCTCTCTCCTTGATTTACTTCTCTGCGTGATAACTGCTTCCCTGTATATTACAGACCAGTAATTGGGTATGAATTTGAAGCATGCAAACCCACCAAACTTTTATGCCATATTTTGCAGGCTTAGATGGCATGTATTGTGTGAATCGTGTTCTGCCTCTATATAGAAAGAGTTGCTCATCAATAACAACACATTCTGATGGCACGTAATGGGAATGCAAGTTGTTGTTCAAGAGCAGAAATATTTCTGATATAGAGGCCGCTTTATCATTTTCCAGACGAAGTTCTCGGGTTGCAGGATTATCGAATCGTAAGAAGCGTGTTATTGAACAAAAACGACTCACTCCAATACTCGCGCGATACAATGGATAGGCTGTTGTTTTCCATAGCTCCCTTATATGCTCGTCATTAGAATGACGTACACCTGTAGTTATAAGGATCCCTAAATAGGAATCAAATTCTTCTGAAGTTACAATTTTCCAAACTTTTGGTGACATTTCTGGATGCTCACTATTGTGCTGATCATAATCGCTGTTTGCCTTCCTATTCGGCTCCTTTATAATTATTTTATTCTATTTTATTTTATTAGGAAGTTCATTTGATAGTAAACAGCTTACACCAATTACTTACTACCGACTTAAATTAAGAGAGAAAAAAAAGGTTTTACATCTAATTGCTAGTAAAAGCGACTAAACTTAAATTAAAACAAAGAGTAAAACAGAAATACAGAACTACAACTAAAGCTAAGGCAATGTAACTAATAAAAAGAAATAAAAATTAGACAAAATTAGAAAAAATAAAAGAAGTAAAAATAAACGTTAGAAAACTCAATAATAAAAAGTAGAAAAAAATAAAAAATTATACTACAAGTAATGAAATAAATTCAAAATTAAAAAAAAAAAGATGTGTATAATAAATAAAAAAACTACCAAGGAAATAGAAAATTAAGGACAAAACAATAATAACTTCAATTCAAATTCAAAAAAGGAAAAAAAAGTGTAAAGTAAAAAAAATTTAAAACTACTAATACTAATACTTAATAATAAATATCAAGAGGAAAAAAAACAAAAAATAAACAAAAAAAAAAGAAAAAATGATGGAATGAAAGAAGGAAGACATATTGAGAACAGGAAAAAAAAAATAATAGCAAGAAACAAAAATAAAAGTGTAAGTACGAAAAAGAAAAACACCTTCTAAGAAACCATTTTATCCATGGCATTGCGTTTATAAGTTGCAGGACAAGAATGGAAAAGGTCAAGATCATTGAAATAGTCATTATGAGACCTTTGAATTCTAATGATAGGAGACTTCAATCTTATATTTGTGCGATGTGATTCAGGATTGAATACTAATAGTACGTGTAGGACAATATGGAATATTTATGCAAATTTTTGAGAGAATATCAGGAGCATCAATTTTATTATTAAACAACTTAAATAGGAATAACTCATCAAGATATGAACGCCGATTAAGTAAAGTTGTCATAGACAGTCTTGTTAATCTATCATTATATTCATAATTGGACTGATCAAATTTGAATAATATAAACCGAGTAAAGCGTCTCTGAACGCCCTCAATTTTTGGGCATATGTAGTATAAAAAGGATTCCATATAAGGGACGCATACTCTAAAATACTCCTTACGAGACTAACGTAAAGCAATTTGAACGATTGAACTTGTTTTAAAGATTTTGTACATCGTAAAATAAAACCAAGGGATTTAGAAGCCTTATTAGTGATATTATTTATGTGCTTGTCAAATAAAAGCTTGTCATCAAAAATCACACCAAGATCGCAAATTTCAGTCACCTTAGTTATAGGAATTCCATCAGGGTGATAATTCCAGTGCATAACATTCAATTTCTGCATTTGCTAAAATTCACATTACATAATTAAAAATACATTTGAAGGTGTCCAAAGCAGACAAGAAGGTCGTTGAGCGAATTGGACCTGCTCTTTGTCGAAGAATATTATGGTTTAAAGTTCGGACGTTGGTAGGGTTTGGGCGCCACGTAAAACATTGTCCTAAGTGCTCGACCCTTCCATGGCATTGTGATTAGATTCTTTGTCGCTGTCTTCATTATCTTCGTGGGCCATTTCGATTCGAATGTAATCATTTTGACGAACATCTTGAACATCTGAATCTTCCTCGTTCATTTGCTGCACTGCTGATGGCAGCCATTCTTCATCTGACTCGTCATTGACATAATCTAATACCTCCTCTTCATCATAAGATTCTACTAAACTTCTTAGATATTCATGTTGTTGTCCATAATTCATTCTATCAGGTAATAATTCTACATTAATATGAAATAAAGTTTCATAAAAATATTGTATATGTGCATTTCCGGTTAAACTCGGCAGCAGAAATTTCTGGTCGTTTGTCCATTTTCGATAGAAATAACCACGTAATCAAAGAAAAATCAATTGGAAGCTATCTTAATTTTAAAAGAAATAACATGCGACTAGAAATGTCTGGGCTATCTTCATACCTTATATAGCACACCAGACTCCGTCTTAAGAATATCTATACTAATTTTTTCCTATTTAATCTCATATAAATTTTATTATGATAATATTTTTCAATTACAGTACATACAATTACGGTAAATACTTTTAATTACCGTACTTTACTTTAAGCCCTGCACATAAGATCAAACAGGAAATCGGCATAAATGCAAAATATTCCGAAAACCAAAATTCCAGAATTCGTTAATCTTAATTAAATTTTATTACGGTTTATTTCTTATGCCACTAAGAAAATCAAAATCCATATGTCGGCTACATTGTTGCTTTTACTGGAAATTTCCTATGAATTCTTACATCTTTCATACAAATTATACCTGGCTACCGCGCTAGACGGGTATGCAGGAGTGTAATTTTTTTGGGTGTGTACACAAGGGTTAGGCTGATGATTTTTCATATGAATGTTTGCGGCGCTTGATGACAATATGCAACGAGGTAAGAACTAAAGGAGATGCAAATGAGAAAATATCGCGTACCCAATTCTAACACAATGACACTGATATTGTTTGTACATAAGCGCCGTAAAATTTGTACACCTGTACACAATTGTACAACCTATGCGCAATTTTAATCGCTTTTATTTTCATATACTCAAAAGTATTTACTGAATTTGCAAACGTGAACGTAAAAAAGTTAATAATTAAGAAGAAAAGTTCAGTGGTAAAAAGTTTGTGAATAGTATTTGCTTCGTGCCCCTACGGTTATTTCACGGGTTTTCCTGCGTCAATGCACCAAGCCCAAAACCAACCAAACCTAAGTATGGATTTGACAGCGAAGACCAAAAATGACGGAGTGAAACATACACAAATGCAGGGCAATTTTGGGTACGCTCATGTACACGGATCGTACATATGATTGCATCTCCTTTAGTTATTACCTCGTTGACAATATGCCCACTGGCCGTAGTTTGGTTATTTCACGAAACATGACAGCTTATGTCATACGCATAGTTTGCCATTATGCCACTGTAATGTTTGTACTGCAAATCGGGTTCGTATAGATGACACGGAGCGAATTGGTATTGAAGCTTAGATTGTGGTTAAAAGTGATTGATAAAACATTAGATAAAAATATAACATTAATATAATTTAAGACTTTTTCATGTAGGTATGGCCATATTGCCAAACCCCGTGTTGGAAATACGGCCATTTACACATTTTTTAAAAATTAGATAAAAAATATTTCAAAAGAATTTTCCGGGACAATTCTATTTTTCTTGGTTCCAAACATGTTGTACTTTATCATGATATATAATTGCCGTTTCTTATTTAACATTATCTCGTTAAAAAAAAAATGCGTGATGTTAAAATAGCTTAGAGAAATATTGGATAATAGATAAAGAAATATTTTATAGTAGATATAAACATTGAATAAAACTGTTATTAAATTGAAACTAACATCGTTCTAAATGTTCTTTCAACGTCGTGGGACTTTATCCTGAAATACTCCTGACTACCCGTCGCATTCATTTAGCCGACGTTATCAGCCTACAATTAAGGCCTCGAAGAGTACTTTTAAAGCTTTTGCAACTACACTTTATTTAAGTTACTTTTATTTAATTAGATGTTAAACAATTGAAAACAAAGTGTTTTTCCTTGTGTCACAATTTATATTACAGATTTTGTGCATTTTGTCTAACTTGATAGAAATTAAAAGTGTTTAACTTTATCGCTAGACGTTACCTAAGCATAAAGGAAGGTTTACAATGGCAGAGTAAAGTGGAGTCACCTGATTGCATTGTCTCTCGTTGTCTCAAGCTTACACTTTAATATAAGTTCTTCGCACTTCCCACCAGATTGGATTTCACAGAGTAGCGTCAGATTTGAAAAATTCCAAATGCAAATGCAATCTGGTGACTCCACTGTACTCTGCCATTGTAAATGCTCTTAATTCGTGTGAGAGCATTTTCTGTGTTATATTTATTTATTAAGTAATTAATTTTGTTACTAATGAAATTTGTAAAATGAAAGAAAAGGATAGTTAACTATAATAATGAAAAAATATAATATAGATTTGGGGGTTTGGTCGGATATGTAAGTCGGGCATGACTCACTTTGCTTAGTTGAAAATTACTCTTAAATGCTTAGTTCTATCAAAATTAATATTTCTGAATTTTATAATATTTTCTACATTTCATCTTGACACAAACATATTTATTTGACTTTATATTGTTTTTGTAGAATTTTTAAATAAGTCTGAGAAATAAGGAGCACAACAAGAAGACAGCTTAAAATCTGGTTGCAATAATACCAGATTGGAAGCCGTCTTTGATGAATATTCACCTTTAAGTAATTTTTAAATTATACAAATATGAGATGAGTAGACGTTTGATTTCTTTGATTTAGTTCCTTTTATCCTACGAGGAAAGGAGAAAAGGAGAAGTATTGTGTAAAATACTTGTACGTAAGCGTGGAATTTTTTTCCCTTTTTATAACGTATAAACATGCCAGATCCAGGGGGAAGGGTGTGAATGCAGCGAAATATAACCCTACGACATGTACATATGCATGTACTACTTATACAAAAAAGAAAAAAACATAAACTTGAAAAAAAAAAAACATATATTAGTCACCATAAACACTATTGCCTTATTATTATTATCTTCTTTTTATTTTTTGTCTAAAAGAGCTATTTATACGCTCATAACAATTTTGTTTGGTTTCCTGAAAATTTTTCTAAGAGTTTCTTTTCGATCTTCTCTCGATTTTCCTTAATAAAATTTCAATGTACGCGGATGTACGAATATTCATCTAGAGATTCTTTAAAATTAATTCTAGAGAAATTGGAAAAATTGAATGAAAAAAACATATATGGCAGTATGGCACATAAGTACTAGCTTTTCAGCTCATTATTATGTTTCTTAAAGGTGTAGTTATCAACTATTAGCTATTCCCTACATTTTAGGGAAAAAAACCTACCTGCATTTTAGGGATAAAAATCTAATCTAAGCTTTCCAAGGTCGAGATTCCCCTAATGTTATCGAAAAATACCTAAGTTTTGTAGGACAAATTGTTGCCACTTACTTTAAGGAAATGTTGTTTTAAAGTGTAGTATTAAAATCAGTGTTTCCAATAATTTCTTTCTAAAATCGGCTAAACAGATTTTAAAAATCGACAAATTCCAAATTCCACTCTATACAAAATAATGCAAACTCCTCGAATGAATTTAAATGCAAAACCAGCAGAGTACTATCGAGCGGTGTACTCTTTTCACGATTTAGGAAACTTTCTCGGGACGTTTTGTCGCCGGGAAACCTATTTTCATGCACTTGGATCACGTACACCCCAATTACTACATTGCGCATATATTTTTTTCGACGCACCAATTTCGCACAATCACGAGCGGAAAAAATCGATTTTTTCATCCAAAAAAGTTGCTCAAAATACATCCGATTGCCAAAGCACCACACCAAATCACGTGATGTTTGCGTCAATCTCAAAATCGGCTGAAGAAATATCAAAATCGGCTACAAATCGGCTGTCGGGTAAGGTAAACAATTTTTCGGCTAATGAAGTTAAGTTGAAAATCGTCCAAATTACCCGATTTTTGGCTCAATTGGCAACGCTGATTAAAATTTACCGAAACTTTATCTGTGAATCACAGCAGTAGTACACACGTTGAATGAAATTTGCTTTACATCGAGTTAATGGATCTCTCCGATCTTTACAGCAGTAACATACGTATTAAGTTCAATCCGCCAAGTTTAGTGTAGACAATTGGACAATCAGACTGGTCAAAAACAACATTGACGACCGAGTATGTTTTCAGTTTACTCCCATCCCATCCGACAAGTCTAGGTGCTTTCTTAAATCAAGATTTCGCACATGTACTGAACGATATAATCTATGCATTGCTAGTACCATCCTAGTCTTACAAATTTTAAGCATTCTGATAGAAGCGACAAGATAATATACCGGAAAGGGCTAAAAAGTTCGTCTTCTGATCTGATCGCAGATGAACATCTCAGGTTTAAAAAAAATTTCAATATCAAGAGCATGGATATATTCAACATTAATTTTCGAGCAACGTCGAGAACGAAAGTAATAGTAGTTCTGACCACTGAAGTTGTGTAATAATTGCAAACAGCGGATGCAAATATATCAATAGAAAGCTTTCGACCAATCCTTAAAAAAAAATTAACAACTATACCTTTTTTGAGGATTGGTTCAAGGGTATCGTTTTAAGAAATCACATTTTGTCTATTTTGTGCAAAATTCTGGCTCGAGGGATCCTGGACAGAATTAAGGCTGCCGTCCATGAATATTGAGTGAATGAAGTGACATGTGGTGGTATTACCTTCTGGGTAATTGTGAAGCACTGTACATAACACATGTCCCGCTATACTTGTCCTTTTTTGATCAAGCAAGAACTTTAAAAGAATTGATAAAAGCTCTTAAAGTTTTGATGTTGTTTTTTTGTACAAAGGTAGACTTTGTCAATTTCGAGGTAACTCAAGCATGCAAACTTTCACGGCTGCTCTTTCTTTTAGTTATTAAAGGTGTCCGTCCTATGAATTCATTCTATAATCACATGCAAGAAAAAAGCTTCCTATGCTACAAAGAACTTTCCAATAAAATCCTCATACCATTTGCAATATTAATCCCAGAAATGTGTAAGGATTATTGCGGCATATTCACCTGACACTCTTGTTTTATTCTCTGTTTCCCTTTATTACTACGTAATCAATATTTGCATTCCGATTTCCATCGAGTCCCATCTGAAGTATCCTGACTCATATTGAAAGCATTCAAAGACCTGTATATATGTACATATATTTATATTTTACGTAATTTTCTTCCTTTGCCTTTGTCAGACGTGATTCCATTTGCATTGTACACAAAACACCTCCTTGCTTTTCACAGTTGCTATGTCAGCGTCTATCA
Organism: Dioctria rufipes; assembly: GCA_963924295.1. Classification (NCBI taxonomy): domain Eukaryota; kingdom Metazoa; phylum Arthropoda; class Insecta; order Diptera; family Asilidae; genus Dioctria; species Dioctria rufipes. The sequence continues at coordinate 237,484,795 of OZ002741.1, read as the reverse complement.
CAACTGAAGACCACTTCTCGTTAATCGATTATTCATAAAATGTGCTACCCGACAATATTCTGCAAGAAGTGAAAAATTACGGGGTTTTGTTGCTCTGGATCTCATCCTTCTGCTATTATTTCCATCCGATCAGGATTTTTTATAGCGAAAGATTCTGCATTTCCGTAATTTCATGGCATTTTTCTTGAATTGAATTTCTTAAAGCGTATCCTTGTGGGTAAGGAAGCTTACGCTTTTTACTGCAATTTTGTATACTCTTCAAAAAAAAAAAAGGATCGACTATAAGTATATAGGAAAGACTACACGCACTTCATTAAATAATCGATAAAATCATACAAATTTACTTGAGGTGAACTATTAATGGAAACGGATAAGGTAAATAAATAAAAAATCAACATCCATATCTAGAAAATTCCAGAGGATTTATCTGTAGGTAATACAAAACTCGTTCGGAACGTGAACTGACATGAACTCATGAATTAAACAAAATACGTTGAATAAGTAACGAGTTAATTGATTGTTGTTATACATCAGAGTAAAGAAGGATATTTGAGTTAAGTAGATTTACTGGAATATAAATATACAAGTAAACATTTAATGTATGCCTACATTGTAGTTAACGAGCGCAGATTTGGGATTGAAATTGATCAATGTTTAATAAATCTGCGAAAAATTCCATTGATGTATGAGATATTCCCATATCGATTAATACAGATATTTCTAAATAACTTGTAAGCTATTTTGTAATTAATCGAAGGAAGATATTAATTTTAGTGCTCTAATTGAAATGTAGGGTTCAGATTGGTATGGCCAGCAGAAACATTTTTGGGTAATTTATTTTGTATAGTCATAATTCATTATCATTGGCAATTTGGTAATAACTTGTCATATCGACTCACTCGAGTGTTGGATGCCTTTTGCTCCTTTATCACTACATACATGGTTCGGATGAAATATCTACTTTACTTCCTTGTAGATTGATTTCTGCATGCAATACTCGCGCTACAAGCCGGGCACATCATTTCACCAAAGATTCTTAATACAAAGTTATTGCAGGCACATTGTGTAGTTTGGCCTCAGTGAAAAATAATGTGGAATCTCCGAGATTCCACCTCTGTTGAGAAATCATTAAAACTTCGCATTGTACACGGCCTCCACTAATCATGAGCACCACAGCCTAGACCAGTTTTGCCACTTTATATGAAAAACCGGTAGTAGATTCGATTGAAAAAGAGTGGAAGGAAAGGGAAAAGCTTGGTAGAAAAGGAAAAGGAAGCTAACCACATTTTAGAGATTTTATTTCTAATAAAATGAACAATAACAAAAATAAGAACTTATTTCAAGAAGAGAAAAAAAGAAGACACCAAAGATTATTCTGACATAATCAAAAGAATAAAAATTAATAAAAATTCCAATTACATAAAAATAAAAGAATGGATCTTAGTAAATAAACTTTTGTGTTACACAATAGAAACATACTCACCGTCAACAAATTTTGAGTTTTTCTAAAACTTAATTAATTCTAAAGGCGGCTTAAAAATCGCTGTTCCTTCTTGCATTTTCTTACAAAATATAAAACTGTCTAAGTTTTTATTTCCATACGATTTTTTTTCTTTTTTTTTAATAAGGTGTGGATGCCACAATAAACATAAATTTGCTGAATTCCTTGAACATGCATTCTTGAAATATGTTAATTTCTTTAGCCAACTATTTCCAGCCTTTTACGAAATTTCCTTTAAAATATGCTTGGATTTATTCCCTTGAAAAAATTGATAAAGACCTCCATTGATCGTTCAGTATTTCTGAAGAGACTTCATTAAATCGCATGCTTCTAAAAGGGAAGCATAGTAGAAAGTTCTCCATTTTGAATTTTTTGGGATCTATGTACTAGACGCAGCTGGCTATTGCCAAAATCAAATCGTTACACAGTTTAATGTAGTACTGAAGAACATTCTGTTTAATTTGACTGACATCAGAATCTTTGTAATTAACAGAAACATTTACGTTTTCAGGTTGAATAAATTTTCCAAAATTTTCAAAAATGTGTGTGAAATCATTTTATTATTCTGTTTATGCTAACCAAAAAAACAAAATCTGAAAAATTCAAACATAAAATTCGGTAAAACTTTGAATATGCGTTGTGAATAGAACAGAAGCAATCCACAAACATTATGCAATAAATTAAAGACAAAAATTGTGGTAGATATTGATCCTTTCGTGGGAGAGGTGGAAGAACCGAAACATTTGAAAACTTATGGAAGATCTTCCTCAATTATGGAACAGTGGCAACACTGCCTAGACCTGATGTAGAGAAGCACTCAGTCTTTTCTTAGAAATTTACTGGAAATATTTTCTTTAGAATTTGTCTGCATTATGCTGATGCTTGGGGGTGGCTAATAGTTTTAATGAGCGCAGACGCTAGTTAAGCAATAAACATTAATTTCTTTTTAGAAATTTACAGAAATTGTTTTGGCAGAATTTTTATTCATTTAGTGGCCGTATGGAGTTATTTTCAGATACAACACTTTCATGTGTGCCGTTGTCGGCCGCCAAAAATGCATACAAATTGTAATGAAAAAATATCTAGTAAATCTCTAAGAAAAAATTGAAAGCTTCCCTAAGAAGATTTGTTGGGCGTCAAACACTGTGGAGTTTCTCAGATATTCCATTCAATTTTAGAAAATTGAGTTCTATAGACAGGCTATACCATATGCCTGCAATATCTTTGTATTATAAAGTCTTTGCTTTCACTCTTCAAAATATTTTTGGCCGTACAGTAAAATTCCGTGATGCTTTTCTATCTTGAGCCTGAGATACTAACAACTATGTAAATAAGAAAATCGCCATATAAACCCGGATCACGTTTTGAAAGCTTGAAACTTTTTATTCAACCAAAAAAAGCTATCATTGCGAAGAATTTATGTGGCATAATCGTAGAATATATAGCAATATATTATAAAGGCATAATACAGCAAGAGAGATAGAGATGTATAGAGCTTTCTATTAGAGGTCCATTAGCTCGTTTTAATTCGATCGCTTTTTTGTGAGTTTTTCACATCTAGATGTGAGTTATCTCAGCTTGAACTATGCAAATGTTGAGCAGTCTACCATTTTCTGTTTTTCCTCGGGTTTACAATCTGCATAGGTACAAGAGTGGCATACATCGAATTATCATGTGGAAGTACAGATAGACAGACGGACATGCAAAATTCAAAATAAATTTTAATATCAGTTGTGGGTGTCCGACTCCATTTGCTTTCATGTATCTGCTTACAAACGGAATTACAAATTTAGTGAACTGTACATGATTTCAGCATCATACTCGAAGAATTGCAGTTGGGAAACTTCGGAAAAAAGCAAACGAAAAACTGGTGTTGATTTTGGATGATATCGCAGTTAAATTTAAACAAGATGAGCCATAATAACCTACGCAATTTGGATTTATAATTTTTGTTAGTACATACAGTCTGCGAATAAACTTTGACCCTCCCATAAATTTTTTCTGTTTCTTGAAAAGAAGCCGGTACAGACGTAGTTTTTATTGCTTGTTATGAAGACAATCTTTGAAAAATTCTATTATAACTTTTTATTTTTAACTAATTTTGAGTGTTTTTTTCTACAAAAATGGTCCTACAAAATGATGACCTAGATAGCAGTTATGTTCAAAGAAGGGTAAATAAAAAGGACAGTTTTTTTTTTTTTTAAAGACTTTTATTACCTTTTAATAATGAGAGAAGTTCCCTCTAACTTCTATTACCTCTTCCATTCGTTTTGGAATAGATTTAAACAACAATTTTAAGAATTTTCTAGGAATCAAATTCCAAGCCTCCTGAACAGCATTTTTCAATTCATTTAAGGTTGAGAATTGCCTGTTTCCTTGATAAACTATTCTTGCAAGATGACCCCAAAAATTTCCGATAATATTAAGATCTGGAGACCATAATGGTCACTACGAAAGCTCTTTATCATTATTTTCAAGATAATATTTCACTCTCCTGGCGGTATGAACTGCAGCATTATCTTTTTGAAAAATGTAGTTTTCCCCTGCTATCGAGTTTCCTTTGCTCGTTATTTCTTCGCCGATTAGCTATATATAAAAATGACAGTTCATTTTTGCAGAAATTAATCTAAACTCGTGTTTCCTTTGTAGCCTATTACTGCCTAAATCATTATTCCTCCTCATCTGCCTATTTATTGCACCTTCCAAAACAACTCTGTTTTCCTTATATCGTGGAAATAATACGACCATCCATCTGGTTCATCCAAGTTAAACCTATTTTCATCAGTAAAAATTACTTTCATCTATCTATTCTTCCACCTGAGATGTTTCAATGTTTCTCCTTATATTTTGCACTCTTTAGGTTACAATACGAGGACGACCAGGACTTTTCTTTGAACTGTAATTTTAGGGATCTTTCAGAAAATTTGCAATCACTCGACGACTTCTCTTCAAAATTCTCGCGATATGAGAAATACTTTGCTTTTCATTTTTTTTGAAATTAAGTTATTTTTCTTTCGATCTCGTTTAATCGCTTTCTACTGCCCATTATTATTGGTGATGACGTACTGACTTTCAAAAACACACTGATAACTCATTTCATAACGAGTGCTCTATATATCTCTGTTTCCAAAAGCGAGACGAGTTGAATTGTCCTTTTTATTAATCCTTCTCCGAACAAAAGTGCTACCTTGGTCATCATTTTTTCGCATGACTTTTGTAGAAAACACCAAATAATTACTCAAAATTAATTTAAAAAAAAAAAAGTAATAATTACGTCTGTACCTGCTTCTTTTCAAGAAACAGATAAAATTTATGGGTAGGTTATCATTTTGTCGCGGAGTGTAGTCCCGAAACTATATGAAAAAGGAAACTCATATATTCCAAGTTATTAATTGGGAGTTATGTTTTAAAACTAATATTATCGATAGAAACGCGATTTGCTAAATATGGAACCTCCATGGGAGGATATCAGAGAACAGTAATGCTAGAGCTTCTCTAATCATTGGGTCGAAAAACTGAATATTAGCAGTTCATTCCTGGAATGTGGGATTTCAATTTTATAACACTACAAATTATTTTCCACCTTCACTTCTAAAAATTAATGGAGTTGTAAATGTTTAACAATATGAAGGAGTCATTTATTACACTACCGTAATTACCAGGTCTTTAATAAATTCTAAAACATCACGCAAAAGTTCAAAATTATACGAAAACCTTTTGTGAGATTGCTTTTTTTTTATATTTCCAAAGCTCAATGTCGTTATTTCTGATAATTGTGCCTGTCTTATCTATTTAATGAATTGCGTGACTCAGTTAATAGATGGGAACCTTAAAATGAATTGCCGGACGTTAACAATCAAATTAGAAGGTAATTAATTGAGTAAGTTAAAATAAATTCCTTGGAATTCTACTACGAAGCACTCAGCAGTTATCCAAATTAAATTTCTTAATGTATTCCTAAACTTTGATTCACTCTTCCTTGAGCTGAGCACCCATTATTTCTGTCATTTAATCTTGTCACTAAGACAATTTCTAAAGTCTAATAGGCACTCATTAAGCTGATTCCTGTATAACCTTAGGCCTGTAAACCAAAAAAGCTTTCCTTTTACTATTCCCCTTTTCAAGCAGTTTCTTTTATTGAGGAAAAAAAAATTGAAGCAGAAAAAAACTTGAAAGTGTTGTTGAAAGTTTCTCAAGCTGAGAGAGAACAAGGAAAATATCCGGAGGCTCTTTATTAAAAATTCCCTCCTATTCAGGTTGTTACTGGTGTAATTCGGATTAAATTTTATGATTTTATTCAACAAGAAAGTCCTTACAGGACAATGTGGTTATGTACATTAATTAAATATAGTGTGCGCAACTTTTATAGCCTTTGTTTAGAGAGATTAGCTTTAAAACGGATTAAAGAGCTTTGCGAGTCAGAACTTTCTGGTGGAGTCCATCTTTATCTTTGCACACATTGTAATACTCTCAGTAGTTAATTTGCTTTTGATTATATTGCTTTTCGTAGAAGAGGAGAGATGAGGGATAGTTGCAACAAATTTACTATTTCTGTTAATAACTCTGAATTTTAGGTTATAAGGAAAAAAATATTTAATTATAGAAAAAGGTCAAGGCAAGTAATAAAAATTAAGAAACTTTAGTTCTTATGTTTATTTTTATGCAAAATAGGACATTTTACTGAAGAACTGTTAGGGATAATTTGCAACATTAGATGGGGCATATTGAAACTACTAGCTGTAATGTTATGTAAATCGAGTTAACTTAACTAAAAGTGAATTTTATAACTAAATTTTATTTATATTTACAGTCAGAAGCTATGTACATAGCTCTATAAGTTGTTTTCACTTACATTGTATTACCTTGAAGGTTAATAATATAATAAAATTTAATCTTGGCCACATATGTAGGCATCTACCCATTTTTTTTTAATATACACATACATATATTACAGAAAATAACAATAAATAAAACTTAACAATATTCCAACGAAAAAAATAAAAAAATAAACCAAAAACTAAATCATGCTTTAGTGTTTTTAGCTGTTTGTTGGAACTTGGCACAAATCACACTAAAAAAAAAAAAAAAAAAAATACCATGTAAAACAATGAATCATTGCATCCATACAATCTTGATCTTGCGCAACACTAATACATAAAATACATTAGAGTCAGTGGCGTGGCTTCTTTGGAAGCAAGGGAAGCATTGCTTAGGTTTTTCCATTTATATTAATTAAAACAAACAACAATTAAAGGAAATAAAAAATTACGACAAAAAAATTCTTCTTTCCCTAAAGCCTTCTTATTTGTCCTTCGTTGTAAACTATTAAAGAGAAGCAATTATAAAATCACCTCCATGTGAACAAAACAATCGAAAACAAATCAATCGAACAACATGCAACAAAAAGTACAGCATTCGAATACGTCTGGGCTCTGTCTATGCTATCACAAGTGACACCACTGCCTGCAGGAGGTGGACTTGTTTTTCCTTCCAGGAATATATCTATGACGTCACACATCTCTGTTGTTCGTTCGTCGCTTAGAGTGTAGCTACATTCAATAAGAAATGGTTCTAAGCCCAACGGATACAATTAAAAAAATGCTTCTATGGGACCTACACGGTAGCATGTGTTAGGGTGATGAACGCTGTATTTGTTTCAACTGGAGGTAGATTTATTTGTGCTTCCATCAATATCATGTATAGGTAGGTCAGTTAGGAAGCACTCTTCGGTTGTTAGCAGGCAAACATGTTTAAGTCGCGCGGGCGAGAGAAAATTCTAAATTCTTGAGGTGTATATTAAATTGGATAAGGGAATATTACTTAAGAGAAGAGATGGCTTGAAATATGATATTAATGACAAAATCGTACAGTGGGAGGCAAATAAGAATATGAGCAATTATTGATATTTTAATTTAGTTTATTTGTCCTCGTCATGCCATAATCGCGAAACTGCTTTTTTGGCTGTTTTGCTCTGCCATACTCAAATGTAATTCAGCAAAATCAAATATCTCTTCAGTTATTCTGTAAAAATTTTACCTATATTACTTTACCAACGTATAAATTATTCCCGGTTTTCGTTTTCAATAATGAGCTCAAATACTGGTAAAACGTTTACACCTAAAATTGCTATATCTCAAAAGATTAATTACTCAGTTTCATGAAGCCGACGAGACGAATAATACTCTCTGTTATAAACGAATTTGAAATTTTCTATTTGCGTATTTTAAAAATTCTTTGAAATTTCATTTACAGAGCTCAATTGCTGTTATTACTAGACAAATTACCCAGTACGTTAGAACAGGCTTGAGCATCTCCCCACATTCTGAAAACCATTTATCATTGCCTATTTTTTCGAGAAAACGGAAAATTTCAAATTTGTATAAGCTTTGATTGGAGGAGCAGAGTGTATAATATTCAAGTATTTAAATTGTGACCTGACTATGATCATTTCTTTAATTCATTGTATTTTAATTTGAAAGCAAGGAACTAAAAACTGAAATTCATACCTACTCTCACGTCCTCGATCGTGGGTGCTTAAGCTTAACCCTGTATTACTAACCTAATAGTATGTTGCAATCTTACTAACCATGGGTGTAATCCACCCACGGCTTTATATTCACGTATACGAGGAACCATTACATTAAAATTTAATAATATAGTATTTTTAAGTATAAGTATATTTAATAAACCAACAATAACCAAAATCTATAGGGTGTTTCAAAAGTTATACTCGTTTATTCCCATAAGGGTTCACGAATATTGGCGAAATCTTCAACTGGCCACAACTCCTAAAGGAAGGTTTTTAGGGAGGGGGTGGGGGGTGGGGGTGTATATGGAACAATTTTTTGATCAGCTTACTTCAAGAAATCGCGTGGTATACCGGAAGGTATCTTGATTTGAATCACCTTGTACATATGCCCAAAGCTGCATCTCCACGGAAACTTTCTAGTTTTTTATCGACCGTTATTACATAACAACCAACATTGCAGTTATCTACACAATCTTTATTGAGCTTATCTAAAATTTCGCGTATAGACGCAAGCTTGTCAAATTAACGACGTTCTTGACGTGTTTCCACGTCATCAAAACGTATGCACTGCATTAAAAATTGAAAGCGGTTGTAGCTCATGTGACGGGAAAAATTTAAAATCCGTAGTCTGTAGTCCACAAATCTCTTACATTCACGTGAAAAGATTTGTGCAATCCAGTCAGACATAATACTTACTTTAATGTTGTCTGTAGACCGCGCCTGTTTTGTAATTTATTTGCTGCCTTATAATATATTTGTTTGTATATATATTGACGAAATGGAATTTTTTCTAAAGCGACTCATCTTTACCAATAAATTGTCATCATTGGGACGAACTTCATTGTTTTCATAATCAGATTCGCCTTTTTGTTCTGTTTCCGATTCATAATCAATTCCTATTTCGAAGTCAACTTCATTTTTACTTACTGCAGCACCAAAATACTCTTCTTCATTTATATCTTCTATAAGCGCAGCCAATCTGATTTGTTCTCTTTCATAATTACACATCCTATAAATTGTTTGTTTGTCTTAAGGATAAATTGTGTAAAAAGTGCAAAAATAATTACCTGTCTAAAATCCAATATACACAAGCCAGAAATATTATTCTTTAATTAGAAACGTGTCAAACACCGAAAAATATTATACTGTTATTACTAACGTGGGTATTAATCACCCAGGCACTTTTTGTAAATAACTGTGTCGACACTCCGCCTATAAAAGGAATAATGAAAATTATTTCAAAATGTTGTGAAATAAGTCTACTAAGATTACAAATTAATATGAAATCCGCTGATTTTGTTTTACACTTTGTTTTTTGAACATAATTTCAACTTGGGTGGATTACACCCATAGGTTAGTAATGCAGGGTTAAGGTTAAAAGCATGGGAAACTAGCCCACTAAGACCCTGCGGACAGCGCGAGCAGAGTTGATCTGTTGTATCCTCCCTTAGAATGGTTAAGTTAAATTTATCATTATTTATTTTTTTTTTTTTTTTATTTATTTATTTATTATTATGTTTCATATAATTTTTTAGAACCGCTGCAATAACATTTAAACGCATGGTTATTTAAAGTTTTTATAAAATTATAATTTGATTGCTTAACCTTGCCCCAAGTAAATGACACGCCACTGATTAAAGTGTAAGAATGTGTAGCAAGAACGTGCTAAGAAATAACTTACTTATAAAGATAACCTCAACGTTAGACAATTTTTATAAAATAATTTCAAAAACAAGTTTTTCCGTACTGCTTATTTTCACGATCTGTCAGAGAAATCGCCCTGTTTCAAGTTGCCCCTATTGCAACTATTCCCCGTTTCCCCTACAATATGATTTTTATTGGCTTTTTTTCAGGTTGTTTTTATAACGCTTTGTGCCATATTGAAATCTTCGTATGATCTGATCATAATTAAATGTAAAATGTGTGTACGTGTTTACAGTTCGAGGGAAGCAAATTGGAAGCTGTGCACGATTGTTGAAGCTACAGTGTCGGCCACAAATATTTACGTGTTGCTTTCAATCACAAAAAAGTTAAATTTTGACGAAACAGATGCACTCTGCAACAGCACACTTTATAATTTTCTATGAACAAATGTTTCACTGATCTAAAAAAGTAAAACAACTGCCTGGAAACATTCCTTCAAACCTACTGATACGTATGGTGTCAATAGCAAGAAAGTGCTTCAGACTGCTTCCAGAGAAGCACTTTTTTTAAAGCAATCAAAAACCAGGTATAAGTGCTCCAAATTTGGTTTTTTCGGAATCACTCGAAATTTTTCTCGCTGGAATATTTTGAAATAACTTATACCGATTTCCATTGATCAAGTTTTCTAGCAGAAGTGTTACATTTTTCTTACAGTGTTACACCGAAATTGTTCCATTGACCTGCACTACTAGAAAAAGTGTACGTCAAATGAGTCTGGTGCTACACCGGAAAAATCGGCGGTGTTACACCGAAAAACGCACACATCTACATAAGAAATGTCACAACTGAATGTCATTGAGCATTGTATATCAATCTTCAACTATTACTCTACCAAATTCATCCGCAATCAATGCAAAATCTTTTAAGTAACAATTTTCATAATTTTTACGTTATTCGTGAAGTTATTTTTTCCAGAAAATTTCAATCTGACAAATTACACGAATATGAGCTACTATACATTCTCATCGCGTCAAAAGTTGTTCCATTGAACTCGTTTTTTACTGATTGACGTGCACTTTTCTTAAAATATCAAAGGAAATCGACATAAGTTAATATGTTTTATCATTGTAAGTTCTTTCAATTCGTCACTTGGGGTCGCCCACGAGTCATCACTTTCATTCACTTTCATAAAGATTGGAGATAGAGAAATATTCCCTTGTGTAGTCAGCTGAAGTGAGTTCAAATTTGCAGGCCGACAGGCCTATGTCGGTCTTAACAGACTTCTTTCGATTTGAAAAACTAAATTGCTTGAAATTAATTGGAATGAAACCCTTGTAAAAGTGTATAATCAGACAGAATGCGCAAGAATTAAATAAACTGGTTATAAAAAATAAAGTGGAAAAGATTGGTTAAAAACCATAAGAACCTAAAAAAGATACAATATAAAATGTAAATAAAAAAGCTTATTTTTAAAACAAGCTTTTATTTAAGAATAGCCGACGAAAAAGGAGAAAAGAATTGCGGTCTGCTTCGGTTGCGGATAGTGGCTTCACCAATGATACTCCGACTGTAATTTGGGAACGTTGTTTCGTTGTGGCCAGCCAGTCTTTCAAAATGTGTTTTCGTATCTGGAGTATATCCTGACACTACCGAAGATGAGATTAGTAGACATATTTCATTACGTGTTGGCACTCCGAGCTCTTTGATTGCCTCCAATAAATTATCTACTCGACATGATCGTGAGGAACGCTCATTTTCTGCGTCCTTCAGGATTTTGGTTCCGGAAAATCTGTTTCAGGCGATCCTCTCTCTTGAGATATGGCTTCACGCGTGAATTTATTCCAAAAGAGCGTTCTGGATCTTCTGCTAAGGCAAAAAACTTGTTGGCGAAATCTCCGTCCACTATGCCAATGTAACTGGTCTTCGCTCCGAGGCGACTCGCTTTTTACAAGCTACTCTTTTGACGTGTCTGCTTGACCGAGACATGGCTATGTGGAAAGATTGCAGATGCAGAGCTTTTTGGTCCCGAGTTCTTGGTGTTTCGCCGTGACCGTGCAGTTCATCGCAACCTTCCATGCATGTTAATCGATTTTGTTGTGTCTGGCGATGTGGAGATTATATATGTAGCTCTCAAACTCTAAAAATAAAAGAAACATGTATATTACTACAGTTTACATCTCTCCATGCTCATCAGCTGAGATACTTGACTTGCTGGCTTCATGTTAGGCTTACTGAAGTTTTGTAGCCTGCCGACGAATTATTGCTTTTTGGTGACTTCTACTTGCCTAGCATTAACCGGGAACACTCTCTGGACGCTGAGAGTTTATTGCCTTCATTCCCGGCGACTTCTCAACATGCCACATCTTTTATTGACAACATTATCTCTTCGGGCATAATGCAGTCTAGCGGCGTTATTAATGACTCTGGAAAGTCTCTTGACCGGGTATTTTCTTCCGATCACAATGGGACTGTCGTTAAGCGTTGTTTATCTCCTATGGTTCTTGAAACAAGTCATAATCCGGCGCGTGATATAGTTTTGTTTTTTGATCCTGTAACTTCATCATTTAATGCTTCTAATAACTATTGTTACAACTTTAAAAAAAACCTGATTTTGATAAAATGAATGAGTGTTTATCCGCTTGTGATTGGACCAGTGTGTTGGGTGAACGTGACATGGATACGGCTGTTAACTTGTTTTATGACATACTGTTTTTTATTTTAGTCATTGTGTAGCACTTGTTTGTTCGAATCGTGATTCGAATTGTCAACCGTGGTTTAATGGCTCTTTGAAGAATCTTAAAAATTTAAAAAATAAAGCTTGGAGGAGATTTTGTTCCTCAAGGAGTGATGCTGTTTATTTAATTTATTCTAATTCGCGTGCTCAGTATATTTCGTGTTTGACTGACTCGTACAACGATTATGTATATAGAATGAGATCGGCTTTGCGTGCTGAACCAAAACATATTTGGAAGTTTGTGAACTCTAAGCGCAACTGTGATGGATACCCTTCATCGTTGCGTGTTGGAAACTTAGATAGTGTTGATCCCTTGGAGACCGTCAATGTTTTCGATGACTTCTTTAAAACTGCCTTGTGTGATAACCACTGTATAATATAGTTATAACGATTTTACCCATTTGACGAAGCATCCGACGACTTCTCTTCAAGCTAAAGACCTGTTTTTCGATGAAGCATCGATCTCCAGTATATTTAAACCATAGCTGGTAGTTTTTCTATTGGTCCGAATGGCGTTCCTTCTACGCTCATAAAACAATGTATTACGTCCATCGTTTTTGTGTGTATTATTTATTTAATTTATCTTTAACCTGCGGTGTTTTTCCTAAACAGTGGAAGCTTTCTGTGCACAAAAAGGGTAATAAATGCGACATTTCTAACTACAGATCCGTCGCTAATTTATGTTGTATTGGTAAGATATTTGAAGCCACGGTTTGCGATGTTTTGTACTTCCACGCCTCTCCTGCGCTTTTTTCAGCATGGCTTTATGAAAGGCAATTCTACTACGACTAATTTGTTGGAGTTTACTAATTTCTGTATTTCTGTAATTGAAAGCGGAAAGCAAGTGAATTGTTTTTCACGGATTTTAGTAAAGCTATTGACCGAATCAATCATAAAATCTTGATTCATAAGTTGACTCTTCTTGGTTTTCCTTCTATCTTTGTCAATTGGCTTCGGATTATACGCAGCGAGTTATATTTCGCGAAGCTCTTTGGATGTAATAGATAATACTTCTGGTGTTCCTGAAGGCAGCCATCTCGGACCACTCCTTCTTATAATTTACATCAACGATGTATCTTTGATTCAAGAATACTTTGCTATGTTGACGATACCAAAATCTTTCGCATTGTTTCTGATGAAAACGAGTGTGGAGTTTTAAACTTGGACTTAGACACCTTTCCTAAATGGTGTGATATTAACTGTCTTCCTCTTAATATCAGCAAATGTACTACCATAGATAAGAAATACGCAGTATCGACGGTAGTACTAAGAACGTGATGTATGGAAGAGCTCATAGCAAACCTCAATAACTCACTGATCTTGGCTAAATATATCACGGATACGAAACAAAAACTTCTTACAATATAGACAAAAATTCATTTCTTTCTTCGATTTGATATGTACCATATTTCTTCAGAGTTCGTGTGCATTATTGGTGGCTGTAGACGGTCCAAACAAATTCATTTACATATATTTATAATCAATTTATTTTCATATATCACGACTGCTCAGGCAGGAGGGAAACCGAAACCGCTGAGAGTTCTTGCAATTATTCGTTCTTTGGCTGTACTTAAGTACATACGCACTGTCGTTCTTTGCATTCCACGAACTGAATTTATAAGAGTAAGTTGCAATTTCACATGCATTAACTTCCTACTAATCTTCCTACTGCCATGCCGCACGTTTTCCCTACTTGCAATTTTAACGCAATTTCAATAAAATTTTTACCTCAATAAAATATTTTATCATATGGAAAACATTTGTAATGTGCGAAACAATATCTTTCTTTCGAGTCCATGTTTTGTTAAAATTTCCAATTTTCGGAAACCAAAAAATGCAAAATCTAATTTGGTTTTGGAGATTAGTGATAGCCGCTTAGGCGTTATTTCCCTCAATGTGCGATTTGTATCCATGCCAATAAATTTCGCTTAAGTTTGTAATTTTGTACGCTTATCGAACTATTAAAAGAAGTATATCTTCCATTAATGTTTACCCCCACCATCAATCCACCTACTATCCCTCACACCTAACTCATCACGGAAGACGGCAGACAGAATTTGTTTGGACTGTCTCCAGCTACGAATAATAGACACGAATTTTGAAGAAATATGGTTGATTAAGATTCTAAGAAAGAAATGAATTTTTGCCCATATTGAAAAAACTTTTGGTTCGTATCCATGATATATTTAGCCGAGATCAGTAAGTTATTGAGGTTTGCTATGAGCTTCTTCTTGGGACTACCGTCGATATCTGCATATTTCTTGTCTGTGTTACTACTATGCCTTTTTCTCGTAAAAGGAAGCCATTGGACTTTAATTATACTTTAGATGGATGCTTATTAACTAGATTTGACAAAACCAAAGATTTGGGTGTCTTCCTTAATACTCGTCTTACCTTCGAGGATTATAGTAATACAATCGTTGGCAGGGCTAATGCTACTCTGGGGTTTGTAAAGAGATGGTCAAAAGAGTTTAATGATCCATTAATAACGAAGGTCCTTTACTGCACATTGGTTAGACCCATTTTGGAGTATACTAGTCCTGTCTGGTCTCCCTTCTATGCTGTATACATATATCGCATTCAGGCTGTCCAGCGGAGATTTGTCCCATTTTCCCTGCGTGGACTTCATTGGGACAACCCTATTATTCTGCTTCCACATGTTAACAGGCATGAACTCTTTCCATTAAATTCTCTTGAGAATAGATGAGAAACTTCCACAGTTGACTTTGCATGTCAGTGGGCGCGTTCACTGCCAGCGAAATAGTGACTTTTTGTCGACTGCGAGTCACTACCGAGCGTTCACTCCGCCAATTTTGACAGTAAACGACTACGGTCGACTACGACTATCATTCACTCCGCACTTTGTATGTACCAAATAGTCGACTACATTCGACTACGCTCAGGAGGATAGTCGATCGTAGTCGGTTTGAGAGAACTACACTACGACAACGACTACGCTACCGAAGTGGCAGTGAACGCGCCCAGTGTATACAAGGAGTGATAAACTCCTCTGAGCTTTTAAATACTTTCAATATATCTGTTCCTGTGCGCTCCTTGAGGAATTGTGACTTCTTCATTGTTCCTCAGCATAGTATAAACTATGGCCGGTTTCATCAATGTCTCGTCTCTTTAACCACCAATTTGATTGGATTGACTTTTACCTTTCAAAAAGTCAAATAAGAGATCAGCTTGGTTAAAGTTACTTGTCTTTTTCATTATTATTGTTATATATACTTTTTGTAAACTCAGTAATCAGATCTTTGATGAAGTTCTAAATAAAATAAATAAATATTAAAGTTTCCCAAAAGACTCCCAAAAAAATACTTAACCTAAAAGACAAGTTAAACAAAAAACAAATCGTTTCCCTTGCTGTTTTTATCTTTTCGGATCTCTTATAAAATGCCTTTAAATTTTAATAAGAAAAACTTTTTGTATAAAATTTCAATTGATTTAATGACATACAAAATAAAGCCATAATTTATATTTAAGGTTGTTTTTGTTTTGTTTTTTTTATGTGGTGCTCCAAATAACCTTCCGACGAAGTTAAACAAATTTCAACTTTTTACGGACCAATATTTTATGAAAGTTGCGCAAGAATATTTCATTTAATGCCGGAATATCTTTTTATTCACGAAATTAAACAAGAAATTGAGAGCTCCACTAAAGCAGCTGGTAATCATATAGACAGATATAAGCAAACCTCTGGTGCCTGGTGAGCAAAGCTGTGTAGCAAATTAATATAATATTAAATGGCTGACTGTAGATTTGCAACTGAAAAAATATGCTTTTTCAAAATTATTCATCGAAGTGGTTCTCAGTATTATGGACAATATTTATTTCGGATACGAGCCGACCGGAGTAGGTCGAATGCATTGTAAATTTGTGTTTAGATGATCCTAATAGTAATTTCAAGATCTGTTTCCTGTACATGAAGCTGTATTCAGAATTGAATTTTGATATGGTGAGCATTGAATTTTAAAAGAGTTGTAAGCCTTAATACATCACAGCTTAATTCGTATTCAGTTAGTTGTTGGATAATAACAATTCTAAACGAGCAGGGATATTTCAGTACGATCTAAGCAACAATGATGTGTTTAGATATGTCTGGAAACGAATAGGACGAGGTGAAGTTCTATATGTTTTGCTACGCTAGTACACGAAGAATTAATTGTAAACATATACAACGACGACGGTAATCGCTAACACTTCTCTGGTTAAATATCAACTAACCATGATTTGGTGTATTATCTACATATCTCCTGGTTTTTTCTAAAATGTTTTATTTACACCTGAATTATTACAAAACCATGTTCGTTGTTTGAGTAACATTTTAGTTAAATGTTTTTTATGCCAATGCTGTGTTAATAGTACATCCATAGTGTAAATCAATCGAACATTGATATATTAAAAAAAAACATATCCCTTGTTAGTGACACAACTCACGAATAATAAGAATTTGTATAAGATACAATTTCATGGTCATAATTACAAAAGTGATGTGTATATAACATTTTTTATGTGAATGATACAATTAGTAAGAAATATAAATATGTATGAGATACACTTAAATTGTCATATAAAAGTGATTTATAATTATTTTGTTAATATAGCATTTTCTAAGTAAGTGAAACAATGACGTAAAAATAAAAATCTGTATATGATAAACCTTCATTGTCACATTTAGGAAAGTGATGTATATTATATTATTTATTTTATAACATTCAACGCCAAAAATTTACCTTTAATCCCTTTGTTTGCTATTTTCGGGTCTTACGAGCTTTGATGTGAATAGAATTTTACACTCAGTATCATTACTCGATTCGGTTGCAGAGAATGCTGAAAAAAAATTTACCAAAATGCTACAGTACAATAGACAACATATATTTTCATCTTCAAAAAAAAAAAAATATATATATTCTTTAATTGAGCAAATATATAATAAAACATTAATATTAATTTTGCACATATGTGAGAATAAGATAAGATAAGATAAGATAATTATTTATTAGTACAAATAATACTTTTATAAACATAGTTCCTAAGTTACATACCAATTCCTTAAACAGCTCTATCCTTTACAAATTGCACACATTTTCTCTTAAAAATCTTAAAATTACTTTCTCTTTTTATTTCTAATGGTAAATCGTTAAATTTTTTAAATCCTTTATATATTAGTGAATTTTGCGTCCTATTTCTATTAAATAAGCCTAATCGAATATTTACATCTGCTCCTCTCAAGTTATATGGCTGAACATCTGATACCATCCTAATTCTCTCCTGTAGATATATTGGTAGACATCCCTTTCTAATTTTAAACAAGTAAAAAAGTTAGAATTGGTCTAAGACCAATTCTTATGATACCCTAAATGAATGCCCGTATTAAATTTCGTATGGTCACCGATCTATTCAAGTTTGATTTTGAAGTCGTTTTTCGCATATATTTCTAGAACGGTTTGTCGCACAGAAAAAATGATTATAACCAATTTTATAGGATTTCGTATTCTGCAGAAGTTTTTAGTACAATGAAAATGTCTTGGACTGATCGTTTACAAAGTATACGTAAAAAACCGAAATTTTTATATAGCAACACCAAGAAGGAGTTACCCGATCTAGTCCATTTTTAACATTTTATTTGCTAATGCAGCAAAAACACCAAATACGAAATTTCAGCTCTCCACGTCGACGCGTTCTCAGGCAGTGCCCAAAGTTGCCCGATTTGTCTCATTTTCGAAATTAACTTTACTTTTTTTTTTAAAGTCCGTGTACAAAATTGCAGCTCTCTAAGTATATGCGTTCTCGAGTTATCGTGCGCACAGACGGACGGACGGACGGACGGACATGCAAAAATCAAAATAACTTTTAATATTATGAATAGGTGTCCAATCCATTTTGCTCTACCATCATTATTTCGAGGTGTTACAAACGGAATGACAAACTTAATATACCCCTATGATTTCATGTAGAGTATAAAAAAAAAAAAAGAAGTACATTAAGATGTATTCTTTGGTTGCAACTGATCCATTTTAAGGTTTCTAGCATCATTCTTATTGGTGTGAGTCTATTACACCTTAGTATTATGCGCATAGTTCTATTTTGAAGCTTTTGAATTCGCTCTAATTTTGTCTTTGTGCACAGAAATAGTATTGAAGAGCAATACTCAAAATGAGGTTTTATTAAAACATTATATATCTTAATTGCACTCAATGTCGATAAATTGCTTCGAATCTTCTAAAATAGGCGACTGTTTTTTGCAATTTTTTTACAAATATAATCAATATGTCCATTAAAGCTTAATTTGTTGTCATTAATAATCCCCAGATACTTAATTTCACTCACGCACTCAATTTTTTCACCATCAATTTCTAAGTTGTCATTATACGTACTATTTATGGCCATAAATTTAGTTTTTTAACATTTAATTTCAGTTTATTCTTTCTTAGCCATTCACTTAATTCATTTAAATCCACTCTTAAATCGTTACTGATTCTTTCTACATCTTTACCAGTTACAAACACCAACGGATCATCAGCAAAAAGTCTAATTGTTGAATGCTTCAACGCACTCTTAATGTCGTTTATATATACCAAGATCAATAATGTACCCAGCACTGAGCCTTGTGGTACTCCCAATTTTATTTCAACTGCTACGGAAAGCATGCCATTAACTCTTGTTCTCTGTTTTCTTCCCTCTTAATAGTTCTTAAACCAACTGTACTCCTTGCCCTGTATACCATATTTTTGAAGCTTTGATAGAAGAATTTGTCTGTCTATAGTCTCGAACGCTCTCTTAAAATCTAAGAATACTGCTAGAATAGCGTTACCTTCCTCCATTTCTTCTTTCCATTCCGTCACTACCCAATTTAATGCTGTCTCGCAATTGTGTTGCTTTCTAAACCCTGATTGTTCCTTAGCTATAAAATCATTTTCTTCTAGATATTTTACTAGTTGGATTTGTACTCCTTTTTCCAAAATCTTCTCACATAGTGGTAGCATATTAACTGATCTGAATTCTTCACATGTCTTCGTATTTTTTGCCTTATGAATTGGTATTACTACTGATTCCTTCCAAGCGTCGGGAAATTCTCCAGTTATTAATGACTCATTAAAGATACGAATTAAGGTTGCACCCAGTTCCGACCAATGCTCTATTACCATTTTAGCACTTAAATTGTTATAGTCTCTCTTTTGGTTTATTACATACACTACAAATATTTTTTATTTCTTCACCATTTAATATTTTAAAACGAAATTGTTTATCCGTATGATTTAAAAGATCTGTATACTGCACTGTTGGTATGTCACTATTAGTTTTCTCTACACTTTCTATGAAATACTTATTGAATTCGTCCGCTATGCTCTTACTGCTCGTGCTTTTACCATCTTCAAAATAGACTTCAGATATATCTGCTTTTGATTTCTTTAATACCGTTTCTTTTAATACGGGACATGAGTTTCATAGAAAGATTTATTAAAATTAAGTTGCATATATATATTTTTTAATTATAAATTCTCAATCTCTCTTACTAAATTATACATAGCTTTAAAGTTAATGAGTTAATTCTTCCAGTTCGCACATTTTGAGAAGTTCAACGACGAAATTTTCTCCTATAAACTTTTTCATATTTATTATATTTTTTTATATTTATTATATTTTTGTTATATGACTTACTTTGCACGACAAAATTACTACTGCACTTATAATTGCCTGATACTAAACTGAAGCCTAACCCCACAGAACCTTTTAACCAAATTAGCAAAATAACAACAACAAACTGTATTAACATATAAATCATTACTATTATCACTACTACTGTTAAATTAGTGCGAAGTATAATAAAATTATAGATACTACAATTTGTTAGCATTTTCAACAAATGTCCACGTATAACAAGTACACACATAAGGAAATACAGTAAAAATAAGACAATTTGGAAGTTGCATTTACACTATGTTTTAAATTGAACATTTTCAATGTTTTTTATGTTCAATTACATTTCCTGTAAATTTCTAAGAAAAAATTTAGGGCTCTTCTTACATCAGGCGGAGGCACGGTACAGAGAATACAAGGTATTCTCATTAAATTTAGACATATGTGCTGTGACGCAATTTCGTTCGGACAGGCTAGCTTTCTCATCTCATTCTTATAATAGCTGAGCTTAATGTGTGACTTCTCTGGTTAACGAAATCGAAGACGAAGACTAAGATACTCACAAGGCGTACTTTAAAATGTGAATTCATATGAATTCAGTTATATATATTTTATGTATAAAACTGAATCTATTGTTCAAAATACCTTTGAGTGGGCTTTTTTATTGCTAAATTTGCGATCAAAAGTGAATATACAGGGTGGGCCAAAAGTCACCATGGGGTTTAAAAATTAAATTGGTAACATATGGTAGGATGAAAAAAAGGAGGGGTAAGGTGGGGTGGGGAAACATGCTTACCTATGAAGAACAGAGAGTTGGCTATCATGTAAAAAAGGAATGAAGAGAAACGGTCAACAGGGTGTGGAGCAATGTACAAACGAAAAAGTTAGTTATTTTTAAACCCCATGGTGACTTTTGGCCCACACTGTATTATAGCATGTCATTTTTAATATAATCTTTACTGGAATCTTTATTTATAATTCTATTAAATGAGACAATGACGTAATATTGTGTAGGTAGTAATAAAATAAAATTTGCAAATTCAATTTAAATATTTTTATTATTTCTGTCATATTGAGTACAATTTACCAAAACTGTGTGCAACATACAAATTTGTTGTAAAATCAGATTTAAAAGAAATGTGTTATAACAAATAATTTAGTGTTGTGAAAACATTTATATATATTGCCAAAACATTGAATATGTGAAAGGAAATGTTGGAGCTACAATTTCGATTATTTTGAATACATCTATTATGTTTATCTAACAAATGTCCAGAAACATTTGGAAAATGTACTATTCATAATTCACTTTTTTCCGTTTAGCTAATGTATGAATAAAATACGTAAATAATTGGACAGAATTAGTTAGTACGAATATAGTTGCAAATGCGGATAAACTGGTCTTGTGGTTTAACGATTGTAAACTAAATATGAATTCCGGAAAAACTGAATTGATGTACATAGTTTGAAAATTGAGCTGCAAAGTGGAAGAAAGAGTGAAGAATATTTGGCTATAAAGGCAAAAACACAATGTGAGCGACACGACAAAAACGCCGCAAAAAACGCTGTCATTTGGGTTTTAATAACATGGCAATGTATGGTATAAAATACAATGCTGACGACATCTTTCAACGTTGTCGTCGAACTTAAATGAAAATTGAAATTTGTCGCACGTTTAGGGTGCGTTTAGGAAAATTATGATTTTGGGTTGGGTTCATATTTATTGTTATCGTTAAAAATATCAAAATACCGTGAAAAATATCAAAGTTGGTTAAATAAAAATGGAAGAAAAGTTTATTGAGGTGGTAAAATGTCACCGTATTATAAAAAAAAAAAAAAACGCATCCGCATAGAAACCCAATTCCGGCTGAGTTTTATATAGCTCTTGGACACACCTCTTCTTCTATGGGGGTTCTGTTTTTTACCTTCATTAGCCAAAACGGCCACACATGCAACTTTAAAAGTCATTTTTAATTTATTCGTTGACATTTTTTCTATTTTTAATTTACAACACAAATAATAGAATAAATTTAATTGGGGATTTACAGCTCTTGTCGCCCCCATTGTAGTTTCAGGGACGTTTTGTACGGCGTTTTTTGCGGCGTTTTTATCCTGTCGCTCACATTGTGTTTTAGCCTTAATGCAATCTTTAGCGCGAGAGAATGATCAAAATTCTCTCATCCATTTGTTTGATGGCAACTTCGAACTAACAGTATCTAATTATATTGGGAAGAGTTTGAAGTGCTGCACATACTACAGGTGCTCAATTGCAACTGAAGTTCTAAAGGTAGGATATGCAAAAGCATATTGCATATCATACCTTTTGAACACCACATTAAAAATTGCGCACCATTTAGTGCATCCAGACTCAAATTAGCAATTTTCTTAGATTATCAGCTATTATCAAAGTACCTACTCCATTCGGTTAACGTATTACCCAAACTGATAAAAAAACAGAGAATTGTAATAAGCTAAACCAGTCGAGTAGCTAGTATAAGATTACTTTTCACTGGGCTCCCATGGATTCCAAAAGGTCAATGACTTCAAAATAAAATTATAAAGAAAAATCCGCTAGAGGTCTCTGCCCCGGCCAAAAGTCGATAAGTGTCAAAAAATGCTATTATTAACAAAAATTTTGTCCTAATTGGTACGATAGTAATATTTTTTGTTGATAATTCAGGGAATTCCATTTAATATTAGACCTCAATAATTAGAATTGGTGAAGTTAGCTATAAGTTAAGAGCTTTTGAAAATAGACTTTTCCACCAAATATAGCCACATTCGCAAAACTTTAACCTCTCCTAAAAAGAAGGAAGGGTCGTATCTCAAAATAAAAAAGCCTGGATCAAATATCTTTACACTCTTTATCATTCCTATAAATTTCATGAAAATCGGAGGGGCGCAGTGTGAAAGGTGTTCGATTTCGTATCGCATCCCTACGTGTAAAAAGTTTCGTTTTTTTTAATGATCTATGTAAAATCAGAAGCGCAAAAATCTCCCTCTCTTAAACTACTAAAGTTTGTTGAAGCGTATAACAATTGCTCAATTTATCAATTACTTCTAGTAGCACCGAGACTTCGAGACAGAAATGTTGGGGTCCGTTACCTTCGTTAGTTTTTGGGCCCCTGGGTACCTACTGGAACTGAAGTCATCTAATTTCATTTGAAGGAAGCACTCACTTATAGACAAAACCGATATTGAATATTGACACTAATCACTAACGATTAAATTATGAATGACTAATCCTATGCCTCCACGAGCTATTTTTCTTGTCTTGTCAGCAATCATGTCTTCAAATTTGTGCAATGGAGACTCAACAAATTAGTTGGCATGCCAATATGATCATGTGCTTATTCGCAACATGAAAGAAGGCAAAAATTGGATATTTAAGAGAAATTAAAATGCTGTCAAAATAACGTTCAGGTGTGTTTTATATATGCTGGATATTAAACACATAAACTCGAAGCGCAAATGGCTTTCGATGCCATGGTAAGAGGGCCATTACATCGAAAGCCATAGAAATGGATTAACCCAAACTTCTTGGTATATATTTTAAAGGTCTTTTAAAACTGCAATTGCTGCAAAAAGCAGAAAATTTCAGCTTTGCAAAGAAATGTTCCCCCTAAGCTGATTCGACTGCTGCCAAAAATGACGGAAAAAATCGGAGCCGATACAAGAAAATTAGCTCGTGAAGATGAAGAATAAGCGAATGAATTATTTTATATAAATATAATTCAAATTTTTTTTCAATTTCACTTAAATGTGGCCCCCAAAATTCCGGGACCCGCTATAGTTGTACCCGCAGTCCCCCTTTGTCGCCTGGGCTGGAAACACCACACAAATTTCGCATTTTCAACACTAAATAGGTATTCGTTGAAGATATAAATACAAGTAAAAAGTTAGAATTGGTCTAAGACCAATTTTTATGATACCTTAGATGAATGCCCGAATTTCATAGGGTCACCAAGCTGCGCAATTTTGATTTTTGAAGTTGTTTTTCGCATATATTTCCAGAACGGTTCGCCGAACAGTAAAAATGGCAATAACCAATTTTATAGGATTTCATATTCTTCAGAATTTTTAAGTACAATAGAAACGTCTAGAACTGATCGTTTTCACAGAATACGTGAAAACCCAAATTTTTATATAGCAACACCAAAATGCGTTTACCGGTTTTATCCCTTTTTCGAACTGAACTTTTTTTTTTTTAAAAAGCCCGCTTGCAAAATTTCAGCTCTCTAAGTACACGCGTTCTCGAGTTATCGTGAGGATGGACAGACCATACTGAGAGACAGATGGACAGACAGACGGACAGACAGGCGGACGGACGGATGGACATACAAAAATCAAAATAAAAATTCCATTTTGCTCTACCAGCATTATTTCTTTGAGTTACAAACGGAATGAAAAACTTAGTATACGCTATGGATTTCATCTAGGGTATAAAAACACAGCATATTCAGATGACTAGGCTAATTAGAGCGCCTTTTTTACCTGATAGGGCAGTAGAATAGTTACAGTTTATTTAATAGGCAGCGATACTACAAGACTTAATATTTAAGTATCTAATAATAGTGAAAGAGATCTAAGTAACCCACGGTTGTTTTTGTTACAGAGCAAAGAAAATTGAGCCACTGCATAAAACAGTAAAGTGGGTTTCAAAAAACTGTCGAAATTAAATTATTTTCATATTCACGATCCAAAATAATCGGGATAAAATAGGTCCAGGTCATGTGCAATTATGCTAACAACAACAATACAGCCGAAAGTTCGAGATCCATATTACCACTTTCCACTATAAAATTTTTGTGAACGTTTTGTATGCAAATTATAGTTAAAAACTTTAAGTGGTGATGCATAAGACTATTTTAGTATTGATCTTTGCTATTCGCCAATTCGATTAAATTTGCGTGCTCGTCTTGCTCGTAAGAATTAAGTACAAAATTAGACGACTGTGAAGACGAGAAAATAACAAAAATTGCATCCAAATTATGACTGGAAACAACAAGTATTCTGGTAGATAAAAGGACAAGTTTATTGATTCCAATTCACAAAAGTTCGGTGGAAAGTTAAGTGCATAAGTTGCAGAGTAAAACAATCTCACCAAGGACAAAAAGTCCTTGTACATAGCATCGAAAAAGAGGAAGGACAACATGAATTGGGGCCACTGCTATTTTAATCCCCGTTGCTATTATTTATTCTATGCAACTGTGGCCGCTGTAAAATCGATTGCATCTTTCACTTCTTTAGGAAGTCTCGTGTTTTGCTGGCAATTCATATATGAGAGTGAAAAAGCTTTTAAACTTTATCGGGTCGGGCTCTGGTATGAGATCGGTGAGAGTAATAGGTCGATTAAAGGAGAGTTGCCTTACATGAAACAGGGGCCTCGAAAAAATATGCGTAGACTTGAAAAGTGTTTCCATTAATAAAATATAGAGTGAGGTCGATGCAAAGGTTCGCACCTCGCTTAATCAAAATGTGTAATGTAAGCTGCGGATGTACTTTAAGTTTTCATTTTTATCGTTCGTATTAAGGCCGTATGCATCGCACGATATGTGTGGTTTTAATTCATTAAAACTTGTGTGTACTTAATATGTTATATGCATAAGTCTGTTGTAGCTGTTAACCATCACATGAAATATGTACGTAATGTTATCTAAGAACAAAAGATTTATACGAAAATTCATACAAAAATATATTTGGTGTGTTTTTGCATTCCCGCGGTCTACCAAATGGCAGTGTGTGATTATTTGAGGGAAAATTAAGTTCGTAATAAAAGTTCCACACCAACTGATATTAAATGATTACCTAGTTCAAAAAGAGTACCAATTGTAGAAAACACAGAAAATAAATTCAGGTTGACTTTTTTTCAGGTCCCACTTCTCTAAAAAATTAAAGTGTGTGGAACTCATTTGCGTACTTGCGCGAGTCGACTGCCGGGTATGTAGTAAAGAAATGATAAGGGACTGAAAATAAGGTGACTTGAGATAGTTACTTCGCCGGTGAATAGTGACAACCACCCACCCTAGATTAGACGCGGATGAATAAATGTCTCGGAAAGTAGAATGCGAACGGTCTCATATTCACTAGAATAGACGTGCATGTCTACACGTCTCAAGAGATAGAACACGGATTTTCGCATATTCTCCAGAACAGTCTACTTAGGTGGATGGTGTCAACTAACTATACTGGCGGTAGGTTAGGACTTTGGAAGGATGTCCACTTCCATCGAAAATTTGATCCTGTAAGCTATCGCACTATGAGCTCTTGATCGGTCGACCCGTGGAGATCAATTGATTTCTACAGTCTGCTGGCTTGCCTTTTATAGCAATGGCTGTGGCCGGCAGGTGATGGAAACCAGTGCGGCTGAATGGTTTAACCTAATTTACATTCTATGAGTGGCTGATCACTAGATATATGAATTTGCAGGGCTTTGTACATGAATATATTAGACAAATTGTTTACTGAAGCGCTCGCCTTCTGTATGCTTTGGATGGAGCGGTTTGTAATGATAGCCAAATGCAACGGAGGTAAAAGTTGACTTCGTTACAAGCTATCCAAGCATCTTTGTCCAACAATAGATTAGAACCAAGTCCCATACAATCTATCAATTGAAAATCCATCTATCAAGCCATATTTACTGACTTATTTTTAACAACTTATTTTTATGGAGATTTTGTCGATATTCCTATATTAGGAATTGAAACTATATCAGAAATTTGTTTTTAGTGTGGATTCATCTTTTTTCAATGATTAGTTCTTTGGAATATTATATGCTTTCGTATCTGACGGTAACTTTCCTATATTATCTCGCAGATATAATAGTGATCCGATTGTGTTCGTTATTGATAACATTCTACGTGGTATTAAATCGATTAAAGATAATAATGCTTCCCAGTTGGTAGAAGGTGCTAAAAGCTCTGAACCTTTAGCCACCATTGTTTTAGAGACATAATTCTTGGCTACTGAAAGAATCATATCTGATTCTAATGTTGTTGTTGTTGTTAACAGTTAACATAGACAATTTGCTCCTGTAATCTACATTCAACCTGGTTGCTCTTCTAAAAACGCATTTTCAGTGAGGTTACATGTTCACCGGTAACAAAATGGCTAACGGAACCGTCCAAATAATTTAGCAACAACCTCTGATAGGTTAGGATGATGAGCCTCCGATTACTGTTAGGGTATTTTAAATCTAAACCTCTGAATGCAGATACTATGGTACCTTCGGATAAAGGTAAATCTTCTGTTATGGATGTTGTATCATTACAAATATAGCCTCCATCAATGATACTTTATCTTACGTTATCTTACGACAAATCGGACTTTCTAGATGCATTTTTATATCCAGAGCTCATCATGACACCACCGAAAATGAGATTATTGAAGTCATTTTATAACGTTATTGTTCCGTGCTCTTCAATTGCCTGTAGAAAAAGTTATTCTCAAGAAGATCAAGTGAAGCGTTCATTTACTGCGTGACTCTCAAGATAGGTCTTCTGGTGTATCTATTTCTGGCGGTTCTCTCTCCTGATTCTGGCCCAGAGATTTCATCGTGGATGTGTTTATTACGAAATATGTAAGGTTTCGGATCTTGTGTTGTGAGAAAAAATTTGTTAGTCAAATATTTTTTTTTGCTATGCGAGTGGAACTGGTTTTATTACTTGCATTGGTAACGAAATATCAGTTCGACAAATTGCTGGTTCAAGGTGATCTATCTGACTGAGATTCGGCTGCATGGGAAATTCCGGAAGTAGAGTTTTTCCTCTTGATTTCTATGACCGCAATCGCTTGGCTCTAGAAGTCCGAGTTGTAGCTATGGTGCTTTGTGCTACTCGTTGCTATTTTCTATACATATTAGTCGACTTAGTATTGCTTTCAGGCTTCCATATAAAAAGATATCAGGCTTAACATCAGGACCGCTCAAGAATATGTCAGCCTGTTCATAAAATTCTATGATTCTTCCATTGCAAGAGCGCCATTTCTAAGTATGCTGACCTGTGTTTGAGCTGTATTCCAAAGATACCCAAAACATGCTGTACCTTCTCCGTAAACACATCCTGAGCTCTATTTAGTATGGGGTTTATTTTATGAGGATCATATTATGTTTTTATTTTTTCAGATTTTCATTGATTACATTCTGATATATCTCTTGACAGCAACTAATTCCCAAGTTGACTACTCATTGTTTTCCCATTGTTACACCCTAGATGAAATCTATATGGTATACTAAGTTTGTCATTCCGTTTGTAACACACAGAAATAATGATGGTAGAGCAAAATCGATTAGACATCCACACATAATATTAAAAGTTATTTTGATTTTTGCATGTCCGTCCGTCTGTCCGTCCGTTCGTCCGTCTGTGCGCACGATAACTCGAGAACGCATATACTTAGAGAGCTGAAATTTTGTACACGGACTAAAAAAAAAAGTAAAGTTAAGTTTGAAAATGAGCCAACTCCTTCGTCAGGTTGCCATACAAAAATTTCGTTTTCCACTATATATTTAGACACTGCCTGAGATTGCGTCGACATAGAGAGCTGAAATTTGGGACATGGTATTTTCATAGCAATAGCAAATAAAGTTAGACTAAATCGAGCAACGCCTTCTTGGTTTTGCCATATAAAATTTTAGGATATTTACGTATACTGTGACAACTATCAGTCCTAGATGATCTTAATGTACTGAAAAGTTCTTAGGAATGTGAAATCCTATGAAATTGGTTATAATAATTTTTACTGCCCGAAGAGCCGTTATAGAAATATATGCGAAAAACCACTTCAAAAACTGAATTTGCACAGACGGGTGATCATACGAAATGACATACAGGCATTCATCTAGGCTAGGGTATCAGAAGAATTGCTCTTAGATAAGTTCTAGCTTTTTTACTTGTTTTTTTTTTCTTTTATCCACATTTGCCAAGTCATTGGCAGTGAGTTATATTTCGTGCCTATTTTTCTGACGAATCAAATAACACTTTTGCTGTTCCTCACGGTAGTCACCTAGAGTCACTACTTTTCATAAATTTGTATCAGTGATGTACAAATGATTCTGACCAAATTGATAATCCTTATCAGCGACTTTTATATTCGGACGTAGACACCTTTCATAATATTGTTTTCTATCAACTGCATTCCTCCAAATATCTGTCATTTAATAGTATAAGGAAGCCTTTTCAAATTAGTTAAATATTTTTGAGAGGATGTTCTTTGATTAGACTTGATAAGTTAACCATTTGGGTGTCTTCATTACTATTCATATTTCAAATTCTGTCAAAATTATACTACTCTGAGTTTTATAAGAAGATGGTACAAGTAATTTTATGATCCATTTATAACAAAGCTCATTTGTCGGATTATTCTTGGAATATACTAAGGTACCTGCGGCAAATAAAGTTCGGACGATAATAAGGCCCACATTTAAAAATTCATACTAAAATGAATCGCAGCAACCTCATACTTTATGCGCACATGCATTAAGTCGACACGAACGCCATCGAGGGGGCTTCTGGCAGCTGGCGCCGCCATCTTGCCAGTAGGGAACGGTACGTCACCGAGATGAGTATGGCTGCTTGGAATTATAATTCCCCTAGACATAAGTTCCGTTGTTTAATTGCTATTTCCACACGTAGTAACTTGTTTAGTTTGAACGTCAGGTCATGTGGATTATGATTTCGGTGTTTATTTTCGCCCACCATTGTTTGAGTAATTTTTTAAAATCTTGTTATAGGTCTAATAAGGCCCACTGGAGTAGACCGTGGGCCTTATTACCCTACCTAACCGAAATTTTCAATGAAACTATTGTTCCTATATAGGATTATGATTGTCACATTATTTTTGTCCTAAAGAATGAAGACTGTTTGGATTTACTTGTTGTACGTTAAGAAATTTATAACTACAGCTGTTGGGTCCTTATTATCCCCCTGGGGGTAAAAAGGCCCATTTTTATTCGAAATTACTAAAAATAACCGAATTTTGTTGATTTTCTTAGTTTTATTAACTTTGACTAAGATTTTGAAAAAGTTAATTTTTACTTTGGGCCTTATTATACTGTGGTAGTTTAATAAGGCCGTTAGAACAGGTTTTATAAAACTGAATTATGTTTTCAAATACTCATTTCTGTTACAGTTTTTTATTTTTTTTAGTTGTGCAAATACATAAACTTCACGGAAAACTTGTTTTGTAGTTCTATATCATCAAATACTTGATTTATTGCATTTTCAAATTAGGTGGGCCTTATTAGCAGGCAGGTACCTTAGCTCACATTGGACTCCTTTCTATGCAGTTAATACAGTTCATGGTACCCTTCGTGGAATTCATTAGAATAATTGAAGTATCCTTAAACTCGTTTTATTTTTAGATTGAATTCTCTCAAGAATATATTTGTTCATATGCAATTTTTGAGGAGGCATGACTGTATTAATTTTCATGTTTCATAAGATTTTTTCAATATTGGAGCTTCAAATTTAATGGTCAATTAAATGGCTAAATATATATAAGGCGTTATTTGCCATAAATTTAAAATTTCATATTTGGGGATGTATGTAGGTTTATTAGAGTGAAGCTCATTAGGAAAAAGTCAATAAACTTGCCGAAAAGTTGATGTGGCTTATGAAACCACTGTGAAGCTGTATGTGCCAAGGTCTCCATTAACACAGTTTGCCATTGTGATGCCAGAAGCACTTGTAATGGGTTCGTCTTTTATAAGGTGTTTGTTCAGAGAACCGTTTATATGAAGACTTTTCCAAGATTGCTTAAGAGATTTAGATTTCTCCGGATATCTGTGCCTATGGCATAATAATATCGATCTTAACCCATTCACTGGCAGGCAAATTTAGTGCTTCTTACCCTGGGTGCCAAGATTTTATTTGAAAGAAAACATGAAATTTCACAAAGTCTAATAACGTTAAGTTACAGATATTGTGTTGAAATGACATTTACAGTAATTTGAAAATGAAAAAAAAAAACACTACGAGATGAGTCGTAACTGGCGTCACTGAATAAAATTCCTGCCGCTTACGAAATGTACTTTTTATTTCAATTTCAGTAAAATTCTTCGTAACTTTGTATGTTTTCTTTTTGTTTTATTTGATTTTACAAGCTCGTCTCCTAATTTCATCTGGCGACCTGGAAAAAACCTACCTAGTTACAAAAAGTTGTAAAGTAATAATAATAGACAGACAAGTAATAAATTGTGTAACTTATTAAACCAGAATGAACAAACCAAAATTTTCTTCATTAAAAATAAAAATAAACTGATTTTACATCAATACATTCTCCAGGCGAAACTAATAAGAAAAGTTCGTCCTTGGTTATCGTCCTCTTTTCGTCTGGATGAAAAATATATAATTCGTTTTGCTATATTATTGTCATTTTGCATTGGCGTAACTAGGAATTTTTTCTGGGTTGGGCCAAATTCCCCAACTTTCGTACATATATTTTAACAAAAAATTTTGTTTGCGATGTCTACCAGCTTATGAGTATTTCCTGCTTTAGACCGAATTTTTTTATGCGTAGCTATGAACACTTACAAGATGTTGAATTAATGCCTACCAATGAAATTGCATAGGTTTAAAAAAAGTTTCTAAAGTTACATAGTTACATACAGAGAGCCTATAAAATAATCCACAAGAAACATAATCTAAATTCTAGAGCAAAATTTCCGCTAAAATAGCTCTGCACACAAAAAATAAAATAATTCGCATAAAAATAAAAAATAAAATAATTCTCATTTTACAAGTCGCAGACATCTCGTCACTATTTTTGTAATATGTAGTCTTCCTACGTGAAACTTTAACTCCGCTTCCAAGAAAACAAAAAAACTAGATCAGCACTTTTGATCTACTGCACATTCGGGATGATTTTAATAAGAAAAGCTAATAAGAAAAGATATGGCAGTCTTTGTCGAGGTCCCGATGCTAGAGGTCAGAAGAACAACGAACAGTTTTCAATTGTTTCCCATTCTGTTATGGAGCACCCAGAGACAGAAAAGTATGGTACATTTCTTATAAATTAGTATAAGTCATCAGCACTCAATCAATTTTTGGATAGTTAATCAGTCAATATTCGGCGATCTGGCGATAAACAATAAAATCGAGACCAAAGGCGACGAGTATTTACGAAATAAGACTTGATTCGTTTTTCTTTTTTATTAATTTCAGTTAGTCGGACATTTAAATTATTGTGAAAATAGATTAGTACATAATGTAATTGGCGAATTGAGTGAAAGTGCATTGTTTTATTTAATCCCAATGAACCCAAGCGACAATCATATATGCCGTACAGTCTCTTAAGTCATAGGAAGTAGTGTTTATTTGAAAAATAAAATAAAATTTGCACGATTTTAAAAGAAAAATAAAAGAAAGTGGTGTCGTTTAATTAACAGGTACCTTTGTTTTTCACATCTCCTCCTTTGCTTCTCTCACGTATTAAAGAAAATATATCAGAATCCTCACGTTCCATACACGAAACTGATATGATAGTGACGCCCTGCCTCCAGACGCTCTGCCGAATGCCCAGTATTTACTCCAAGTACTTGTACCAGTACCCATTCAAGTCTTTTAAGTACACGTACAAGTTTCGGTACTGGTACTTAAAAATTTTCAAGTACAAATTCAGGTATTGGTACTTATAAAGTTCAAGAGCTTCTGAACACTCAAATAGGAAATTTTGAAAAATCGATAGCCAGTTAAATAACTGGATGAGGTTTCCATTTACGAAATATCATAAAATATGTTGCAAAAGCATATAAAATGAAACAGAATCGTATAAGCTTTAGCTGTTTTAATTTCCACATAATTTTGGAAGTTGTTCATACAGTACTTGAATTTTTCTTAAGCAAAACAAATGTTACATCAAATAATGATTGCCTTTGTGTAGAATTTATAAGACCTGCAAATGAAAATCAATGCTCCACATGTGCGGAGGAAGAGAGCGGATTGTGGCAATTGATTGCCAACCATCTTAACATAGGATTCACCATGTCAATTTCTGTCCTACTGTTACTCATATATTGCGCTAATTTTCTTTCTATTTTACTGAAGGCGGTAAGATTTCTTGAGGCACTGTCGAGATCTACATAACCTCTATTATTAGAAAGCGTATTTAAATAATTGACAAGAGCTGAAGTACTTCGTGTTATGATGGTATTTGCAGTAAGTGCGTTAAGTACCATTATCGGGGCTTGTACTTGAAAACTTTTTGAGTAACAGTACCGGGACTTGTACTTGTATTTAAAAAAAAACATTTAAGTACAGGTCCTGGTACTGGTACTAATACTTAAAGATGAGTTTTTACGTTTAAGATCGGGTTACTTGGTTGACGAATTTTTAGGTATTATTTTCAGGAAAAATACTGATCGTTTTTTGGAAATATATAATTTTCAGTTCATTTTCTAGACGTTTCGGGTCCAAGTGAAGTGCTGCCCTTCTGCAAGAGCTCTACATATATAAAATTGCACATAAGTTAAATTTCTTAAAATTAGTACAAATATTTGACATAGTTTTTTTTTGCATTATTGGAAGAAAATACATGCCCTGTTTCTATTGAGTGGGCTTTATGTTGTCTGGGGTTTTAAGCTTTTTTGATATTTTTCCGCATTCGACTTTGAATACAACGCTGTTTTTTTCTTGTGTAGGTATCGGATTCTTAGTTTTCGTGTAATTGTTGTTCAATTTAGTTATTGGTTTCAAGGCTATTTTTATGTGGTTATTCCCGGTTTTAATGATTTTCACGATTTTTAGGGATAATGGGTATATGAACGGGATTCATGTATAAATAGGATTGGTATTATCTAATATTATTGCGTTGTTCGTGGTGGGTATCGAATTGTTGAAATGTTTGTTCCTAATTGCTCTTTTTATTGTTATGTGGATTATATGTGATGGACAGTTGTGTTTTATTAAGATGTCTGTAAAGATTCCGGTGTTTTTTTTTTGTACCAATGTACTTATAGTAAGTACTTACTTTACTGATCTGCAGTTAGATACTGATCTGCAGTTAGATAGTTATAGTCTGTATACGTTTTAGTTTACGGTTTTTTTTTCTGCAAACAAATTTAGCACCTGTTGCGCTGTTAGTTCAATGGCGAATCTACAAATATTGCGCCCTTAGGCAAAAATTCATTTTGCGCCTACCCCATCGCACCAATTAAAAAAATAAACCAAAAACTTTGGTTTTATTACAAAATGTATTTGTAAAAATAATTTATTTAAATTTTTTATAAAAAAAAAATTACATTTCAGCTTATATAAAATTAAAAAGAACAAAAAAAATAACATTTCCGTTTAGCTATGTACATATATAAAATTATAAATTAATAGGAATAAGTTCATATTGCAGCTCAAGGTGCTTTCTAAAAAGATTTAGTTATAACTATTTAAATATTTCCAAAATATTTTTTTCTCGTTTTTGCCGATAGAAAATCCTTTATTAATTTCGTTATTTCCATCGTTTTTGCCTCTTCAGCTTCGATTGAGACCAATGCCATATATTTGAATCGATCCTGGCCAATTGGGATCCTCAGGGAGTTTTTAATTATCTTTAGTTTGGAGAAGGATCTTTCAGCAGAAGCTACTGTGACAGGTAATGTGAGAAAAAGCTGCAGCTCAGTTGAAACTTCACTGAAGGATGAGGCTATATACATATGTAGCTATTTGTTATTTGTAAAAAGATATATAGTAGATCCTTAATGCTTTTCATCTCACTAAGTTGATTTTGTGATCCAAAACTACGTTCAAAAAGTATTATTTCGATTTCAAATGCTAATGTGAGATCATTAGCATAATGAATCCGTAAAAGTTTAGCGCAATTTTTTATTTCAGCTTTAGCCTTTGCTATAATATTTTGTGGTTGAAGGAAAACAAATTTGTCAATAATATGGTTCATAGACTGAAATCTATGTTTAATTTGAGTACTAATAATATTCAACACTCTATAGTATGTGGTAATTTTAAAATTTTCTTCTGAATTCGTAAGTCTGTAATCTTCAGATAATTCATCGTGTAATTTTTTTATTTTACTATGATGAACGTTTATGAAATACGGATCTATTTCCAATTTCAAAGCAATTTCTATAGCTTCAAGTATAATCGAAAATGATTGATTCTATGCAAAACATTTTGTAAATTATTCCTCGCAGTTATTAAGTTCAATTCTTTATATTGTAACAATTTTGAAATTGTATCTCTGAGTTTGAATATTTTAGATAGAATTGTACATAGAAATATGAAATCAAAATTAGCCATAAATTTCAATTATCGATTTGCTTCATCACGATCCTTCCTGTTTTTGATAGTCAAAGAAATTTTAGTAAGTGCCATCAAAATATCCTTATACCGTATTTTCACAGCAATAATTGATATTGCTCTTCCAGGCCAACGATTTGGATTTAATTTCTTTATTGTTATATTTGATTCGCTAGTAAACGACGCAAGTAATTCCCATATTTGCAAAAGTGTTAAAATGTCTAAATGCTCATTCCGAATTTGTTGGCTAAAGTAATTTTAAACTTCTATGCGAAATGTCAGTGAAATTCATTAATGTTTAGAGGTCGCTTAAATCGAAAATAGTATTTTTTTGGCTGTTTGGAGTTTCAGGAAAGCTTTCAACATTTTCTGTCATAAATTTTTAATTTGACAATATTCTTAATTCTTTTTTTTTTAAATTTAAGGGAACTTAAGTGGCACTCGGCTATACTCTTTCAGTACCTTTCTTCTATAACGTTATCTACAATCGATTATATTTCTATCGACTTTAACTTAAGCGGGTCATGTAGTGCATGAAATGTTCTCAAAATGCGATTTTCGAAAGTGAAGCATTTATACAAATTACAAATATGTGCCGAATTATAAATGTAACGACTTTACACCAATAACATCATCTTTTGCAATTATTGGATTGGACACCCACGCATAATATTAAAACGTATTTTGATTTTTGCATATCCGCCTATCCGTCTGTCTGTCCGTCTACCTGTCCGTCCGCCTATTCAAACGATAATTCAAGAACGCATTCACTTAGAGTGCTGACATTTTGCACAGGGAATTAAAAAAAAAAAAAGAAAATTTAATTTCGAAAATGGGACAATTCGGGAAACTATTTCGTAGGGTTACCATACCAAAATTTGATTTTTAACGGTGGCACTGCTCGAGAACGCGTTGACATTCAGAGTTGATTTTTGGTACGTGGTGATTTTATAATAATGGTAAAAACAGTGTCAAAAATTTACTAAATCGGGCAAGCCCTTCTTAGTGTTGCCATACAAAACTTGGGGTTTTCACTATATATTTGGATACTGACTGAGAACGCGTCGACATGGAGAGTTAAAATTTTGTACACGACGTTTTCAGAAAATATGCAAATACAAATTCAAAAATAGACTAAAACGGGACACCCTTTCTTGATGTTGTCATTCAAAACTTTGGGTTTTCACTATATATTTAGACACTGCTTGAGAACGCCGCGATCTACAAAGCTGAAATTTTATAAACAGCGTCTCCATAAAAATAGTAAATAAACAAAATCGGGCAAAATTGGTGTTGCTATACAGAGCTTTTGGTTCTCACTTTATTTAACTTTTATATTCATCTAGGGTACAATATTATTGGTCTTAAGACCAATTGTAATTTTTTCTCTTGTTTTTTGTATATATTGCTTTGATATAGTGAAAAGTTTACGCATTTATGGACCGGCACATATCCTTTGTAATTTGTAAAAGTGCTTGATTTTCGATAATAGGATTTTTAGAATTGTTCATGCACTACATGAGCCTCTTAATTTATAGTCGCGAGAATGATAGTTAATAACGTTATAGTAGAAAAAGTATACCCGCGTATCACTTTTCCTTACAAAAAAGATTGACATGAAATCAAAAAATTGTATTTCCGGGTCCGAATTTTCGTTTTGAAAAATTTATAAAAAATTGAAGAATTTAATTTTTTAAAACAACGTTTATAGCAATAAGTTCATATCTAAGTTCCCTTAAATTTAAAAGAAGAATAAAAAGAAAAAAAAAATGTTGTCAAATTAAAAAGTTATAACAGAAAATGTTGAAACAGTGTTCCTGAAAGTCCAAAACAGCCAAAAATAAAAAAAACACTATTTTCGATTTGAGTGACCTCTAAACATTAATGAATTTCACTTAAATTTTGCATACATGTTTAAAATTACATTAACCAACAAATTCTGAATGAGTATCAAGAGATTTTAATACTTTTGTTTTTTGGGCCACCCTAATATACCATAATTAGCATATTATAACCGAACCATCTAAGTTATTATTTTGATAATTAGAAGTGATATTAAATATTATATTTTTTACAAAAGATATTATTATATAAAATTTTAATTCATCCTTTCTAATAATTCTTAATTCAAACGGCATTAAACTTATTCTTATTCAATCTATGCTTGTAGTGCAAACCGTGAGATATCTTCTAGTTGGCATTGAATTTAAAAAGTAGTGATAATTAAAAAGCGATTTTAATTGGAAAAAACGAATCTTTATCAAATTGTAGACAATTTTTTAAACATTGATTTAGATGAGTCTGCGATGAAAGAGCAAAGCGGTATTGCTATATCATCTATCTTCTATGCAGAGGTGGACTTTGTCAGTCTCTGCTAATTCTGTTATCTCTTTTTGACTTGGTTGACTGTCTTGATCTTGGGCATCTTCCATAGACCTTTTTCTTGATAGTTAGTTAACACAGAATTTATAGATTTATCCTTTTTTTTGATTTGAAAATTCTTTTTCACTCATGTTTCGGCGCATTCATCACTAGATTCCATAAGACTTTTGGAGGCACATTTACATTCTACATTACCGTAGCCTTGAAATCTTTTAATTTGCATGAGTGTGTGCATACTTTGCCTCGTATTTCTCCCAGTATACCATTTAACCGAGAATTTTCTTTGCCATTCCGATGTCATAGGTGGCATAATTATTTCTATCTGACTGTTTTGATTCTTGTGATCATGGATGGGGGAACACTTTGCAAGCTGAATTTGTGTAGAATTTCTTCTACAAATTTCTTTATATCTATTATATTTCAAAAGTTTGCTGAATTCGCTCCTTGTGGTCTGGTGAACGATTGCATCTCCAGTTGCTAAATTGAAACTTATCTTCCTATACACACTTCAGTGCTTGCTTTGAATTTGTTCTTTCTTTTGGTATGGAATTTAAAAAAAAAAAATATATATATATATATGGATGGTTTTCTTGAATTCTTTGTAACCTGAACCGTGGTGGTAAAGTTTTTTGCTTCTATTGTTTCCCAGATACTAGCTTTTGGCGGGGGAAACGGGCTTCAAGCCCTTCGAACTATTTTCTAAGAATTGCGATTAGTAGATTTTCGGTGTCAACAGACATAGCCTAGGGCTTGAGTTTTTTTTTATGGCGAGTCTCTATTTTCGAAGCTACTCATTGTTTTAATATTTCTTAATGTTTCCTTTTGACATAGAAGTTTTATTTTTAAATTTCTGTCCTATCTGAAAAACATTTAATGCTGCTTTTTTCTCAAGTTTTCAAGACACTTCACTTAACATATTGTTTTTAATTGTCCATCATATAAGAGAATTTTGTTCATCGGTCTTAAACGTTATTACCGAAATGCCGATGGCATATTTAAATTTCTATAACTATTCTACGTGTTGACTTGGTAGATATTTATAATTGGCAAATAACCAGTGTATCTATATTTATATAATGTATATATCGAGATAAGTAATTAGTTGGTTTTGTTTTATATAAAAATTTTCAAACAAAAACACCCGCGTTGGCGCCTGTATACACGATAATCCAAGGAAAAGCATTTTATGGCTTGGCATTCCATCAGGTAGAACCATCCAAAATTAGTGTTAATGTACCTCTTTGTCTCCGAAATAATAGAAATTAAAAGGGTGTACCTAACCAGTTGCTCCCTATGGTGTATTTTCCCACTCGTATTTGTACCATTTCGTGTTAAATATAGACTATAAAAATAGTTTTTGACACTTGACTTTTATGATTAACTGACTTCCCAACAATACGGTTATAACTCAAATATTCGGGTATTCGAAATCGTTTCCATTTAGTGATATGCCACCTTATGCTCAGAAACGAGTTTATTGATTTTCTGTGTGTGCCAGGAACAGGGACGATTAAGCACTATACGGGTATTTACTCGAGGTATACAGATACGTCAAAAAGATACCACATCAGACCTTCAAAATGACTCATTTGTTTGTCGTTGCTGGCAGGAGGGTATGTTATACAAACATATATATTCGTATGGGAGGGAGTATACCTGTTCAGTAAACAAATCTGGAAGATTTATGTCATTACAATTTTTGAACGTAAGCCCTAGCTTTCTGAGAATATAGATAAATTTTGGTCATAAATAAAGATGACCTGGAAAAGCAGGAAATTAAAGCATTCGGTAAAAAGAGGGAATATGTTTTGGCAAAACGACAATAAGTAGCCCTTAAGTTAGATTAGTTTAGTAAATTGGTGCAAATGGTCTTTGTACTGCAGCCATTTATTGGCTTACTGTGTACTGCTTTCTTTTGTAGTTCTTCCAGTAATCAAACTCTCCCCAGAATCAGAAGATGATCAGTATCACTTTGAATGAAATTTTCTCGATGTCGCGTCGGCAGGCTTTAGAAGAGGGTAGAGATGCTTTAATTTTGGGTACTGTGTGCGGCCTTATCGTCTCTTGGAAGCATCCCCATGTGATAAAATGGCTTTCAATACAACTTGGATGTCTGTAAATATGTTTTTTTTTTTAGGAGAGCTTGAAGTTCTCTGTTCGAAATATCGAGGCATATTTTCCTAGACTTTGATAAATGTTAGAACTGGGTGGGCTCCTTCCCATACACCT
This sequence comes from Dioctria rufipes, assembly GCA_963924295.1. Classification (NCBI taxonomy): domain Eukaryota; kingdom Metazoa; phylum Arthropoda; class Insecta; order Diptera; family Asilidae; genus Dioctria; species Dioctria rufipes. Next base: position 237,444,884 of record OZ002741.1, on the reverse strand, counting down.
TTCTCAGTTTGAGAACCGTCTGAATATCAAATTAGGATTTTTTTTTTACATTTTTTTCATCCTAATTAGTATCCTTATCTTGAATGAAAGACAGTGGTTACATATATAGCCACCATTTTATTTGATATCTTGTCCAGTATTGGATTTGTTTTTATTCGTTTTGTTATATTGCTGAGTCTTCTTGAGTTCAATTCTCTACATATATCCAGTCTGATACTATAAATGAAGAACGATTTAGAAATCAATAGTAGTCCTTTTTAGGGCTCTATACCCAAGGGGTAAAAACTGGAACCCTATTACTAAGGCTCCGATGTCCGTCCGTCCGTCACCGAATCTATCTCATGAACCGTAATAGGTAGACAGTTGCAATTTTCACAGAATGTGTATTTCTATTGTCGCTATAACAACAAATAATAAAAATAAAATTAAATTAAAAATTAAATGGGGCCCCATATAAGAAACGTGTTTTTGCTGTATACATAGTGTTTAATTTTGTACGATGGTATGGAGCCCTTCGTGTGCGAGTCCGACTCGCACTTGCCTGTTTTTTTTTTTTATATTAATTGCCAAGGTATGATGCAGAGCATAGTAAGAAATTCAGAAGAATGTTAGCGATGTCGCTGAATCTCTATGCATTTCACTGTTAAATATTTGCAGATTGTAATTGAGGATGACGACAGATCCAGTTCGGAATTAAACGGAACTTGGGAATATGACTGAAAGATCGAAAATATTTTAAAGGATTAAAGGACGAACGTTGTGAATATTTCATGCAGTTGTTATTCAGACTAGATAGTTCGTTAGAATAACCAGTTCATGGCAACAATAGAAGAGCAAAAGTCATCTTAAATTTCGACGGTGCTTTAGCACTCTAGATTTTGGATATTATCACTCAATTGCTATGGGGGAATAAAAAAAAAATTTCAAACATCAAAAAAATCCCTTAACACTAAATAAATCTCTAAACTCAGAGTCCATACTCCATAAGTATCAAATTCTCAATGGACAAAAATCACAGTTGAAAGACGAAATAAAATAAAATTTGAGGTGTGTTTGATGATTTTGAGTTTGGGCTGTAACTTGGGGATTTTGATTTGAAGATTTCGTGGATAACTTTATAGAGTATGGTTAGCGCTTTGTAAGTAGAGGTGGTGACATCTAGTATCATGCGTACCTACTGCGCACACAGAAGTGCAAAAGTTGAGCTCATTGGTCTAGCGTGCAATTATTTCATCGCCGCTTCGTGTGATGCGACCGGTTAAGAACAGATCCTAATGCCTGTGACAGACATGGGGTATCGATATCTACATAGATATTCGGAATACTCCATTTACATTTACACCATGTGCGTGATATCAAATACTTTCAATATATCCAGAATACTAGTGGGTATGGAATATATATCAATACATTCAAAAAAATACTGAGTATAGCCTGATCATCGGTGCTTCTTACTTTGCGCAGCGCCATCTAGTTAATAATATGATAATTTGTCAAATTAAACTAAAATATTCTGTGTTTTCCCATTAAAGCGGAAAAAAAGAAGAAGAACCAAGCATTTTTTGACCACATGGAGCCGAACGTAGCAAAAGGAATTGCCCATCGCCAAGTCGTATTTTGCCTTGTGATTTTTTTTTCAATTTGGAGTCGTGTAATGTAAACGTATTTCTGTTAACGCGCAAATACGTTTTGAATTTTTCATCGTCGAACCGCGCTATTTCCTGTGAAGAAATTTACAACTTAAAAAGAAAATTCATATCTTATTCTATTACAATTGTGTTACTTTTAAATAAATCTGCGGCTTTCTTTCGTTTCACATAAACTTGTGGCTTGACCAGGATCTAATTGCATGATAATGCATTTTTTTTCCTTTTTTTTTGCTCCAGATCTTAAATTTGTTGTATATTTATAATTAATTGTTGCCGTTTAGCCTGTATTACATTTCCAAATTGCTTACGTTTAAAAATGTATCAACTCAATTGAAATGTGAAAGTACGGTTTGTCACATCACTATCCCCTTTTAGGTCTGTTAGGGGTGCTTTAATATCTAGATATTCGGAACATATCCCGATATGAATATTTAGATATCGACTCCTCATGTCTGTCATAAACATTAGATGACTAGACAAGAAATTTTTATTTCAGATTTCAACAGAAAGGGAGAGACCAAGTACTCTAAGTTTGACTGGAAAATTAAGGATGCCAAATTTTATTATAAGCTTTAAAAACACTTGGTGTAAAAATTCTGGTCGCACCAAAACTATTAAGGCTTCCATTCTTTTGGAATATCTATTCTTCGATTGTAGAGTCCTTAATAGTTATGGACGAAATTTCATTAATTCATTTCATTCATTATATCTTCATTGTTTTGCTGACTTTCAATCTTTTGAAAAAAAAACTATTTCACTGTTTTCTTGTAAGATCTATGTAAGTCCCTTACTAACGAGAATAATTATTAAAGAGGAAATTATTGTTGTTAGTATCGTACGAAAATTCACATTTTCGAAAATATTTTATTTATTGTTTTTATCTTGTCCCGTACTTGAACTCAATTTTTAGATTCGGTCACAAATGGAATAGAAGAATTTTTGAGTATTTTTTTTTTTTAACGGTTCTAAAATAAATTATAAATACAAGGGAAAAAAGAGAGATAAAAAAATAAATAAAAATGGCAAAAATTTAACAATTCATTTGTGCGCTTTCATCGTTACTAGTTAATACGAGCAACTTTGGCTTAATAGGCTAGATAAAGTAAGAATTACAAGAGGAAAAGGCATATGTCTTGGAAACGGAAGGTTCCGGCTTCAAAAACCGGATGAGGCGGCTGTTTTTTTTTTTTTCTCTCGTGTGTTTATAATTTAATTCAGAATAGTAAAAAACAAATTTCGAAAATTCTTGTATTAGATCATTTCGAACACATTTATAGATTATTGTGTTTGTTACATTTCCACACGCATATTTAAGTTAACCGAGAGCATCAACGTGTGAGGAGTAGTTAATCTTATCCACATAAGAAACTAAGGGCTTGTGCTAATTCATCTTTCTAATGGCTTTTCAATATTTCGAATCTATTTTCATGATTCGAAATTACAGAGTTGTGTCAATTCATGATTGCTTTTGCACTTACTTTTCTACCATGATACAAAGATAACACAAGGTATGGCCGATTCGAGAGGAATTTTTTGTGTTGCAACGTCATGAGGTGACTAATGTCATTTCCAGCGAATTCGTTTTGAGTGATAAGGACGATTGAAATTGAGACGAACAAATATCTGACAAAGGAGGCAAGCAACCAATTGACAGATTTTCCGGCTATACCTTGCTAATCTTTTTGCGTTTGTACTAATATTAGATTTGACATTGACGCTGTTTGATTACTTTTTCACTTTTATAAATAAAAATCTAGAGAGAAGGGACTCTGGCTCCCATTTAGCGGGTCCGACCTTGAATGCAATAATGAAAACTAAGGAATCTCATGGGAAATTCGATATTCTAATTTGGAGAAACCTAGTTCTTCGCTAAAATGTTAATATGTATGTAAATGTGTCTATACAGTGTGTGGGATATAATTTTTGCGATTCATTTTTTTTAATTGCTTTTTTTTATTAAATCACAGCATGTAAAAATGTTTCTGTTGTATCACGTTTGATGAAAGATGCCTATTAAATGGCTGTCCGCCATCCGCCAAATTTCCTATTTTGAGTTATGTACCTACAGTTCGTGAGATTATTACTGAAGTCGAATTAAATGCTATAATCGGTTTTTTTCTAGGTCAAGTATATGTTGAGATAAATAATGTTATGTTTATCCCATGTCATATGTTTGCATACGAGTTCTTAACTTTGATTGCATTTTTCTCAAAATTACATTTTTGCATATGTGGCAAAGAAATACTCAGGCCACGATCATTTATTCATGTTAATTCTCAAGAAACTTTTAAGACGCCAACACCCAGCACTGCTAAAAATTTTCATCCTCTAAGCCCCAAGTAGAAGGTAAATCTATTTCTGGTCCACAAAAAGAGTACTAAAACCAAATAAAACTAGGCAGACGTTCATTACACTTTTCGGTTTCACTATTGTTTATTATAATTATAATGAATATAAAGTGTAAACCACTATACTAAACTTTTTTTTTTCAAAATCACCAAAACAACATCCGACTTGTTTTCATAAAATCACTCCTAATCAACTAATCCAACAATGTCGCATACATCAAATAGACAAATAGCAAGTCTGAAGACCTAACGATTGAAACATTAGTAAAAATGACTGTGTTTTAATTAATTTCATTGTTTTATAATAGAAAGAACTGCATAGCCGTAATAGAATTTATTGTGGCGTAGTAAAATTTATAACCGAGTAATTTCGCGTAATGGATTTTACTAGCACAACAATAAAATCTATTTTAATGTCTGTAATAGAAAAACTTATTACAAATAGTAAAATATACTACCAATAATTTCTATTACATATTTAGTAAAATTTATTACAAAATAGGCAATCTCATTAAAAATGTAATAAGCGTCCGAACTTTTTCATATGTTCATGCTTTTGTAAAAATTTATTACACAGCAGCAATTGATTACTACACTATTTCTCAGTGTGTGTGTGATCGTATGCCCTGTGCTTTTTAAGATACAGGGTATTTTTTTGAAAAACTAGCTTTTTTTTTCTTAATCACTCTGTAACTATGAAACGGATGACATGTAACCCCCACCCCGCCCCCCTCCCAACCCCGTGCGGTAAATTTTTTTAGTTATCCAGATGAGTGTTATCGTCTCCTACTCTATTGACCAACTAGCGACGCTGTGTTTTCCACACGCGTATCCACAGACCTGTGTGGAGGGGGGGGGGGGGGGCACAACTAAAATGTTCGAGGGAGGGGGATAAAGTCGGTAGTAATCACCTTTAATTTTTTTTTATTATATATATAAGTTAGATATCACAAAACCCATTTTTCGGTTTAATTTTGAAAACCAATCGACAATATTATCCACATCAATGTCGAGCTCAGAGTGGACAGCCATTACGAACTCATATCCAGATACTCTTTCTCGTGCAAAGATTGTAGAAATAAATGTGACGCGACCGATTCTGACACGGGTGAAGTAAATGACTGAGAGTGAGAGCTTGCACCTTGATTCACATTGAAAGGAATAGGGGTAGATGTGCATGATATGTCACTGATTATTTATTTTGTTGGGAACTTACCTAATCTTGCTTTCTTCTGAAAAAAGTTATGAATGGTCTGATCAGTCTTCTGCTTTCCACTTTCGCTACTATTTATATCTCCATCGTTAACTAATGTAGCAAGTTTATTCTTCTCCTATAAATTAAAAGTAAACGTGAAGTTAAATTAAACAACACTATACTTGAATTAATACGAAAGTACAAGCAACGGCAACTACCGCTGGCAGAGGAAAGCGAATGGTTTTTATTTTTATAATCTTGCCGTAAGAATTTCTGAAGAAAAATTGTACAGGGTTTTCCAATAAGAGGTGTTATTTTGATATGCAAAGAAAAATGGCATTTTTTTAGATAAATGATCGGATCTTTATTTCATTATAAAGAGGAAGGTATGCCGTTAATAATGGAAAATAACATCAGCCAAATGACCACCATGACCACGCCTACAGGACCATATCCTTTTCATGAAATTTTCCATAACCAAATCGCAAAGTGGCTGCCCTATGTCCTCGATAGTCTCACGAATTCCACATTTGAGGTCTTGAATCGACGCTGGGCTGTTGGCGTAGACCTTCTCTTTCACGTGGCCGCAAAGGAAGAAGTCGCAAGGTGTTAAGTCACAAGAACTCGGTGGCCAATTGTGATCACCTCTTCGAGAGATAACACGGTCCGGAAACTTTTCCCGTAAAAGATCAATGGTTTCGTTGCTTGTATGGCACGTAGCGCCGTCTTGTTGAAAGTAAACGTTGTCCACATTAATACCATTCAATTCCGGCCATACAAAATTATAAATCATCTGTCGATAGCGCAATCCATTCACCGTAACTGTTGCTCCAGCCTCATTTTCGAAAAAGTAAGGTCCAATGACCCCGCGGGACCATAAACCGCACCAAACAGTCACACGTTGAGGATAGAGAGGCTTTTCAACAATAACTCTTGGGTTTTTCGAGCCGCAGATGCGACAATTTTGCTTTTTGACGAAGCCATCGAGGTGGAAATGGGCCTCATCACTCAAGATAAGTTTCCGATGGAATTCCGGATCATTTATAAGCCTTAAGACCCAAATCTTAATGCAAAATACGGTGTAATGACGTTTGTGGAATGCCTAATTCCAAAGAACGACGAGGAATTGACATACCTGGGTTTTCTTCAACACTTTCGGCTACAGCAGCAATATTCTCGGCTGTTCTTGAGCGACGTGCACAGATTTTATTCCTCACATCACTAACTTGTCCCGACAGCTCGAATTTTTCTACCAATTTCTGTATTGCGGTCCGACAAGGTGCTTCACGACGACCCAAAAATGTTCGAGTTTTACGAACCGTCTCTGCCACATTTTCACCATTTTTATAGTGAATTTTAATAATTTCAATGCGTTGTTGAATCGTGTATCGTTCCATTTTTATTAATGGCGTAGTTTCTACTTGTCAAATGTCAAAAAATGACAGCTCCAAAAGTGTCATCTATATAACACCTCTTATTGGAAAACCCTATAGAATCAATTTTAGTGGCATCAATCCAACTGATCGTTTGCGCAAGTAATAGTGTATAAAGAATCGAAAGAAAAATGTTCAAGTGAATAAATATCATAAATATCTTTAGTGATCCAGATTTGCTATGGCGTCTGAATCAATATAACTCTTTGGAACCATTGTCTGCCACCAATAGTGCCTGAAAAATCTGAAGAAAAATTTTCAGATCTTTCTAAGAAAACTGATTGCTTGTGCCCCTGTCCGAAAGAGTGAACCACCAGAATCAAAGTACCAATTCGTTTGGACCATTGTCGGTAAATAATTATTCATTCAACTTCTTAAGAACAATTTGCAAGTGTATTTCTAAGAAAAACTTAATGCTTCCCTATGAACGCAAAGAATTTGAACAACTCAGGCTTGAATCAGTGTCGCTATGAAAAATCAACGGGTGGCTAGACGTTGATTACATGGAACCAGGGTTCCATTGGTAGAACCGTAAAACAAAATTTGTTAAGTCAAGGCTTAAATACAATTGGGACGGGCAACGGAAAATGACGAAAAAATGCCGTTGTCAAACTTCTAATAGTAAATTATGACTGTTGACGGTCAGCGTTCGACGAAGTTTCCGTCGGGATTGATCAATTTCTAATTTTGCAGTCGTCGCTGCAGTACTACCAACAATATCAAACGAATAAAATTGTTGTGGCATTTATTTTTATCAATTTCAAAATAATGAATTTTGATGAAAAATTGATTGATGAACCAGTATATACGAGTTGAAAAATAGGCATGGTTTGGATGGATATTTCGAGGCGCTTAAATACAAATGTGTAAAGTTGTGATATATTTTGCATTTAGTTTGATTTTAATTTAGTTAACTTATGTGTATTAAATTTTTCCTTTCCACACTTTGGTCAATTCCAATTCTTTCAAAATAATCTAAAATATTCTCGAATAAAATCTGTTTCAAAACGCTCAACATTAATAACAAATGAAATTTCACAATCGCCTCTCACTGCCTGTCGTTGTAATTGGGAGTACCACAATTTTGTGACTACCTGTTTTGACAGCAAATTTCCAGCTGCCGTCTCCCGTCGGAAAATCAGTTAGGTAAAAAACAAGAACAAAAAGCTGGAATCGGTCTAAGACCAATTCTTATGATACCATCGATGAATTCCCGTATGTAATTTTGTATGGTCCTCTCTCTATGCAAGTATGATTTTTGAAGTAGTTTTTCGCATTTATTTCTAAAACGGTTTGTCGGACAGTATAAATGGTTACAACCTATTTCATAAAATACGAGTCTGGTGTATGCACACATAATTATGGATTCTCCCAATTACCAGAATTTATTATATACAAGTAGGAATGTCGTTACTGACTTTTTTAATTTTGACCACTAGCGCCACGAATATTCGTGTGAGGAAACCAAATCGTACTATACTAAAATCATCCTGTTAAACTTTTTCTGCCCGCGCCGCATTCAATTCACCGCTAATAGGTGGTGCTTGGAAGGGGGTATCCTGCCCCCTGCGAGTCTGGTGTGTGGATCCATAATTGTGGATTGTCCCAATTACCAGTATTTACTATATACAAGTAGGGATGTCTTGCGAATTTTTTAGTTTTGACCACTAGCGCCACGAATATTCGTGTGAGGAAAAACTTCTCTCAGTAACAGCAAAATTTTCGTTACATTGCAGATTTGGAGCGTGAATGCAAAGTATGTGCCGTGCACTCAGTGGTTTGAAGTTCCAAAAAAAGTTTTTTTAGCAGCAGTGAATACGGCCGGATAGTGAGGAGAAAATCTGCAATTATCAAGACAAGCATTGTGAATGTGTTGTGTGACTCAAGCTTGAAAATAAACCAAAAGGAAAATTTAATGCTGTAACATGTTTGATTGTGGTATCACGTAATGCGGCAATGGCGCTTGTCATCAAGGTTGGCCACTATGTGCAGTCAGGGTTGGCCCACTGTGATTGTGTGCTTGAAGATGCCCTTAAAACGTTCAGCACCAATCCCAACGATGTCCGCCAATAAAATACCATCTAAAGGAACATGACCGTCAAAAAATCGCAGAAAATATCCTCTTGGGACAATGCAAGGAAAGAGGAAGCGCTCTTGAAGTGCGTCAATATAACGACATTTTCCGGAAATGCGGTTTCGAATAAGTGTGATTCAAATTTTGCTAAAAAAAGAGAAAAATGCAAGAAATTCACCTTTGTATTTAATTCAGTTAATTTTTCTAGGTCATTTTCAATCATTTCTGCACATTTTTCATCGGCTGGCCAACCTTGACATAAATGCCTATATTTCTTTCAATTTTCACCCAGTCAATCTGCAATGTTCAGCACAAGTGTTCCTTTTCTCAGACCTTTCCAAAGATGTGCTTTGATTGACAAAATTCCTTAAACGGAAGTTATGGGCAAAAGTCAAGGTTTGACACCCTTGACGACACTCCCCTATATAAAGGGTTTTCCAATAAGAGGTGTTATTTTAATTAGCCCGCTATTTCGGTAGATGTCACTTTTGGAGCTGTCATTTTTTGACATTTGACAAGTAGAAACTACGCCATTAATAAAAATGGAACGATACACGATTCAACAACGCATTGAAATTATTAAAATTCAATATAAAAATGGTGAAAATGTGGCAGAGACGGTTCGTAAAACACGAACATTTTTGGGTCGTCGTGAAGCACCTTGTCGGACTGCAATACAGAAATTGGTAGAAAAATTCGAGCTGTCGGGACAAGTTAGTGATGTGAAGAATAAAACCCGTGCACGTCGCTCAAGAACAGCCGAGAATATTGCTGCTGTAGCCGAAAGTGTTGAAGAAAACCCAGGTTTGTCCATTCCTTGTCGTTCTTTGGAATTAGGCATTCCACAAACGTCATTACTCCGTATATTGCATAAAGATTTGGGTCTTAAGGCTTATAAAGAACTCAAGCCGGCCGATCATCAACAACGTCGAGTCTTTGCTGATTGGGTCCTTGAAATGCATGAAAATGATCCGGAATTCCATCGAAAACTCATCTTGAGTGATGAGGCCCATTTCCACCTCGATGGCTTCGTCAACAAGCAAAATTGTCGCATCTGGGGCTCGGAAAACCCAAGAGTTATTGTTGAAAAGCCTTTCTATCCTCAACGTGTGACTGTTTGGTGCGGTTTATGGTCCCGCGGGGTCATTGGACCTTACTTTTTCGAAAATTAGGCTGGAGCAACAGTTACGGTGAATGGATTGCGCTATCGACAGATGATTAATGATTTTTTATGGCCGGAATTGGATGGTATTGATCTGGACAACGTTTACTTTCAACAAGACGGGCGCTACGTGCCATACAAGCAACGAAACCATTGATCTTTTACGGGAAAAGTTTCCGGACCGTGTTATCTCTCGAAGAGGTGATCACAATTGGCCACCGAGATCTTGTGACTTAACACCTTGCGACTTCTTCCTTTGGGGCCACGTGAAAGAGAAGGTCTACGCCAACAGCCCAGCGTCGATTCAAGGCCTCAAATATGGAATTCGTGAGGCTATCGAGGACATAGGGCAGCCACTTTGCGATTTGGTTATGGAAAATTTCATGAAAAGGATATGATCCTGTGGTCCTGGTGGTCATTTGGCTGATGTTATTTTCCATTATTAACGGCATACCTTCCTCTTTATAATGAAATAAAGATCCGATCATTTATCTCAAAAAATGGCATTTTTCTTTGAATATCAAAATAACAGCTCTTATTAGAAAACCCTTTATATGAATATAAGATTTCGTTTAAGAAAGTTCAATTTCTAATAAAAACTCTGGGAAAAATTTCTCCTGTTATTTTTGAGACTTAGAATTTCACGGGCGCAATTCCTGAAACCTAGGTATTTCATCTGCCATTTTAATATCTAATATCAATTAGGCTAGGTATAGTAGGCCATGCTACCAAGCTAACTCAGCTATATGTAAAATGAAAAAGAAAGCAAAAGCAACGTAACTTTTAACATAATGTTGTAGTCGAACTCGGAATTCGTACACGAAATCATACTAGATGGAGCAAAAATATAATGCGGAAGCTGTTAAAATCATGCGAGCATAGCTATGGCCAAAGATCTAGTTGTTCTGTTCAAGAGAAGAAGAGAAATTCAATTTCGACGAACTGCAGCCTTTGAATATACGAGTATATGCCTATTAAAAAAACAGATATTCCAGCGCAATATAAATTAATTATGGCAAGCTCCATATCGAAAAATACACCTACAAATCCATCTATTAAATTTCTGCCTTTCTGAGTTTTTACGGTAATAAATTTTAATTAGCTCAAAAAGCATTTATAGCGCATTACGATTTAATTCTCATTGCATCTTTAAACTTACGAGAGGTAATTAACGAAAGACAAAAACTTCTGTCTACCCAGTGCAGTCGTCTTAATTACTGAGAACAGTGAGAAATGTTGGAGCATTATCATTTAGTTTATGTTTACTTGCGTGGCAGTGTGGTGGCACTTTTTCACATTTTTTAATAAAGAAGTGAAAGATTGCTGCAATAATTTAGAAAAGTGAAAAAAAAAAGAAAAGACTAAGATGAAGGTCATTCAGGTTGAGTACATTTTTTTACCGTTTAGTTCTTGAATTAAATCTCTAGTATCGCAGTTTATTGTATACAGGGTGTTTTCTCCATGGTGGGCTGTAGAGCAGGAGGTGATAGTAACCAAACAAAAGATTGTATGGCAGGGGGGGGGGCATATCAACAGTTTCGGAGTTACAGGATGATTAAGAAAAACACCTAGTTTCTTTCACCAAACGCCCGGTATCTTAATAAGTGCGAGGTCTACGGTGATAGTTAAGACCTCATTATATGCAGAATTTCATGGTACTCCTCACATCTCAGGAGTTATATTCGTCTTAACCCTTAAGGCTGGATCTATGTCATAATTGGGACAATTCTGTGCACAGTTAGCAAGATGGGGCGGGGCGTTAAGATTTTTGAATAAATCGCAAATTGATTAATGGAATATTTATTTAAACACCTAAGGCAACAAAATAAATTTTTCTAATTTTTAAATTTGTCCCCCAATTTTTATTGAAAATGATTTTAAAATGAAAATTCAATGATTTTTTTTTTAATTTCTCTGGTTTGCGGAGTGGGGCTGCCACAAATTTGAACTAAATTAAATAAATTTTTAATATAAACTTTTTGAAGTTAATAAGCAGAAAATAACGTTTTCTGATTTTTAAAAATCCACTTATATCTGCGACAATTTGACGCAATAGATTGCTTTACCTGCATTTTACCCATTAAGAAAGCAATCTATTGCATACAATTTTCATAAAAATAAGTAGAATTTTAAAAATCGGAAAACGTTATTTTCTGCTTATTAACTTCAAAAAGCTTATATTAAAAATTTATTTAATTTAATTTAAATTTGTGGCAGCCCCGCTCCGCAAACCAGATAAATTTAAAAAAAATCATTGCATTTTCATTTTGAAATCATTTTCAATAAAAATTGGGGGACAAATTTAAAAATTAGAAAAATTTATTTTGTTGCCTTAGGTGTTTAAATAAATATTCCATTAATCAATTTGCGATTTATTCAAAAATCTTAACGCCCCGCCCCATCTTGCTAACTGTGCACCGAGTTGTCCCAATTATGACATAGACCCAGCCGCGCATAGAATCAGAGCAATTTTAACTGCGAAAAAAATATAGAACGCATTTTCTCTGGACCTTGCGTGTTTCAGTACCTTGTCATCTTAGAACACTATTTTGAAAATCGTCGTACTCGAACCTCTGCAACGTACGCATGATTTTGTACTTTAGTGAAGTATGACCACATGCGCCCACTTACGTAATGTTTTGCGTGAGGTAAGTTTTGTTAGGTATATCTTTTGAAATTTCGACATTTTATGATATTTTCAGATGAGCTCTAGCGAAAATAAATTAAACGTATGTTGAGATTGTAGTTTTGAGTGAATAGTGTAGCTTTTCTACTCTAATCCGAATAGCGGTTCTTATCTTTTTTCTTTTCTATAAAGACTGGCAAGAAGATCATATAAAATAATTGTTATTTTATTTTTGTGTTAACTTAAAGAGAAGTTATTTATTTTTCAGGTTTTGTTGGAGCAATAGGATTTAATTTATCGAGCTGCATTGCTTTTGTTTTTGAATATTTTGTGGTTTACTTAAATTTCTAGAAAGAAATTGGGGTCACTGCTGACCCCATGCGCCCATTTATGTGATTTTGCTAGTGCGCCTACTTAAGTGTTAACTAAAAATTTCGGATTTACTTATTGTTTTTTTATTTTGACCTCCCATTGTTTTGTTTGCAAAAGAGTTGTTAACATAACTTTTTTTTTTATAAAAAATGTAAACTGTATACTCTACTCTTTAATTTCACCCAACGTGCTATCTGCATACCGAAATTAGCTGATATTTTTTTTAAAATGATGTGTTTTCAGTGACTAAGGAAACAAATTATCTTTAAGACTAGCTTTGAGAATAGGTTAAGAGCTAATAACTCTTTAACGGATACAGATAACACAAAAGGTGTAATAAGTCAAATTAAAGAGGAGATTTCCCAGTTTACAGTTTTTGCAAAATAAAAATTATTTTAACTACCTTTTACAATGACAGAAAATGGGGGTCAAAGTAAAAAAAATAAACTTAAAAAATCTGAAATTTTTAACAATAATAATAGCTCCTGAGATGAGAGGTGTACCGGACTGATTGAGCAGTCTTTGGAAAGGCCATGAAGTTTTATATACAATGAGTTCCTAAATGTGACCGTGCGAGTTGTACTTTTTAAGATACATGGTGTTTTGTAAAAAATAGCATAATTTCTTAATCAGCCTATATCTCCCAAGCGGTTTATGTGGACCCGCCCCCCCACCTGCCATAAAATATTTTGTTTGACATCTCCTGCTCTCTCTATTGACCACCATGAAGGAAACACCCTGTATACGCTTATCTGTCTAATTGCAAAAATACATACATACATACATGTTTGATTTAGATGGGTTTAATAGATTTTTTCGAGTACAATAGGAGAAAAGTGTTTATTTGGTTAAAAAAAACCCTTCTTCCAGGAATAGGGCAGACATTCCGGTTTATCAACGAAATATATTTTAAAATTAATATCTGGAAGACCGATCGCGACCCCTAAGGTTGTGGGGTTATATTACACATGTATTTCTGCTCGAGTTGTATATGTGCCCTTTAGATTTATTTTATTATTATCAGATAAGAATTTTTGCAGAAATGAATCTGGTCATTCATTTCCTTAAAAGAGTTTTCTCAAAAACTCGGGGAACCGTAGAGATCCAGAAATGGTAAATTCACTTTATGCACCATCAAGTCTAGATAATGTCAGTTGTTATGGATTATGGCTGTGGATTAAATGGATATGAACGACTTCAACATTATGTCTTTTCAAAAGCATCTAGCATCTAGGTATGAATTTGTATATGGGTCCTGGGCATTGTTCGTTGAACACATCCCTGTGCTTTGGAATGGTTATTTAAAGTTTTTAGCACTTCAATAAATCCGATCCAACTAGTAATAGTACTGCGGTATCCCAACAAAGTTTAAGAGTCCATAATTGCGGAAGAAACATTTTAGTGATTAGGTTAAAAACATGTCCCATAAATCCGAGAGTATTGAATAAGTGAACTCTCAATTAAATCAATTGATTAGTTTCGGTTCAATTGGCTTAAATGCAGAAGACATAATCTGTTGGTATCCAGGTTAATCTCAAGGATTTTGATATGTTCGTCTTTCAGATAAGGTTGTCATCCTTGCAGGAGGTGATAGGGGAGCTTACGAAATGGAAAAAATTCTATGGACAAATTGCAATCCTCCTAACGATTTACGAGGAATTCGACTTAAAATGATATTTTGCATTCGAAATGCAGAGTTTTGCATTTCTGTTTATATTTTTAAAGTTACGCAACAAGTTGATACCATCCAAAACGAGCGGAGGAATACTATTTCTATCACAGGTGTTGTTGTAAAAAGCAATACACTGCGACTTGGATTTAGTATCAACTGATTATTCTTAGCCCACAAGCCTATTCTGCCTAAATCATTGTTTATGCATGCAAGGTAGTCTTCAATAAGTCCAATAGCTTACTCAAGTAGATATGTGTACATCATCAACATACATATGAACTTTAACGTCACGAACTACTTCAATTAGATCATTGATGAAGATGCTGAGAGATGATGAGATAATTCTAAAAATTTAAATAGTAATCTTACTAGGCATATATCTCTTCAGCGTAGACATTTTGTTTGGGTACTGTATTAAAGACTTCAATCGTTCCTCATCACAACATTGAGGCTATCATCACGAATATCTGTTATATCCTCGCCATCATTAATGCCGTATTCACAATGAAGAGTAGGGTAGAGTGACGTAGAGTGGCAACTGTAATCCTGAGCTGCATGAAAATTTGTTCTATTCAATTTTCACGCTACCATTTCTGAAAGCTTACAAACTGGAACTTTTAGTATGTAGATGGCGTGGAAAAAGCTCTATATTTCTTTTTATCATAACTAACACATTTTAATGTTATTTCCTGACTTACTATTTTTTATGAATGTTAAAAAAAAAACAAGAAGTATTTTTTGAAAACTTCATAAAACAAACAAAAAGTTCGGTTAATTTTTAGCTAGTTTCGAAGCAATCTGATGGTGTCAACTGGTGTCTCCTTTTTCGAATTTATTGTTTTGACTACGATAGTTGTTTGCTTGTTTGTTGATTTAGAGTTGTTATGGTGTTTTGGGAGACCTAGAGACTAGAGACTAGGTCTCTTTAGAGATTTTTGCGTCTCAGAAGTGTAAATGTCGTATACTCTTGATGTAACTCAGCACTTTACGAAAGGTCTAGGAACTTCATGAAATGTAGGCAGATAGTGTAACACTTTGCACTTAATGACTTTTTATATGCTAGGAGAGGTAGATGAGCGGTGTGTATGCCTATGTATTCGACTCGCGCGTGAATGTGTGTGTGTGTATGGCTATCTCGCAGGGTTGGGCGCGACCTCCCCCTTCACCACTCATCTACATCTCCTAGCATTCGGTTATGTCAGTTGGTATTACACTATCGGTATAAAGACTTGTAGCATTTCATGAAGTGTTTAACAACATCAGACACATCATTTAAAAAGTGATTAAGCGTAAAGTGTTACACTATCTGCCTATATTTCATGAAGTGCCAAGACCATTCGTGAAGTTCTGAGTTACATCAAGTGTCTACGACATACACGGAGCTCTAGAGGCCAAAGTCTCTCGCCGTGTAGCTCCACCTTAACAGTAAAAATACCAATTATCTAATCTGTGATGTTGTTAACCATTGTTTATAACACTCACCCGATTTAAAAAATCTAAATTTAAGATAAGCATCCTAGCGTTAGTATGACCCTTAAATCAACACAACCATCTTTATAAACACAGTAGCTCTTAAACGGAGTGTGTGATAAAATCAAAGACAAGATACCTATTTTGGGTGCCAAGTTAATATATTGACTATTACTGCCGTTGGCAGCAGTTTTGCCATATTATCAGAACTTCAATTTTTCGACTAAAGTTTGCGACTTTCATATAAAATAAAAAAGTGCTTCCTTAGCCTTACGTATGTAAGAGTACTTCATATTTGTAGTAGGTACCTCCATAAATTTAAAACTACTCTGAGTAGATTAATTTTAGCTTGTAAAAAACCAATACGAATGAACCTTTTCAATGTACATAATAAAACCCCCACTTATGGAAGTCCTGAAAGACGGAGAGAGTAATTAAACTTTGAAATCTTCAAACAATACACAAACATTTAATTGGATATATTTTAGAAATATTTAAATTTCGTTTTATATTCCAGAATACAGCTATAGGATGGATATGCTGTGCACCATGTATCTGGCTAAGAACTTCAGCAACAGTGCACAAAATTGCTATAACAACAGCAACTTTGTTAGTGACATCACTTCTTGTGGCATCACCAATTCTATTTTTAATTAGTACAGCACCATCACAATTGCCACGAGATTGTTATTCAGATGATGAAGAATGTATGCCAACAGCTGCACCACCTCCTGAATGCAATGAGTCTGCATGCCGTTTAGCAGCAGCCGGTATTCAAGCTAAAATGAACTGGAAATTGGATCCTTGTAGAGATTTTAAGGATTTTAGTTGTTCAACAAATCAAGGTAGCTTAAGAGCGGCTAGAAGTGCCCAAGAAGCTGTTGATATGCAAATGCAACGTAAAAGTTTGAATATCATTAACCAGAGTCTAGGGAATATTTGCAAATCTATTTCAGAGTTGCTTCAACACAACACAACATCTGGGCCATTTAGGAAATTGGGCAGACTTTATGGTAGCTGTCTACGTCAAACTACAAACTCATCAACGATTCGTATAGTTTTAGAAAAATTAGGGGGCTACTTACCCATAGGTGCTTTAGGTCCTTCCACTCTTGCTCCATTGATTTCGAAGATTTATGAAATGGGTCCAACCCCTCTTATCGATATTTATTACGACTTAAGTTATGGACGTCGGCCACATATTTTACTTATTATTGGTGGTCCAGGTACGTCAGCTCCTATATTAGAGGTAAGAGAATTATAAATTCAATAAAATTTTGTAAAGTTTTTGAAAAGTTTTAATATTGTTGTTTTTTTTTTTGTATATAGAATAAGATTAGATGGATAGGTCCAAAGGCTCCGCCCTATCGAATTAGGGAAACGGTTCCTAAGCTTTTGGATGACTTGTTGGATTCGTTTTTACCAACAGGATTAACTATGGAACAAAAAGCTTCAGAGAAGGAAGCCATTAGTCATTTTGTAGAACAATTAAATAAGGTATGTATGTATGAATGTTATGCACACAGGAGAAGGATCAAGGATGTATAATCGTAAATATTTTAAAGAGATTCTATTTTACTTTGTTTAAGTAGGGACGTTTTTTTACTGTCATAAATCAAAAGATAAAAGAAGCTATTGAAATATTTTTATTTTCACAGCCCTTCTTATCATTTGATTTTTTTTTTCCGTTCGCCATTTCTAATCGAGAATTGATAAGAGTCATATTGGACTGCGGCATATCATTGAAGATCATTGAAGAAGGTGTTTGACCTTCAACTGTACAAGGAATATTCCTATACCTAAATAAAAACTTCTGAATTTTTCGTTCGAGAGGCAAATTTTTCTCTTTAGTATCTCTAGAATTGATTTCTTAAGGTAGGTTTTTACCGTCTTAACTGCAATAATTAATACAGAGGAACTCAATGACTTGACAAATTCTTTATAAACTTTCCGTAATAGTTCAAAGGTCCCAAATAAGTCTTCAACTGTGTCTAATTTTGTGGTAATGGAGCAAAAGTGATTGTATCTATTTTTGTTCAACTCACTCGTATACCATCCCCGAAATTCTATGAACCAAGTACTCAGCTTTCGATTGTAGGAAATGACAGTTATATCTAATCTAATTTTAACGTTCTACTGCTGTAAACGCTCCAAAACCAACTTTAAGTTGTTTGTCTAATCATACTGCGAAGTTCCCCCTATGATAATATCATCCATATAGTACTTAATATGATCAAAATATGACAAATATGACAAAATATTGTCCATTACTTTTTGAAAAATTGATTGCGCCGAATTCTACTCAAAAACTCATCTGGTAAACTGGAATTTATCCTTGTGAGTGTTTATCATAATTAGCTCGCAATACTCGTCTGACATTACTAACTGTTGTTATGCGCCCAATAAGTCGAGCAACAACAAAATTTATAGTCCTGTAGTAAGCCGACCATTAGATCTGATTAATTTCTTAAAATTTTGTTGAGAATCTACACAATGTCGGATTCTACCATCCGTTTTAGGCAATACCATAATGGATTTTGCGTCCTAAACTACTACTCATACAGAAAAATTGTCTTATCTTAACCAAATGACTATACGATTCCCCAAACAAAAACTCCCTCTCAAATTCAACTGTGTAATAATTGCAAATGTGAATATGAGCCAATCTGTCTACAGATTCGGACTCCGGCCGCACATTCACTATTCCAATCATTACTCAGCTGAGATATATTCAGTGTAAAATGATCAGGTTACATTTTAATCAAAACTATTTTATTATTTTGTTTAGTAAGGTATATAGTAAGTCTAGCCTTTGGGAAGGTAAGAAGCAAAGCATCAAATTGCTGGAAGACTATTTTCCTGTGTGGATAGTAGTTTAAGCTTTATGGCATATATAAAATCAATGTCTAGTCGCTTTTTCATAATAATTAATATAAAACATTTTAGAGAGTCGGACTAGCATGCACACATATAGATTTCTGTTTCATAGCCTGGGAAGTATTTCTCGAGAGCTCAACGGCTATATTGCGCCGGTATCAAGATTTGCTCAAAATCTAATCGGTTATGGTCTTTTTCCCCGACTGCTCTTAGGGCACACAGAGCAAACATTGAAAAAAAAATTTTTTAAAACATTTGAAAAACAATTTATAGGCGGTTGACAAATGTTTGACAAACATTTGTTATATATTTATCAAATGTTTGTGAAAATAAATTGACGATCTTTCCGATTTTCGATATTTCGTAAGAATCTAATAATTCTATTAATTTTATTATATTTATCTTGTCCCATTTCTCATTCCAAAATGAACTTTCACTATTCACAGATGTTGGAAACTTACTCAAGTTACTGTACAAACTTTAACAAACATCTAATTACATCTGGATTAATCAATTTATCCAAATTAAATGGAAGACAATTGATGTTTGTTAAGGTTTATACGGTTCTTTTAGTCAGCTTTCAAAGCTGTGGAAGTCAATTTGTTAATAATAAAGTAATCATGAGTGGGAAAGGGGAGTAAATAAATATTATAAAATTAATAGAACTGTATTCAACACATCGAAATTCGTGGTACAAATCGAGTGAAGAATTTAAGGATAAATTTAAACGTAATGATTCCTTCATATCAATGGGTAGTGAGTTATCAGTGGCTGTGAGTGTAGCAAGCAAAAAGCTAAACTCATTGCTTACTCAGTACAGGCGTGAAAAAAAGACACAAAGGGCCAGTAAAAGTGATTTTTTGCTATGCTAATATCATATATTTCAATACAACTACTAAAGTCTCAGTTAGATCAGAAAAAAAGTTTTGAAATTAACTGTTTCGAGACTATAAACAAGTACATTAAAGAATGATAAGAATCATCCGTTGCAAAAAATCTTAGAGCAATGGTCAGCCATTTATTTACATTTACACTATTTCGCCAGTTTGTATTTAGTCTTTTTATTTTTGGCCCGATTAATTAGAATTGCGAAGTCACTTAAAGAGATTCTTGTAAAATTTCGAAATCGAAATGATCGGCAATTTTTAGATCATTTAAAAACTCGTGAAAACTATAATCTAATCTTCTGTGTTAAACTTTTCTGTTCCACCATCTCTTTTTGAGCAAATTTTCCTCAAACTTGAGCCCAGTATGAAGAAAGATGCTGCAATGCACGTTAATTCACTCGAAGAATACATGATTAAAACTTAACATTCGGAAAACATTTTTCACACAAACTTCCTACCAGATGTTTGACAAATGCTTCACAAACAATTGACAAACATTTATCAAACATTTGCAACTGCATGTAAATTGTTTGTCATATGTTTGACATATGTTTTTTTGCCAATGTTTGTTATAGGAATATTAATTTATGACTAGCTAACAGTCTAGTCTAGCCATAGTAAGTTGCATTGTAATGATAGGGCTTGGGCTACTAAAATGTTAATGACCATAGACATTTTCAGTTTTTTTTTTAATTTCTTTGAAAAGTTTTCGTTGCAATTTGTAGACGAGATTAGTCGATAACGGCTAACCTACGATACACTTATATGTATATGCTTATTAAGATTTTTAACGCCCCAGAATCCACAATTCAACTCATTTGTACAGTTGTCAACCACTTTGCGAGATAGGAGAATACAAAATTTTCATGAAATGTCGTTGTAGCGTTAAAAGGTTTATAGGTCCGCAAAAAACTGAAGGTTTCTAGTATAGAAGAAAAACAATCTTTCACCCAAAAATTTTTTTTTAGGAACAAGAGTTGAATCGTTTATCTGCAAGACGCATTTTCATTTTTAAATGACTTTCATCTACTCACAGAGCCCTGACTAAATAACTTTGTCCGTAAGGGCGACGTGCATTCCTGACGAAAGAGTTTTAGGGTTAAGTGTGGATGGATTTACATGGGGTTTTTAGATTCAGAGTGAGTGAATGGGAAGCTTTCCGATGGGGTAAAAAAATTTACGTTTTTGGGATCTTGGGGTGGGGGTGGTAACTACCATATTTGGGGTTGTCCAATTTGAGCTGTGTGTGATATCAAATAAAAACTTATTTTTTCCGGACGTGAATCGAACCTACACTTGTTATAATCTTGGTCAATGATGGAGAACAGAAGAATTTTAAGAACTTAGCGATTCTAAATCAAATCATAAATACAAGAGGGAAAAACAACCCTCTCGTCCGGGGTACGAAGCCGGGACCTTCTGCTTGCCGGGCGACTACTCTTATCACTGAGCTAACGAGACAGATGATTTTCCCTCTTGCATTTATTAATTTGTAACTAACCTACTAAGCCACGTTTGCTTTCAGCTGGCATTAACCAGTAACGATGAAATTGCACAAATAAATTGTAAATTCAAATTTTTGTTTATTTTTTCCCGGACGGGAATCGAACCTACACCTTACACCACAAACTTCGCACAGGAACGTTGACATGAATTAATATGCATATGTGAGATAAATTGTGTACTGTTATATGAATTTTTAGCGAAAATATAATCACTACAAAATGGAAAATAAAAGATATAAAAAAAACTTTTAAAATAAATAACTTGCATACATAAATTGTACTAAAAAGTATAAAATAATTTTTTCTTTCTCTGTGATATACACAAGAAAATCTTTATTGCAAAATATGAAATGTTAGAACTCAGAGAGAATCTTAAAAGATTGGGCATGAGTTGCAGTTAGACAATTGTGATTATATTTATTTTTACTTTTAAATACAATTTATGTATGCATTTATTTTAAAAGTTTTGTTTCCAAAGCGGAATCGTGATAAGAGGAAAAAATTTTAGTATGAGCATGTCTACATGGAGCCATTTATTTTGAAAATGGTCCACTGAAAAATGCCCGTATGTAATATCTTATATATTACTCTTTGCAAGGTTGCTTGTTATAGTGGTTTTTCGGGATATTTTTCTTGAATGACTCGCTGGACAGTAATAGGATTTCATATTCTGAAGTTCAATAAAAACGTCTAGGAATGATTACAGCATACGTAAAAAACCTAAATTTTTCTATGGGTACCCACCTGATTTCTCCCATTTCCCAAACTTAGACGGACATTTAAAATTAATTTTAATACTATGCGTGGGTGTTCAACCCATTTTCCTTTACCAACAAATGAAATGAAAATCACAGTATAACCTATGAAATTTCATCTAGAGTACTTATAGAAATTTATTCAACAAGACCAATAATCGGGGTGGCTCGCTTATGGCTTTATTTCCATAAAAATAATTATAACAATAAAGAATTTGATTTTCAAATTGCTGTACAAATAAATTAGTTTAGATGGACGCTTGAATTGTTCTCATTCATGTACATATGGAAATTTATGCTCCATTTCAGTGGATTGAAAGCTTTTGCACTTCAAATTTTTTTTTCAAATCGCTCAGCACAATTTCGTCATCAGTTTCGAAATTATTTCGTGACATCTTATGTACACTTCACTGTGTGTATCAACAGATTAGGTTAGTTTAAGAGTAGAGGCGACTATACCACTAGGACCCTGCAGACACCACAACCAGGACTGATCTATTGTGTCCTTCCCTAGAGTGGTTAGACTAAATCTAACCTTCTAATTTTCTTCGGGGTTAGCTTGAAAACTTTATTTTGAGAGATAAGAGCTTCTCCAGTGATTTACAACCATAAAGCTGCAAGCCGGGTAGACTTGCATATAGTATGCTCGAGGTTTCTACCAACATAATGTAATATTTGTATAAAGAAAGTATTCCGCGAATGAAGTCCAGAACGTAATTTTTTGAAAAATGTGGTTCTATATAAATTTTATACCATTGCTCCTGAAAGGGTTAACCGAAAACTAACGCAACACAACATTCGTTCTAAAATTCGGGCGTAGATAGTATATGAGATTTCATCATACAGTATTTATTTAGTGGATTCCATTTACATATTTTAGAAATATTAAGCTCTTATGTTACCTATAACTTGTTTTAACTCAGGTATTCTTTCTTTTTTCAATTTCAGTTAAGAGTAGAGTATTCTAGAAGAGGATTTTGGGATAGTTCCGTTTTATATAACACATCATCTCTTACGAAGATGTATCCTTTTGTAAGTTTAATAATTTTTTTTTTTTTCACTTTTACAATCAGCTTTAAGAAACTTATATATAATTGATATTTATATATACTTTTAGGTAAACTGGACTCAACTTATACCATGCAATTGGACGGGTCCTATAGTTGTCAGAAGTTCAGACTATTTAAAACGTGTCGAAGAGTTACTAAGTAAAAATCCCACCAGAGTTGCACACAACTCACTTTTAATAATATTTGCACTTGGAATCCTGCCACAAGGAAATCCAGATCCTGGTGTTTGTACAAAAGCCACAATGTGGGCAATGCCAGAAATCGCTTCGGCTTTGTTTATGGCCCAACAGTATTCTGACCGTACGAAGGGTTTAATAAAAAGGGTATAAACCTTAAATATTCTAAGATTTTAAACTATGTTTTTTCTTTGACTTTCTTGTAGACGGAAGTTATATTCGACTCACTTAAAGCCCACCTGAAAAGAGCTCCTTCTCTAAAGGGTGCTGCTTTAGTTAAATTGTCAGCTTTAAAAATCCAAACAAGTCCTTGGCCTGTATTTACAAATATAACGGCAATTTCAAATCAATTAGAAGAGATCGAGATAACTTCAGATAATTGGTTTGAGAATATTTTGAGAATCTACAAGCGAAATAAAATTGTTCCTGAAGATGAACTAGATACAGAAAATAGAGTTGCGTAAGTTTTATCTTTTATTGTGTGTGTGTGTGTGTGTGTGTGTGTGTGTTTATTTATCAGTTTTTTAATGCATTAATTTTGCAGGTGGGCATATCCGATTGTTGCAAAAATATTTTATGATACACTGAGTCATTCTATTGGTAAGTATTATAAATAGGCTAAGATAGCTAATAACACACCATATGAATCATAAGTTGTTACACCTAGTCCCAGAAATTTAGATCCAGCTAAACTCTTATCGGATTTTGTAATATGTATTCGTGAAAATGTTTAAAATGAAAACTTTTTATATAACACAACTATGAACTAAATTAATAAAAACATTCTCATTTAGATTAACTTCAGTTTGAAACAATTGAAAAAGAAACTTTACTTAGCTAATTAGTTGACTTTCTTTGGTAGCACACATTGATTCCTCGAACTTTTTCTATTTTTTTTACCATCAATTAGAGCGTGAAAACTATCTGAAATTGTTATTGATCCTCGCGATCATAATCTTGGACCTGTGCTCAGAACTACAAAGCCACATACTTTTTCTATACAATGGTCAATAGTTAGTTGTTATGAAATATTAGATTGCCCTCCATTCGAGTATGGATGTTATCAGTGACGGGAAGAATTATTACGCCACAAAATATAATTGACCAGAGACCACCGTCCACAATTTAATTATATTCCATGTGCTCGCAGCAATTTTTGGGTGTGAAAGATAACCAACAAGATATTTCACATTTATATCGACGCTTGAAAGGAAAAATGGGATAAGTGAAAATTTTTGGGAAATTCAGTTATATATACCGTTAGAATCGTGCGATTTTTCTGCATCAAATGGGCTAGATTTCATTTCCATATGATGACCGAAAGAAATTTCGACAATTTTGAGAATTATGGCGGTTAGATAAAATTGAAAATTGGTGTTTATCCTTTTTTACCTCAACTTTTGAGAAAACGTATGGCATTTAGAACGACTTTCCTATTTTTTATTTCTGGTATCGTTGTCGCTTATATTGTTTTACCTCGCAGTAAGATTTAAAAAATATGGCGTTTATCCCTTTTGACATGGAAATCCAAAAACAAATATGTATGGCGCTTAGGCGGCGTTTCCTAGTCCACTAATGCGCGTAGGATTTTGTTTTTTTTTTATTAAGTTATAACGATTATTGTGTTTGAATGATGAACAAGGCTACTTTTGTGTTATAATTTGTCACGCATTGTACGACGACGATCAGAATCTAGGGCTGGGGCCAGTAATACGCCAGTTGGTGTGACACCGTCAACATAAATGCTGAGTACTTACAGCTGATACATTTTTACCCAATATGTTTTTTCAACAATTTCTAAAATACAAAAAAGGGCTTATTGGCTACATATGCGAGAGGATATGGTGGAGTGGTGCCGCAGATCCATTGTACTTCTTGCAAAGGACCGCCACACAGAAGCAAAAGAGAAATGCATAAATATAATATCGGAGCCCCCTTTGACTTTGGACCTTTACCAGAACAGGACGATTTGAGTCAGTAGGTTTGGCGTGCCTCACGAGCTTTATTTGGACCAAGGACAGAACGGACTTTCCAGGAGATGTGTAAAATATAGGGGAATAAGAAAAATCAGAACAACTCCTCTACACCCACAATCTGATGGCATGGTGGACCCATTGAATAAATAAATAATAAGGAAGAAAACCTAAGCCACTCGGGGAAATGTATTAGTGTACTGTGCTTGTGTTCGTTTCGTCGTGGCAGCAATTAAATCGTGTCATTCCGGGGGACATTTTTTATAATCCAAATCGTTATGTTAAATAAACAAATATTTATCGCCCCCATATTTTCAGATAATATTTTTTGGCTTTGCCTTTGATAATTTAATTTACTTGTTAGATTGAAATGTCAGAATTCGAGTAGAATAATGCACAGGCCCCTTGTCATTTCCACCCCCGATCAGAGGGTCTGACTGTCATTGACCGCTTCAACAGAACATTGGTCGAACAAATGGAATCGCAATATTCCTAATGGCTTATAGCTGATCTGTTCACAATACGATCAGGAAAACTCCATCTAAGGTCATATTCGGACCTGTAGTTTGGTACCCCCAGAGGTCAATAAAAGTTACCAGAAGACTACGGATCGAAGCTCAGACAACGATTAGGTGATGTCCACTAGGTCCTGAGAGCGAAGTTAGTAGCAAATACTGATCGGATGAAGAAGAGGCTATGATCAACATGCTAATTTCGTACGATTTAATGAAGGTGATCTGGTTTGGGTGTACAACTCTAAACGACGTAAGGCACGTTTTCCAAAATTACAACAACACAATACGATCCCTTATTCAGTGGTAACTAGAATTAATGATGTGGTATACAGGATTCAACATGGCACAAGAAGCAAACGAAAGATGGTTTATTTGGATCGCTTGTGTCGAGACGATGAACATCAAAACCATGGGCCACCTGCGACCTCTATTAGAAATGGAAACTTTGTGCGTAAGATGAGTAATAAGGTCCGGAAAGTAAACAAATTTTGGTTCGTGGACTCGATATTTCTGGAGTGGATGGCATCTTCGAAAAGGTTTTGGATAATTTGTAAGGTATAAATACAGCGCTTATCACCTGCAGGAAAGAGTCTTCCCAATAAAAAAAAATTCCAGATGTGGAATTCTCTCACAGAATTCCGGTGGAATTCTCTCACAGAATTCCGGTGGAAAAAAATGACGACATTATCACACACACAGCTGTTTTTATACGCTTTCAGAACTTTAAACTTTACAGATGTATTCGAGGTAAACGAAAAATTGTTAATGAGTTATATTAGCTGTGTTATTTTGGTTCTGTGCAGTGTTCTGCAAAACACAGGCGATTGCGAATTGAATTTATTTGTAGGGTGCATAGCAGTAGGAAAAGTTTTGGAAGTATAGAAAAAACAATTAAGGTGCCATGACTTCAATTCTTGCAAAACGCTAAACCTGTCAAATTTTGTTCCGATTTTATCAAGCTGTATTTTAACATTTTGCAAGGATTCAAGTCATGGCAGTTTGATTATTTTCCCTATACTTTTTCTACTGCTAAGTAAGTACCCTACAAATTCTTTATGTTTGTTTGAATGGAAAAGATTTGGATATATGTTAAATTTCCTTAATTAAAAAATCCAGAAACGCATTGAAATTCCTAAGAATTCCATATAGAAATGCCATGGAAAAGTCTTAGAATAATCTTTAACTTCCATGCGAAAAGAATAAGGAAAAAAATGGAAATCTGTTAGATTTCCACGTGTAGTTCCAACTACCAATATGTATGAAAATTTAGCAAGCTAAAAGATATTAGCGAAAATTTATCCTGAATTTTAGCGAGAGGGGTACTAAGTTCAACGCGCTAAATTTGGCTTTTGGGTTTTGATTAGAGATGGCATCACCAGTAAGTTTCCAACAAATTTAGCTTGAATTTATCTGCCCGGGCCGTTCTTTAGCGGGCTAAAAATTTCTATTATCTGAGATTTGATAAATTTATTGATCGGATTTTTGTAGTTAACGTAGTTTTGTACGTCTTTGCCGTAAGTACGGATGAATTAGATTTCTTTTCGTGACCCTATTTTCAATATTTATGTATACCTATTATTTTAATATATTTAATATTTCCAAATAATTTTAACTACCTGTTTTTAGAAATATTATGACTGCGAGTTGTATTTCCGTAAAAAAATGGCAAAATTCGTCTTCTTCTTGTATTTAATATATCTTTTCTCTGAGTATGCGCTGTCATATTTTAGCTGCTAAACAACGGCCCGATATTTGAGACCCGCCAAAAATTTAGTTTAGCGCAGACCTTAGTACTAGACTTTTGTCGAAGATATTTTTTTCTTTCCTTAGCCTTTTGGGGACCTAAACGCACTAATATTTATTTTTATTTAAAGATGTTTTTCATTTTAACTTCCAGACAATGTTTATATACGATACGAGTATATTAATATTTAATATTTATCATTAATTATCTTATCGTTTTATTTACTAGCACTAGTTAAAACCAAAACTATTAAATCCGTCCGTTTTGTTCAACCAGTCGTGCGTAATTATAAAGGGTATGCCAGTTTACTTTGAATCTTATAGACTCTATTATTTCACTTAGGTTAACTTGACTGTCCTTTAAAAAAGTTAACACAACAGGTTGGACCCTTTTTTAGTTAGAGCTTTTTCCCGCATTCTGTTTTCATGACCAAATTGCATAACCGCCATTAATTCTAATAATAATTAATAATTTGGAAAAATATCACTACCATCAATTAGAGATGAAGTTCAGGACACTTTACAGGTATAAATTTAAAAATATCTAATCATTAGTTGATTTTTAATGACTTTAAACCGTTCTCCAGTAAAGTTTACATTTTGTTGGTTATCCATTTTGCCTTTCATGCGTCGATATGTAGGTTGAAAGAAATTGGGTAGTCATAGCCTAATTTACGGTCATGTTGACTTACAACTAAATTTTTGATGTTGAGGATAGCCAGCTAGTCGGATAGCTGTTACAGATTTTGGTCGACTGTACAGCGCCAAAACGCATCATTAGCTACTATGCCTATAAATTGATGTTAAGTAGCTGCAGTTTTAATAGCTACTATTATTTAGATTACTTCTGATTACTAGATAAAGCGTCTTCCTACTGCTTTGGCGACTGTTGCTTAGGTTCTTTTGACAAAAAAAAACGTGTTACAGTCACAGCCTATCAGAGCGTGAAACTCTGGCAAAATTTCATATAATTAATTAATTTTTTTTTTGTCCACTGAGCTCTGTTTCGTGCCTCATTGTTTGTTTCAATTACTATTTGCTTAGCTTTGTACATATGGTCGTTCGTAGGTATAGGGCGGAGTTTACTTATCCATTTGTGTTTTCTAATTTTGTAATTACACTCATCGTCATCAACTTCTAAGTGTGATATCATGACTAACATAAAAAAAAGAGTAATTTATTCTTAAACTTGGAAGTTTCGCTGAAGGCCATAATTAATGAAGTTTTCGATAAATTACAGGGAAAGATTGATCTGAAATTAAGTGTAATGAAGAAGGAATTTGAAAATAAAATTTCCGTCTTGTAATTAAAAATTGAAAAGTTGTAGTAAGTACAACATAATTCCGTCAGTAATAAAGGGTTCTCCTCAGATATTGCTACCCATTATGTACCGTTTGGCAAAAAGGAAAATATTAATTATCTCTTAACAAATCAGCCACAGCCTCTCAAAATATTCATACGTTTTTATTTGAATTGAATTGAATTGCATGAAAAGTTGATTCACATTTGATTCACATTGCCTAAAATTATGCCAAGCACGTCTTTGTCTGTCGATTTTATAAAGGACAAATGAAAATCTATCACAACAGTTTTATTGTAATACTAGTTAATATTGGCCGGTTTTTGAACGGGACTCTTTCTTAAGTTTGTAAATGTTTTTTTTTAAATTTAGTTAATTATTTTTTAAAATAAATTTTTCATTAAAAAAATAAAGTATAATGGGATTTGAGCTCGTTACATACAATCTGGGTTTTTATGAAGTGTTTTTAAGCGTTACAGACAGGGTCTGGGCGTTTCCATATAATTATGGACTTTATTAGCTATTATCTACTCACCTTGAGTCATGTAAGCAGTTTGACTGCATCTTTACTGAGTTTAGTGGTTTTCAATAAGCATCTATAAGTTTTCCATGCTTGGGCAGGTGCGAATGCAGGGGTGGGGGGGGGGGGGTCGTTGGGGTCTCGACCCTGCCCCCCTAAATTTGAAAAAAAATATCTAATTAAGTTATTTGAAAAAATATATTTTTTTCTTTTATAATTTTTTTATTTATATAATTCAACTTCAAAAAATTAGACAAAATATTTTTATTCCAAAACTTAAAAAAATCAAAATTTATTTCAATGAATATTATTGTATGTATGTGATGTATGTGTATAGGTTTTTCTCAGAATTTGGGTTTAGGTCCCCAACTTTGGGTGATCCAAAACCCTCGAGAAACACTTCCCTAGCCACGAAACAGACTCCCTCACTACCACATCAGAGGCCCTAACTTAGCACTAACTACTAAAATTCTAAAATATTTACAGCGTTCTTATGTAAAACCACTGACATGTATAATATGGACTGACTATCCATATACGTCCATAGAAATACACTGCAGAAAGTGGGCTCACTTCTATATAGCGTTCTCTTTCGGTCTAAGTACCAAGTACCAACTGAGAGAAAACTGTAAAGAACAAATAAATAAGTGGGTTCGTTAAAACAAATGTTATTTGGGTTAATTAGTGATAAAAAGTGTTTTACTAAAGGCAATATATTCATTGATACTCAACAGAAATTCGAAAGGTTTCACTTTTCAATTTCCCGGCAATGGTTTTTCCAATATTGGCACCGACGTGAGAACTATTTTTGACACACAAAATTGTACCCGCATGAAATAGCATATCGAGCAGTCCATATTATAGTATATGGCAGTGTGTAAACCTGAGAAGAAAAATTTGATTTGAATGACTCTTGCAGTTTGCACCCTAAACTAATATTTTATTAAAAAAATTCATGCACACCGCTTTATGCGGAAACCTTCCTTCCTAGTACCCCACTACAGTACTGCGATGGCTGAATTTCATTTGTAAGATAACATACCCCCCGCCCCACTACCACTTAATTTCAATGCTAGATCCGTAATGGGGTTGGGGTTGATTTTATTTTATTTATTGGCTATGTTCTTATCTATCCAGCTGTAAGTAGTATGTTCTATTACTATTTTTTGAGATACTCAAAATTTTAGGAGTGCTTTAGGGTAGTATTCTTGATAGGCTCTTATTAATTTTGTAAATCATCTTTGTTCTTGAACAATTTCAAAACACTTCGTTATGCGCTGACGACGCTGAATATTTTGAGTTATTAGCTATAATGATGCTCTTTTACATACTGACTCCAAGAAATCGTCTTCGCACTTTAATAAACGCAAAACTATGATTTTCAGATGATTCATTCCAAAAAACTTAAAAGAGTTTCGGCAACTTGGTCGTTTTCACTCAAATTTCTTTAAAATTTCATTTGAGTTAATATCAGTAGATTAACATTTGTGGGTTGCTCTCGATATGCGGGAGTTTAAGTTTAGTTTTCAGCTTATTCTTAGATAGATCTACTAAAAAAAAACTTTAAAAATCGTGACTATACAGGGTGTTTCCTCCATGGTGGACCATAGAGAGGGAGGTGATAGTACTAATCTACCTCATCTAGACAGACAAAAATATCAACCGCTTCGGAGTTATAGGGTGATGAAAGAATTATGCTAGATGTTCACAAAACACCCTGTATCTTAAAAGGTACAAGGTGTACGGTCACCGTATAAAGCTAATTGTATGCAAAACTTCATAGCCTTTCCAACAACTCCTCAACCAGCTCCGTATTTCTCTCCGTATTTCTCTCCTCTCAGGACTTACTATGGTCTAACTTAAAAATTTCGGATTTTCTTACTTTTTTTTTTATAATTTGACCTCTATTTTTTTGTGCGAAAAGGTCATTAATATGACTTTTTTTTTATAAAAACTATAAACTGTAGACTCTCCTCTTTAATTGTACCTACAACACCCTATGTACTATCTATAGCCGTTAAAGAGCTAAAGCTATTCTGAAACCAATTTTCAAACATAATTTGTTCCCTTGGAGACTGCAAACACGTCATTTTAAAGAAAAGGTCGGCTATTTCGGTATGACCTGAATATGTTCTGAGATAATAACTCTTTAACGGCTACATATAGTATATAGGGTGTTGCAAGTCCAATATTAAAAAAGAGGAGAGTTTACAGTTTATAGCTGTTATAAAAAAAAGTTATGTTAATGACCTTCTTGCAAAAAAAAAAGAGATGTACTTATAAAAAAACGGTAAGAAAATCCGAAATTTCAATTTAGACCACGATAACTCCTATAAGTGGAGGAGAGGAGTACGGGGCTGGTTGAGCAGTCGTTGGAAAGGCCATGAAGTTCTGTATACGGTGACCGTACGCGCTGTACTTTTTAAGATACATGGTATTTTATGAAAACCTAGCATAATTTCTTAATCACCCTGTAACTCCCCCTGCCAAACAATTTTTTGTTTGTCTAAATGAGTACTATCACCTTTCGCTCTATGGATCACCATCCGGTGCTAGATGTACTAACTAATATAAATATTAATATTTTTGTTTTTTTTTTTTTTCTAAATTTCAGTTGTCCCTCTATCAGTGATTTTGGTGCCATATTTCAATGACAAACTGCCGCCATATCTTCAGTATGCATCGGTTGGTGTCGCTATAGCTAAAGAAATTTTGCGTTCGATAACAAAAGCATTCGAAGACAAGGCAATGCGTTGTGTTCCAAAATCGGTGAACATATTTTCAAATTACAGTCGAATGGATATCCTAATACATTCCGGTGGTATGCAAATTTCCTATCATTCTATGTTGTCATTGACAGGACCAATAAAAGGAATGGCCCGATTGCCTGGATTAAATTTAACACCAACGCAAATATTCTTTCTAGTTTCTGCACAGGAGCTTTGTGCTGAATCAATTTATGGTGGAATTGATACAGAATCTGATGATTTTGGAAATATGTAAGAAAAGTGAATTTTTTTGTAATATCATTACTTCAGCAAAAAAATCGTTTATTTTTTTTGTCCTTTTCTATTTGCAGATTAGGCTGGCTAATTGCTCAAGGTGGGAGTGCAACAGAAGTCTTCAAATGTCCAAGCGGTTCCATGATTTACACACAGAAAACTTGCAATGTTCTGTAGTAAGGAATTGTATGCCTTATGCGCGGCTTGATTATATATAGGGTCGAATGAAAGATCGCAATTATTTAGTTTTTAGAAATTTTGAAATTGAATTGTTATAGCAAAAAAAAAAAAAAATAGATTATTATGTATATTAGCAATAGAGGAACTCGAGCCTCTGAAACTACAATCAAGTAAAAGTGATAAAAAAAATAAACATTTTAAATTGGACCACGAAGAGAATGATTATCTTTTGCTGTGTCAATTATGGTGTAGATGTAATAAATTTTATGAAATAATTATATCGAAACAATTTCCATGTAGGAAATAAAAAAGAAATAATTTTTTCTTCGTGATT
Source organism: Dioctria rufipes (assembly GCA_963924295.1). Taxonomy (NCBI): domain Eukaryota; kingdom Metazoa; phylum Arthropoda; class Insecta; order Diptera; family Asilidae; genus Dioctria; species Dioctria rufipes. Next base: position 237,412,046 of record OZ002741.1, on the reverse strand, counting down.
TCTCTTAATTTTGTACGGGGCGTGTTTTTGAGTGAATTGAATTCTCATTGATTTTAATGGTAAAACTAGAAAAGCAAGAAAGTCTAAATTTCTAATGATTTATAATTAATAATACTAGTTAATCTTCCTCTGTGAGGATGAGCCTCATTTATGTACTTAAATTTGATGTAAACTGAGGGACCAAAACATGTATAGTGTTATTAAATCTAAAAATGTATAAACATATTAGTTGCGACGGTTTAAAAGATGTTTTCTGATATGCTAAGTCAAATATAATTTTCATTACAGTTTATTTAAAAGACATCTATTGTGATAATATTATTATTAGAAATTAATATAAAGTGAAATACAAAATACGTGCAATGCAATGTTCATAAATTACGTGCAATGCAATGGTTCTATTTTCACTCAGTTAGAAAACTTAACATTTTGGGGAATAGAGCAATAGATCAATAGAGAAAATAATTTAAAACAAAAGTTATATTTATCTCAGGTTGAGTGAAATTGCTCAAATTTCCAAAAGAAGCTGTTTTTTTTTTGTTTTTTTTTTTTGTTGAACACAAAGAAACGTATAGATTGCCACACTTCATTTTTCCAACCGACGAGTAGGTTAGGTTAGGTAAGAAGGGTGCTAATAGATATATCTAGCCTGCTTCACTTAGACCCCCAATGGGTCCATTATGTCCCTTGACCTTATGGCATAACCTTTCTTTTAAACCGCCCTAGATCCATCTGAGCTCTTTACTTTGCGGCTCCTCCAAATATGAAAAAAAGTAACTACCCCTTAGCCTACCTCTTTTATTCGTCAGAGCGAGACACTAGTAAAGTACGGAGTGGGCGGGTTTGATATCCTCTGAATACTTACAGCTTCTGCAGAAATCGTTCGCCGCTCTACTAGCATGGTATCCTATAGCCCAATGAGCAAGCCCGTAATGATTCTACTACATTCCTGGTATAATTTCTACTACTACATATTAAGGAGCTCAATTGCCGTTTTGTCATCATATGCAGGCCATAATTGACCTGCAATAGGACAGCTGTTTCTGTAGCCCCTGATAATCTCCTCTTTTAAAGCTGGGATCAGGATCCTCACATAAGCTAGCTACTGCTGCGGAGCTATCCATTATAGAGCCCGTTTTGGGCAACTAATCAGCCATCTCATTGCCTGGCCAGGTACCCAGAATAAGGTCACCCTGTACCGTGTAGTCAATTTCTCAAGGCTAATGCAAGACTTTGAGGAATTGCAACATTTTCGATTTTGTCAGCATAGCATCCAGCGCCGTAATGGTTGCCTGGCTGTCAGTGTATATGCAGATGTGCTATACGGACTCTCTACCAGTGATATCTTTACACATGGACCCGCTGGGCCTTGGCCCAGGGCTCCGTGAGTCATGGGGCCCAGTAGCTCCTGCAATAATAGATCAACTGACAACCAATTTTTCAACCAGTAAAACAACCTATGAATTACAAGTTAGTTTAATTGTAAAATTTTGGGTACTGAAAGTAGACCATGGGATTTATTCGAAATTTTATACATGGCAACAAATTTTCGTACAAAAAGTAACATATAAAAAAACGTCATTGCCATTGTATAGTGACAATTCTTGGAGACTCAGTATTTTTAAATTTTCCGCATGTGTTCATGGCATACGTACAGTACTCAGAGTGTCCTAGTAATCAAAGAAAATTTGTATACTGTTGGTTCGTGCTAACATAATACTGGCAGCTCTGCCTGGGGTTATTCCCCTAAATCATTGATTTACAATACATCTAAACTGCCTCGCACGATCGGGAGTTTCCCTTTATTTTAATACGACATTCGAACGGGATTCCCCTTAGCACTACTTTATGTTATCTTCCATCTTTTACAATCAGCGTATTTCCTGTATTGTATTTGCGATTGTATTTCACGTTATTATACCTGTTGTTAACTCAAAGTAGCTTATACCATGTTTACATGAGGGGTTGAACCATGGTTCGACTCGGGTTCAACTCCATGTATACGCGGCTCGAGTTGAATTTGGGTCGAAGCGACTCCTCGACTTGACAGCGCTTGGCTGGCGTAGACGAGTCGAAATGGTGTCCTATAAACGCGGATTGAGTAGTCGAGTTGGCAGCTAACAGTTGGGATTTATTTTTTTACACAAAAGTTTTGTTAGGTTGTGTATTGATTGTGAGTTTATTTTGTTTATCTAAACAAAATTTATAACTTTTATAGCTCCATCACAAAAATACCATAAATAAAATGTTATGTTTAACTGTCACTTCAACTATATTTGAACCCGTTTCAAACTCAACTCGATGTCGACTCAGTCTTTCAACTCTGCATGTAAACATGGTATTAGAATATAATTTTCATTTAGAGGCGTCTCACATCCTAAAGTGCTTTGGGCCCCCACGTGGCAGAAGATGGACATGTTCTCTGCATATAGATACCAATAATGACGCCAGGTAAATTGCTCCAAGCTCGGTGCCATTGCCATCCTCTGGAGTACATTTCAGTCCCAGTGCTCTGTCCTGAGAAATCTTTTGTACTATACCTCTAATGTATTGGATTCAGTCAACGTTCTGCCCTTTTAGGAAGACCAGTTTGCTGGACGTCTGATGGGGACTATGGATATCTTACCCATACATTAGAATCTTATAGCGAGCAAGTTGTCTGCATTCTTTGTTGCAGAATCGGTAGTTATTGTCTATGATCTTCCCATTTTCTTAAGCTTGTATTTAACCAAAGGCAATTCAATTGGGTCGTGAATAGCCTGACCTGCTATTTTCCACTGTTGATGATTGTCAAGAGTCCTTATAAAGGGAAGTTGATAAGCTTCTTTCCGTGTTTCAGTCCAGGAAGATTCTCTCACTATAGCTGGTAAGCTTTTTCTATTTGGGGTATTACTTAACCTGATGGGGGGCCCAATTTAGAGGTTGGAGATGAATTCGGATGCGGTAAATGGAGATTTTGCTACCTTTCTAGCGAGGTCAACAGTCTTATTACCTATACGTCCCTCATATCTTGGTTCGGACCTAAGAGTTACTTTGTTTTCACTTTTGATAATAGGTTCAGAACGGTCCTACAGTCACAAGCTATATAGCTATGATATGCAGACATTTGGATTTAATGCCTTTATCGCGGTTTGGTTGTTGGAATTTTTATCTATACACTACATCGGTCTGGCTCTGGCATCCGTGCTTGGGATCTTTCGCCCCTGCCTTAAAAAAAATGGCCTGGCAGCCGAATGCTACGGATAGGTGGATAGGTCATGCTTGGACAAAAAAAAAATTGTATGGGCGGGGGAGGGGGGATCCTAACGCTTTCTGAGATATCGGGATATTTGGGTATGTTTTTATAGATCACCCTGTAACTTCTGAACGTTACAACTATGATAATGATTTAAGTTTTTTCTTGGATAGATAATCGCTAGATCTTTTTATAAATTTCCACCGTCATCCTATTAGTTTTGAAGTTATGGCTAAACATAGTTAAAAATTTCGGAGTTTTAACTCGGTTTTTGTTTTTATTTAACTTCTATTTTTATCAAAAAACACGTCATCAACACCAATTTTTGATATTGGATTTAAGAAGCCCCAAAGTTTAGCTATAAAATTATTTGAACACTCTGTACCAAAAAAGTAATCATTTCAACGGTTTTTGCACATTTTCTTAAGCATATTCATTATAATTTTACTATTTTCCTCTGTCCATATTTTAGGGTTCCAGACTCCAAAAGAAAAAAACAAAAACCGAACCCTTATAAGATCGCTCTTACTTCCATCCTTCTGTCAATTACAGACATTTTTCTCGAAAACGTCAGAATTTGAAATTTTGCAGAATGTTCGATCTTTGTGCACATTTCTACAGTCAAAGATTACCGTTCGCCCATGACTTTTCTTGATTTCTGTGCATCGAATTGATTCGAGTGATAATGCTGGCATCGAATACAACATCCTGTTAAAGGATAACATTTGGCGTTATTCGAGCAACTTCCGTTCTGTGTATGCATTTTAATAATAATATATAACTCTTACTTTAAAAACTAATATTAGTACGTCCCAAGTTAATACCAGCCTTTCATAAAGCTGACGACTGTTGTAATGCTCTTGAATTGAAAAATTAGAAAATAACGGAAATAATATAATTTAAGTCTAAGTGAAAAAAATTATAATCTATAAATTCTTGTGATAGATTAACTACACAATTTCAATTTATGTTTCCACATCGTGCGCATTATATTTCGGTCATCCTACGTTTTTTCGAAGGAACAACAACTACAAGCCTTCTTTTTAATTATAGTGGTTATGAAGAACTAGAAGTGGTTTTCAATACTGTTGACATGGATTCACGGAGTCCACGCTGTAAAGTTGGTGTATATAATTTGATACGTAGAACAGATGCTAAAATTGCAGGTGTTAAATTTCTAAGAAATGTTTTTCTTGATAGCAGCGTTACTTACTTTCGATCACGTTATGATGACATATTCAGGGTGTCAAATGTAACGTGCCCCCTGGAAATTTTTCTCGAAGATATCGATAAAGTCCTAATAATAAAAGCTATGTAGTTTAGCACAGCAAAAGTCCTTAAAGAAAGTACTTGAAAAAGGGTTTATTCAAAAATCTCCTTTTCTTCCTTATTAAGAATACATTTTGACAACATTTTTGAATTCGAAAAATAAAATAAAAATAAAAGTGTTATACTGAAAACTCCAGTTTACCTTTATTATCGGCATAAAAGTTCTCTAAGTATTGATAACAAAAGTAACTCATCATTATCCTGCTATCTTTTAGTAGTAGTAAATATTTCAAAAAAGGCACAGGAAGAAGGATATTTTCAATTACGTCTTTTTCGTCCTCACTGAGGATACATTTTGGCCACATTGAATAATTGGAAATCAAATTAGATGGAAAGTAGTTTGCATATACATATATAGCAGAAAAAATGCAATGGTCTTCTGCGATTTTCATAAATGGAACATCAGCAGAGCACATAGATTACTTTTTGGTGTCCTCGGAATAAATATTACCAAGTCGATTCCAACATGGGGCATTAAAGTGAAACTTTTCAATAGCTGGTTCCTAAAATCAGAATTTTCTTTCAGCTATAAATTAACTTCAATTGCAATTAGTTGGAAGATATATTATTGCATTTCTTCCAAGATGATGCCCATAACAAAGGTGGCTTGCACTATTTTTCTTTTTCATACGAGCTTATCGTCTCTGTCATTTCGATTTTTATCAATTATTCTAACATGGTTTGCAAAAAAAACAAAATGTCCAAACTTTGCCGGATTTTCATTACTCGCCAGACAAATAGTCACTGCTGTTGAGTTGAACGATGAAATTCTGGATCATTTGAAACCATTAATAATGAGATTAATAAAAGCAGTGGATATTAATTTAAAATCTGCTCCCTTGCTTAAAATCTGGAAATATTTCATTTGTTCTCATTCGTGTACATCCAAAATTTCTTGTCAGTATTTTTCAGCGGGGCATAGAAAACTACGTTCACGCGTCTAATGTATAAGCAATGTGAATTTGGGAGAATAAAAATAAATGCAATATTATTAGCTAGCGCCAATCCAATAACTATTCGATTATTGGTGAAAATAATAGAATTCAACCAACTGTTTGCCCTATTATTATACAAAGATTTTTCGCGAGCCCCTTCCATCCAAGTTTCCGAAAGATAAGTGGATTTATAATAAAATGCCAGCAACATTTTTGGAGACGATCGGCAGTAAAAAAAAACATCTGGACGATTTTAAAGACTCTCGGAATTGCTTTGTATATTTTATACAGCTTTTGAAACTGCACTTTTTAATACCAGGATCATCTGCTAAATTTGTCTAATAGCAATTAAATATACACACAACAATTGATGTTCCAGTACTAATGATCTCTTTAAAGGGTTCTTTGAGATGAAAATATCTACCAGTGTAACCGTTGCCTTTAACTAAATAATATTTAGGGTTTGCCATGTTGCCCAAGTAGAGATTGGTTAGCTAACAGAAATCGGAAGAAAATCTCCATTAGGATATAACTAGCATATAATTAAAGACTCTTTCTTACCGACTGCAACTACCAAGGGGTTTCTTAACGCCTTTACAATAGATTGCAGTCCTATAATGAAATTAAAATAAGGAGTTCCCTAACAACATTTTAATAAAATGTAACGAGCCATTTTTATATAGCTGATTTAAAATCTACCTCTCAGTACTCATATTTACGTGAACCGAACTTTTGTACATACTTTTGGAAACTTACGGAAGTTGTTTATATAATCCGCTTCGAGAAGATACTTTAATTAGGCGGTCAAAGGGAAAATATTTAAAATTGTTTAAAATTAAAAATTTGTAATAAAGCAGTGGATAAGAGGGTTTTACAAAAGTTTTATATCCTAGATGAAAGCTCGTAGGATATATCCTTTATCATGCATAAAAATAATTATAGTGGATTGAATACCCATGCATAATATTAAAAGTTATTTTGATTTTTGCATGTCCGTCTGTCTGTCTTTCTGACCTCTTGATAACTGGAGAACGCGTTTACTTGCTGACATTTTACGGCGTTTTTAAAAACTCTTTTACAATCGAAAAATCTTAAAAAAAAAGCGAATTTTCTATGCAAACACAGGCGTTCCGTATGAGCAGGAACCGTATACTCATCAGTACGGCTTGATTCCTGCCAGCCGTATACCGCAAAGTGCACAGCCAAGCTGACCTGATATACTTTAAATAATTTTTAAGTTTAATTATACACGTAGCGAAATACTAAGTATTTACGTGAATGCCTAGCAAGATTAGCCCTATGTGGGGCAAGCATTTCAAAGAGAGTTTTGCTATGAAATAAATTCATAGTGAATTTAGTAAATATAAAAATTGACCGAGTTTGCTGGCAAATCCGCATTTCGTAACGACTGCTTTTGCATAGAAATTTCTTTTTTTTTTAAAGATTTTTCGATTGTGTAAGAGATTTTTCCACTCAATATTAACTAAATGCGCTATGAATTTATTTCATTTTAAAACTCGCTATGGTTTTAAAAACAATTGCAGACTTAATTTCGAAAATGTAACTCCTTCGGAGGGTTATCATACGTAAATCAAAATCTGTTTTAGGAGCAATCTGCGGTGTCAGTATTCATGATTCAAGTGAGATATACTTATAGGAGATGCTCTTCACAATAGTTATACGGCAGTCTGTAATATATTGCATCTAATATTTTTGTTTATCCAAAGAAAAGTAAGGGTATCATGTATATATAGCACATTCGGCCGCCCTGGCCTCCATGCTTGGGATGGGATCTCCTGCACCACGGCCATATAAAAGAAAAGAGGTATCATAAATGTTTTTTAACTGTCGGTCAATGTATCCCGTTTTAAAGTACGGTAAAAGACACACAAATGTGATATTTTAATTTTTCTGGTGGAAATTATATTCGCCGTGTCTTGATCTAAAGTGTAGACTGTTCCCTTCGTTTTGTTATAAAATATCATGAGTTCAGGTTTCTACGACAAGTCGTTGTGAGTTCGCTTCTGGTAACACATGTCCTGGGCTCTAAGACTTTTTCCACTTTCCAATAAAAGCAACCCATATATGTAAGACACGAATAGGGCCAAATATGTACGGCAATAGTTCCCCCTTTTCTCTCTGCTACTTTTATCATCATTATATGCTGAGCAGCCGGAATCTTTCCTGGATCGTTGTAGATTGCTACTTCCACGGTTCCAATGTTCCATATTCGACGGATCTTGCATTGTTCAACTGACTAGCCTCATCAGATGGCTAGGTTAGGCTAGGTTAGAGTGGCGATCATCGTAAAAATCATGTACGATCAGCCACACTTGACCATCTATGGTCCATTGTGATGCCACTTTATTGGAACTCTACCTGGAGTTAATGAACCGTACCAGGTCCCCCAACTGGTTGTTTGTTAATTCCCTCCATTCGCAGAAAAAGTAGTTACCAAGTGTATTTCATAGTTATGTTAGTTAGTTAGATCTGGAAAATATGTTTTCATGCATCATGCCAAATAGTTTCATTGAGCGTCATAACTGTAATGAAAAATGAGCAGACAATATTTCACATATCCACTTATGGCTTATTTGCATTTAAAATTCAAGTCATGATCGAAAACCAATGGTTTCCAACGTTTAATCAGTAGATTAGATTAGGTTTGTGAAGGCGTGTGTAGGCGTTAGCCTTGCTATCGATGCGACCTGAAAGATCTATTGTGAGTCCCTGTTGTATTTAATCCCATTCTAGGTTCAGACTGTTAATAAAGTCTAGAACCATTCTGTGATTGAGGTTCCATACGTTGGTGGAGGGAAAGCATGTTTAAGGTGGAGAAGTCTCCGTCTGGCCAATGCTTCGTAGTTGCAGAGCAAGTGCTCGGAGGTTTCTTTAGCATCCTGACAGAAACGGCAGGATGAAGTTTCAGCCAAGCCTAGCTTGTTTAGGTGATACCTTAAGGGGTAATGGCCTGAGAGGAGCTGAGTAATCACTTTGAGCTCTAATCTTCTAAGGAGTAGGAGTTGTTTTTCCGCCAGAAGTGTCGACAAACTTTTTTGCCTGAACACCTTGAAGTGCCACAAAATGGGTTTCGTCCGCCAAACTGAGTCCGCTCCTCTTTTGGCTAGGACATCAGTAATTTCATTGCCTTTGAGGCCCTCATATCCAGGTATCCACATGAAGATAATTTTGTTTCTCCTTGATAAGTTTTTGAGGGTTTGCAGATATACCCAGACTATCCCTTACTTGACAGTGTAGGACTTCAAGGCCTTGAGGGCAGCTTGACTGTCCGAGAGGATATTAATGGTTCAGCCATTTATGGCTCTTTTAATGCAGGTATTGGCATTCTATTTTGGCCAATACCTCAGCTTGGGATACGGTACTTGTAGAGCCCAGAGCCTTTGATGTATGGCATTTGGGGTCATATACGCCCAGTCCGTCTCCATTGCTCGTTTTTGAACTGGCTGTATACCACACCATCGATCCTTGTTGAAAGGATGATTTAGTGGAACGCCATTGCTGTCGGTCTCCCAGAATCACCTGGAATGGATGTAATTATATCAGATATTGCCGTCATTTGCTCGAAACAGTTCTGTTTTAAGATACTTAACCAGATCCCCTTGCTTTAACTGTTTCTCATTTTGCAATCTAATAGCACTGGAGATTGCTTCCTTTTTCACCTGCAAATGTAGGGGTGGAAGGTTTTGTAAGGCTTCCATGGCTGCTGTAGGACAGGTTCTAATAGCACCAGTTATTCCTAGACAGGCAAGCCGCTGGGTTCTTTGAAGCAAAGCCTCAGTCGTTTTTTGATTATTTTTAATCAGTATTATTCCATGTTCGTTCGAACATTTTAACTTTTTCGGGAAAAGCTTACTAGCTTTTAACCAAATCTCACATAAATTATTATGAGAATATAAAGTTTTTTTCAACATTTACTGGTAACTAAATCAGATACTAACTAAAAGATACGAAATTGAAGCGCGTAGAAACCTAGAAAGGTGATTTTTTGTTCTTCTTAAAAAAATTATGAATCAGGTTCAAAAAATTGGTAAATTCGCTCAATATTTACGTGCGGTTGCCATATAGAAATTTTGTTTTCATTATACAGACATTGGCACAATTATTCTGACAATTCTATAAGCTTCTTATAGGAATTTATTTAATTAACAGTAAAAAAAAGAAATAAATTCTGTTAACTATAACATAAATAAAACGACAAAATTATTGCGACATCCATTTATATTGACAAAATTATTCGGACAGGGTATAGATACTGGCTATTTTAAGGCTTCATGATATGGGTGGGAGGGGAGAAAATTGAGTAGAAAGAGGAGGAGAAGAGCTGAGGATAGCAAAATGAAGTAAAAGGGAGAGAGGTGGAATAGAAGTAAGAAAGAGTGGGGTCTAAGAGGTCGTGAAAGAGGAAGATAATATCTGTTACCTATTGCGTATTCCTGTTTTCGACTCTGCATTCTCTTAGGAGTACTTTTGTTCTCTCCCTATTGATATTTTATGCACTGCACTGTGGTGGTCATATTTGCCTCGCCATACAGCAGGTTTCATTGTTTATCCACTGGGAGCTTGTCTTATCACAAGCGTCCCTGGTGATGACACATTTACAAACTACGATCGAAATCCTCAGATATCATAATGCTGGCGGTCGATCAAAGTATAATTGTTAAAGAAGCATCTGCAAAAATATCTACATATAATCGTGGCCTGGTTTCAAGCATTCATAAGTGCTAATGTGAAATAAAAATATGTTTTCTTAAAATATACTTCAATTAGCGGCAATTAGGCGTCACACTATTGTTGTTGACGGTCGGTTTCACTATGCTGACCAACTCAGAGTTACCAGTTCTGAATCTTTCTTCCCTAATTACCGGCACTCTACTTCCATTTTTAAAAAGTGGTGTAAATGGAACACCACAAGGTGGTATTCTTTGGTGATTTAAAAAAAAATAAGAAATGCTTTTATTCCACAACATTTTTTTATTGGTAAGTACAAAACTAAAGAGCTAAACCATTAAAATCAAAATGAGATTTCAAATGTAATTTTGTGGGTATTTTAAGAAAATGAATAACATGTTGCAAGCGGTCCTAATTTTATAATGAAAGAAAATATTTTAATAGAAATAATATATATATATATAAAAAAAAACAAACAATAAATACTAAAAATGAAGAAACGTACATAATACATATACATAATTAGCTTTTAGATAAATCCGTAGATGATATCTATTTTTAAATAGAAAAAAAATATTTCTGCTTTGTTATTTCGTTGCTCAATAAAAACTACACATTTAACAACTCTTTTATGAAAATATTATATAAACTGCGTGTACGTAGTCTGCTCTTATAAATACACTCATACATACATATACAAATACACATATATATTAAAAATCAACAAAAAATATAAAATTGTTTACATTTTAAAAAAGAAAGAAAGAAAGAAAGAAAAATATTGTAATCCATCCCCTTAGGCCATGCCTGTGGTCCCTAATTATTTCTGTGATAATTGCCAAAATGGTAAAATAAAAAATAAAAAAAAAAAATTTGAAATTAGAGAAAATTAAGAGAGCGTTTTACTCATATTTCATGTGTTTTTTACTTTTACTTCTATTTATGAGCTAGTTCTATTCAATAATTAATTCTGGCTCTAAAGGTATACAAGAAGTAGAGAAGTGTGTGGTTTGCGAAAGATTTTTTGATGTAGGTGGCAAAGTACAACAAGACGGAAAGGAAATAGGTTAGTAAGCTTAGTGGAGAAACGACTGAGTGCGAATGTAGACCAATTTACCATCCCCAGTCTTTCTTTATTCAGAATACGAAAATCTCTTAAAATTTTGTTATATAGTACATCAGAAAATATTTTGAGAGATGGACACGGTTTGGGACGAGAGTATTGAGGGAACAGATTAGTCTACAAACCATCTGACCAGATAATATTCATCACACCAATCACTATGAAGTAAAGATCTAAGAGCGAAAGGAATAAAACAATGCGGTGGTACTCTAAGTCGATGTTTTATTATCTTGCTATTATCTTGAAGGCTCATTTTTGATTATTGTATAGCTACGACCTATTCAACCTGCACTTGTCCAAATGAGTAAACTCTATTCTAGGTTTTTTTTATTTATTTTATTTAATTGTCTATCGATTACATTATCTTATAGATATGCAGTTAACATATCGCACAGTTAACCACCCGTCACAGTTCCAATTGAGGTAAGCCCAACAGTAAACATCTTACAGAATATGAAGGTAAATTATCATATCGGTAGTTGCATTTGTAAAGTGCAAATCGAGTGAACTTTTTCTGTATATATTCAAGACGATCCATATGAATCTTGTAATAAAAGAACACCAAGCGACACATGCATATTCTAAAATAGATCTCACGAGAGCGAATAAGAGAACTTTAAGAGTTTGAATATCTCTGAAGTCTTTAGAATTACGCTTAACGAATCCTACACATCTATGAGCCTTACAAACTATAAATTCAACGTATAGAATGTAACTCAATTTAGTATCATGTATAACCAGCAAATCATTAATTTCAAAAACCCTAGGAAAAGTATTGCTATTTATGAGATAAACAAAAACTATTGGATTAGATAAACGAATGAAATGTCATAGTTTTAAATTTACCAAAGTCTAAGTGAAAATTGTTCATAGAACACCAATCAGAAAGACTATTAAGATCACGTTGAAGGAGTGCACAATTGTCAACAGAAATGACTTTTAAAAACAATTTCAAGTCATCAGCAAGCATCAAACATTACGTAAATTTGAAACTGATGACTATATATTTTTAATAAAAAAGAAAAGAGCAGAGGACCTAAGTGATTACTCTGTGGGACACTGCAATTAGCGTTAATCTGTCTGGAGAGGATCCTACCAAATTTGACATATTATTTACGATCAGTCCGATAGGATTCTATCCATTTAAAAAAAGATGAGTGAAATTCAAGTATACAAAGTTAACATAAAAGAAGAGACATATTAATTCTATCAAATGCTTTAGAAAAATCCATAGCATCAACTTGAAATGAATCTTCCATAGCCTTAATAGAATAATGTGAAAAAGAAGCTAAATTAGTTACACATGATCGTCCAGAAATAAATCCATGATGTTCAAATGCAATAATTTCCTTAGATAAAAATGCAACTTTAGAGTTAATCAACGAATCAAGAATTTTAGGATGTCTCTTCATAACAAAGACCAAGATTTAAATATCGGTGTGATGATGGAGACTTTCCAAGTATCTAAAAAAATCCCTGTTTGTAAAGATAAATTTAAAGTTGAACCTAAATAATGTGACAAGGTGTAAGCGAAATTTTTAATTAGTGAAGTGCATAAACTGTGTTAGATTTGGTAGTATAATGTAAGTTCCTTAAGCACTGTAGTACTTCGCTGGTATTGACTACATCGATGTATGTATACGAATTCGGAATATTCAGCAAAAATGTCACAACTACACTGAAAGAAAAAACCTGAAATTTCCGCTATAAAATTGATAAGATTTCTATACAATACGAATGAAGTACTATCATGATATGCAAAAGTATTAATTTTTGACAGCGTATTAGTTTTATAAAGAAGTTATTGATAAGATACGACTCTTATCAATTATTTCATTGATAAGAACCCTGATTGAATGCATATGTTTCAAGTATAGTTCTTTTTTCAGCAATTTCATTTAAAATTGATAAGAAAAATTTAAAAATGCAGTAATTTTTTATGTACATACTTTTAATATAGAAATAATACAGATCTTAAACCTAAGCTTGAAGTCTTTAAGTAAACGTAACAAATATTAAAAACTTTATTTCTAATAAGTTTTTACAGTTGCTTATAGAATAAATGTGAATTCGAGGTCTTGCAAATAAATTGGATTCCTTCCCATATAATATGATTGAAAATGTTCTGAAAATTACTGGACTTAATTCTTTTCCATAACTAAAATTAGACTTTCGAAATCATTAAGAGTATCAGATCTTTTTGGTAATATTTGTATTATTTTATACTGGCTACCTTTAAATTCAATGCGTTTTAAAGACTTGCAATTATTAAAATTAATATTTGAAATGGTGGCTCTGTTAACTATTGAGAGGAATAAGTCTTCTGCAAATAAATTTTTTACAATTGAGCTTTTCGGATCTTCAGTATTGAAAAATTTATATACATACTTTTGGAAAAAATACCATATACTAGCGTTGATTCTACTGGATATATAAATAATAATTATTAATAGTAGCTTTTCTAAAAGATGAGGAAGATACATCACGTGACTGCTGTAAGCAAGTTCTTGCGTTAGGAGCAGAGCAGTTTATCATGATACAATCATACAAATTTATATATATATTTATATTTGAAATTTTTAAATTATTCCTAAAATAATAAGAGAATTTACCTTTTTCATAGAAGAATAGAGATTCCTATAATTTTTAATTTTAGTATGGTTTTCGTAGTACTTATATAATTTTTACGATAATTTTGGCCACATACTCGTATTGATGAGATTGTACATACTGTAACGGGGTTTCTGTGGGATAGCTGCGGATAGCTCGTCGGATTAGGGTTTCTTAAAAATGAAACTCATTCGATTACAATACAATAAAAATAATTCTTTATTCAACAAAATAGCCTAAAATTTACACAGCTAGTTTAATGTAATTCTATTTATCCTATATTGGAAACTAGGTAGTGGTAAGGAGAACTTCACATGGATTACCACTATGATACCCTGAGAGGGAGACGACGTGATGTATCAAGAAAAATATTTGCGGAGGCGGGATATTTCACACAGTTTTCGCTATTTTTAGGGGGCGTACGGGGATTTCTCACACGTCACGACATACGTATTTATTAGTTCTAATACACTTGGGTGGAGATAGAGCGGATAGTGCGGGGATATCTCACTCGGCGTACATGATAAGTGTTAGGGCGGGATATTTCGCACGAACCTTAACACAGCGGATCAGGACAGATAGTACGAAAATTTCTCACACGGCGCACCAAGGAAATGTTAAGACGGGATAGTATACGCTAACTTTAATACGACGGATTAGGATGGATGGTACGGGGATTGCTCACACAACGTACCAGGAAAATGTTAAGGCGAGGTAATACAAGCTAATAATAATAATAATAATCACACGACGCACAAAGTAATTATTGAAAAAATGCACGGGGATTACGCACAAGGCGTGCCAGGTTTTCAATAGTGCGGGAATTTCACGCATCACTAGTTACCCTAGTAAAAATTGTCTGATCACCTAAATCGGCAAGCTCGCTGACCAGACTGAAGGGAAGGCTTAAACACAATTCCGACGACAGACGACAAACGACGACGATATATCGTTGTCAAACTTCTAAAAGCACAGCATCTAATGCGAATGCACCAAATTGCGACGAGCGACATTGAGCGATCGACGATATTATCATCCGGATTGATCAATCTCTAATTTTGCCGTCGTCGCTGCAGTCCTACCAACAAAATTAATCGAATGAAATGGTTGTGGCATTCACTTTTGTCTTTTTTAGGTGGTAGCACGCCGCGGTAGTTTTAAAATAATGAGCTTTGAGGAAAAATTGATCGAGGAAATGCGAAATCCATAAAATAATTTATAGTTTACAAGATAGGCAAGACAAGTGGACAAAAAAGACAAGGGTTGGATGGATATTTTAAAGCGTTTAATTTACTTAATTTCCGCATTTTCAATTTTTTTCCACACTTTGGTTCATTGCATTTCTTTCAATATAATATAAAATATTTTTGATAAAAATCTCCTTTTGAAACGCTTGAAACATTTAACAAATGAAATTTCAATAACTTCTTCTTTCACAATTGTCGCTCATCGCTTGTCGTTGCAATTGTGTTCCAAACTTTTCGACTGCCTGTTACGCAGCGAATTTTTCGTTGTCGTCTGTCGTTCTATCGCTCTGTCATCGCAATTGTGTTTAAGCCTTTATATAGCCGGGGGGTCAGAGCTTCTCAGTGGCTGAGTGCCTGATGCTTCTACTGACGTAAGTATAAAAAAGCTTTCAAGCTCTTTTGAAAAGCTTTTCTTGTACTTGGCTAGTACATATGCTGGCGTGCTGATCATGCAGCGTGTGTCTATGGAAGCTTTGTTTGCATGCCCCAGTGGCGTGGTTACTTGCACTTAAGTTCAAGTTTTATTTAAATATCCCAGTGGCGGGCAAAAATAATTTAACTCAGTTTCACGCTTGTAATTTCGTTACAACACTATTTGGATACTCTTCATCTTAAAATCAATATCTATCTAAAAAAAAAAAAAACAGCGCAATTAAAATTCAAATCAAAACAAATAAATATTAAGTATTTACACATTTTTGCCCGTCGGCTTGCTGATAAAAGGCCCAGTCATTGAAAATAGTTTCCAGTTGTCATCTCAATTAACTCTTCCAAGTTTTCAATTTCAAAACTATTTTGATTTTCACTTACATTCCTTTTAGAAATAATATACACTAAACAGAACTTATACGGGTTTTTTATGACTTACTTCAATATTTAAAAATTCGTAGTTTTGTCGTGTCTGAGCATACAACTGGTCTCACCCGCCCCTCTTCAAAATGACGATTTTGACTTGATCTACGAAATTTGTTTTTCCGAGTGTTTAAGTAAATTATTTTGGTAAAATGGGTAATATTTTGATTGTGCATATCTGTCTAAACAAAATAGCTGGAAAACTGTAATTTTTTGTAAGGCCCAGAATTTCGAAACTTTAAAACAGTTATGGTACCCGGTTTTGACCTACCTTCCCCTACTTGTTTATTTATTCACATGAATTATGATTGGTTTTAAATAGATTATATAGTGCTGACTGTTTATATAAATTTAAAAATATAGTATAAAAAGATAGTAAGTATTTCTTTAATTTTTACGAGATCAAATCTACTTTAATACGACAAACCAGTCATACCGCTTTTAAAATAAAAGTTTTATTTACGCTTCAGGATTTATAACTAATTTCGCTTTGCTTACTATAAGGCTTTAATGATAAGTTTGAATCAGGACTAAAAAATAACCGTTAATTTAGTATTGAGTGAAACCGACATTATGTTAATCAATGTAAAAAAAAAAACGGAAAATTTAAACTGAATGCATGGGGCGCTAAAACACGAATTAACTGAATTTTGCATAATTTTCCTGAATTTTGCATAATTTTCCTGAATTTTATAAAAATTTCCCAAAAGTATGCGCTGCTAAACACTAAAAATTTCGATGATTAAGTTTGACATTTGTCAGTGTTAAAATATGAAAAAGTTTTATTTTTACAAAACTCTTAATTTTGCGTTTTTAGAATATAAAGTTAAATATTTTTTATGGATTTTATTTTTAACATTTATAGCGCAATTTCAATTTGATTATGCGGTTTTCTGTGAGTTATTTTAACACATGCATGTGCTTGGTATTTCTATTCATATTTTGTTGTAAATTAAACGAAGCTATGCATAACGTTTATCGGGTTTCCAAACATGCATCCAAAAAGTTTTCTCCTACAATAAGTGCTGTTTTAGTGGAGTGTCCTAAAAGGTCACCACCAAATTGCGAAAAGAAAATGATGGTCAACATTCGAGTTAGTCCTTCACAGCAAGTGGAGAGAGTTCAACAATATTTAATTCTTGATGAAGCTTTTGATCAAAAACGTCAAGCAAAGGCAAAGCTTATGTCGCCTTATTTAATTGAAGTAACTAGAGGTGAACCAGTATTGATGTATCCTTTGCAATTTTCAAAGGTATGTAATAATTTTGATCAAGTTTTTGCAGTATTTAAATTTAGAAAGTGGAATCAACATTTTGTACTCAGATGACGATAGTATCTATTGGGATTTAGTTTTATGAAAACTATTTTTGTGACATCGCAAGTATATCTTTTTTTTTTAATCAAATCTTGCTATACCTATATATTTCCAATAAAAGCTTAATAATTTTGGCCTTATCACTCTGTCAAAATAAATACAAATTGCAGATTTACTTGCGTTCCTGAGCTACTGTTCTGTGTCGACTACTTTAAAAAACAAAAACAATTCAACCAAATTAAGATAATATAAAATAATAGCACTCTATTTGTGCGATGATATCGATGGAAATAATTATAGAACTCTTCTAAAAAGCTACCCTTAAATCACTGTCGGAAATTAGAAAGATATATTCACTGAACTCTTAATGTGAGAGAATACTAAAAAATTGCATAGAAAAGCCAGAATTTCCAACTTATTTGAAAACTGCAAATATTGTGTCAATCTTCAAAAAAGGCGACTATTTCGTAAGCAATTTACAGCATTTATCAAAAGTAATGGTGTATTTGATAAAAAGAACGATATGGATTCCAAAAGCAAAGCAACATGACTGCTATAATGATTTATGTTGCAGTACTCGATGCTGGTAACTATGTAATTTTTCTATGGTGATTTAAAAAAGGCATTTGATACTGTAAATCATAATGCATTAAAGGTATACGTATGAAGTGATTCAGTAATTAGAGCAAAAGCTAAGCAATAATTATCTGGTAGTCAGGTAGTGTTGTACGAAAATAGAAACTAGTTGCAGTTAAGAAAAAGGTGATGGGCACTGGAATTCAGCAAGGTCCGTTTCTCTACACTTTGTATATCAACAATTTACTGGAAACTGTGCTATCTGCGGAATATTTTATACAGGGTGTCCCGTAAGTCGACGTCAAGCCGGAACCGGGTCATAGACCAAATCATAACAGTTACCAGAAAAATATAAAAAAAAATCTAAGTCATGTATTTTTCAAATTATAGGCATTTCTTTTGTTTTCGAAATAATGTACGCCTTGTGATAGTTTTTTAGCTCCTTTTGCTACAAATCTTTACTTTTTTCAATTTTATTTTTCATATGTAATCCCGAATAGTGCTTATGTAACCTGTTGCTTTAAGTTCTAAGCCAACTGCTCCAGCTTGGAAGAAAATGTCACATTTTTTCGAACCAACAATATAAAATTAATAATTCGTTCAACTTTAACTGACTGTACTGAAAAAAAAATGTACTACGCCAGTCTGGCAAGTAACTTTAAAAGTTGACGCATTTAATAAGGATTCTAAAATGGTACAACACTTACTACATTATTTCTTAGATTACGGAAAAAAAAAATTTTTTCTTCAAGAAACCCAGTTTCGAAAAATTTCTTGTTACCTACTAAGAATGATTCTAGTGTACTCAAAGCTTGCTGTAAGACAGTAGATTTAAGATTCTAGTTTGTATGAGACGGAGAATCATTGCATGAAATGTGAGTGAGCAAGATAGTGATGCTAGCTCGTCAAATCATTGAGTTTTTAATAAATGTGCATCGCGCACTCTCCACAGAGTGCCGACTTCCAAATCAAGTACATGGTGAAGAAAGAGTTCCTTATCTTACAAGGACGTAATACCTCAAGCAGTTGAAGAAGATCCTGTTAGTTCGGTACCACCCATACCATGTACTGCGAGTACAAACCCTGCTACCTCGGGATTATCAACCTCGGGTTGCGTTTTGCCAAACGAAGCTACAAAGACAACGGAAGATCCGCGATTCTTCGAGAAAATTTTGTGGTCGGATGAATCGACATTTAAAAAAGACGTTTACATGAACCTACACAACTTACACGAGTGGCACGTAGAGAATCCGAATTTAATGAGGCAAAATAGATCTCAATATCGTTTTAAAATAAACATGTGGACCGGAATTTTGAACGGCAAAGTCATAGGACCTTTTGAGTTGCCAGAGGTCTTTAATGCTGAAGTTTATTTAGATTATTTGACCTAATTTACTGGAAGACATGCCACTAAGTATTTACAGAGAGATGTGGTATCAGCAAGACGGCTGCCCAGCGCACTATGCCCTTTCAGTTAGAGAATATCTCAATGAAGAATATCCGGACAGATGGATAGGGCGGTGTGGGACGATCTCGTGGCCAACCCGTTCACCTGATCTAAATCCATTAGATTTCTTTTACTGGGGAGCAGTAAAAGAGAAAGTTTATAAGAAGTCAATTGAAAATTTAGCTGAGCTTCGGCAAAAAATTACGGAAGCAGTTGAATTTGTCAACAACGGAAGATTTTCCCGTCTGATAGCCTGATCTTTTTTTAAGAAGATGTCAAGCTTGTATTGAAGTTGAAGGAAGGCAGTTTGAACATCTTTTGTAAATAATAAATTTTGGCATCCAAATAATTGGTGTTTAATTTTAAAATTAAGGAAAATTTGTCCTAAATTTAACAAAAAGTTAGCATCTCTAACTTGAAAGCGTCACCATCTGTCTCACTCACACTTCATGGAATGACTCTCCATCTCACTCAAGCTAGAATCTTAAAGTTACGCTCTTAAGGCAAGCTTTGGGTACACTAGAATCATTTTTAGTAAGTAACAAGAAATTTTTCGAAACTAAGTTTCTTGCAGAAATTTTTTTTTTCCGTAATCTAAGAAATAATGTAGCAAGTGTTGTACCATTTTAGAATCCTTATTAAAGCGTCAACTATTAAAGTTACTTACCAAACTAGCGTAGTACATTTTTTTTTCAGTACAGTCAGTTAAAGTTAAATGTGACATTTTCTTCCAAGCTGGAGCAGTTGGCTTAGAACTTAAAGCAACAGGTTACATAAGCACTATTCGGGATTACATAAGAAAAATAAAATTGAAAAAAAGTAAAGATTTGTAGCAACAGGAGCTAAATAACCATCACAAGGTGTACATTTTCTCGAAAACAAAAGAATTGTCTATAATTTGAAAAATACATGACTTAGATTTTTTTTATATTTTTCTGGTAACTGTTATGATTTGCTCTATCACCCGGTTCCGGCTTGACGTCGACTTAGAGGACTCCCTACATATGCTGGTGGTACCCTGTTCCTGTGTATACTGCCAAAAGTGGCTATGATTTACAAAAGAAAATAAATGAGGACCTTAATACGGGAACTGAACGTATAACAAAAACTCTTTAACAAAAAAAAAAAAGTAAATGTTTTTCCTAAAAGGACATTTCTCAAAAAAGTGAAAAGCAAAAGAAGAATTTCGCCAAATAATTATATTATATAAAAGCGCACCTAGCAAAACTACTCTTTCAAAAAGGGCCATTTGGCAAGTATTTTACAAATGGCATTTTCGCAAAAAGTTGTTTCTTTCAAATCTTTTGTCTACTGAGCAAATAGCAGGATAACAGAAGATAATTATTTCAAATTTTCGCATTACTTTTTATCTCTATACTTTGATCATTAGAACTGAATCCTGTCAAATTAATTTGCCTGGTGCTCTATAGAAAACACATGCTGGATTTCAGTATGTGGATTCTGCCACGAGCCTGAGTTTTCAACATAATTCGATGCTCTCCTGTTGCAAGAATATCAATGCTTCAATAAAAAAAATATATACATAGCTGATTGTGGCTGAATGCAGGCTTGCTTTCAATTCATATGCGAAAAAACAACTGGTTAAAGTATTGGTGATACATTATTTTACTTATTGTTGCATAATATTCTCATCTCTAGACTTAGTTTGTCATAAAAGACTCTTGGTTGCATACAATGATGCGTTACGCTATGTATTCAAGCTGCCTCGTAAAAGACATACCGCCCTATATACCGACCTTGCTTGGAATCCTTTATCAAGAGTTGTTTAATGCACGCCTTTAGGCAGAACTTTTGGAAAACTTATAAAGTCAACAAATATTTGTTAAAAGTCATGCAGTCTGAGTGTTTCCTAAATTTCAGTATTTTTATTATCTCCTTTCTTTTTATTCTTCTCATTGTATTAGTTCAGTGTAATTTATTTTTTTTTTTCGATCTTATTTATCATTATTTGTCTTTTATTAAATAATTTTTTGTTTGCTTTTTTTTTGTTATTCTAAATCTTACTTTTAATTTTCTTTTTATATTTTAGCGCATATACTTATGTAATTTTTGCTGATTGGAATTACAACAATATTTTATTAAATGCATAAATAATTTTAGTAAAAACAAATTGAGTCGAGTACTATGATAGAGTAAGAGAGATTTATTCATTTGATGTTTTGAGATTGAGTTAGCTGCAATTAAAGCGCGAATTACAATTACGACTTCGACTTTGCTCAAATGCTAAACATATGTCGCAAGATACAATTGCAACTTCGACTTCGACTGCGACTCCGACTGAAATTAAACTTTGCTCAAAGTGCAAAGTTGGTGTTCGCTGCAGCCAACTTCAGTTCAATCGCATAAGTCGGGACTTCTGGTTTGTTCAAGGAGTTGTAGCTTTAATTTAATTACAAATTTCACCTCAGCGTCGACTTCGACTTAAAATCAAGTCGCAGTCGACAGATCAGCCGTAATTGTTTTCACGCTTAAGGCTTTTACTGACTGTACTAATGTCGATTTCCATTGATATTTTAAGAAAAGTGCACGTCAATAAGTAAAAAACGAGTTCAATGGAACAACTTTTGACGCGATGAGAATGTGATAGTAGCTCATATCCGTGTAATTTGTCAGATTGAAATTTTCTGGAAAAAAATAACATCACGAATAACGTAAAAACTATGAAAATTGTTACTTAAAAGATTTTGCGTGATTGCGGATGAATTTGGTAGAGTAATAGTTGAAGATTGATATGTAATGCTCAATGACATTCAGTTGTGACATTTCTCATGTAATTTGTGCGTTTTTCGGTGTAACACCGCCGATTTTTCCGGTGTAGCACCAGACTTATTTGACGTACACTTTTTCTAGTAGTGCAGGTCAATGGAACAATTTCGGTGTAACACTGCAAGAAAAGTGTAACACTTCTGCTAGAATACTTGATCAATGGAAATCGGTATAAAAGTATACTCCAATTTTCCCAGCACGTCGATGTGAACATTTTTACACTATGGTCTGGTAGCGTAGTGTCTCCGTGCGCTTAGTAGTTTTAACGTTTAGCGTAGTTTTATTCTTAATAAGGCGTTTTCACTACATCGAAATCACGTAATTTTGATGAAGTGATTTCGAAATTACTGTCAGGTGTTTTCACTACCGCAGAGATGATTACTTTTGAAAGGTGCTACACTTAAATAAACGAGATTTTTGTAATTAAAAGGATATATTGTCACATAAATGTCAGCAACATTAATATAATATTTAAATTTAATTTTAAATTTCTTTCTTAAAAATTTATTGGCAAATGTATACAACAAATGTAAAATAATACAGTTTGAGAAAAAGTGGAAATCGAAAATAGGCGCATTCGGGCAAATTTTCGTAATTTCCGACGTAATTTCATTGAAATTACGCTAAAATGAGATGATTTCGATTAAGTTTTTTGTATTGTAAATTACGTGATTTCGAGGTAATTTCGTCGAAATCACGCTGAAACAGCAAAATTACGTCATTTCGATGTAGTGAAAACGCCATATAAAGAACTTTCAAAAATGACATTTCGAATCGAAGTGCACACCAACCATTCAAAAATCTATAAATAGTTATGAATATAATTGATAATTTCAAAATTTTCATATAGTGACCAAATATACATATGTATGTATACATGTAAAAAACGAAATTTTTATATGGCAACCTTGCGAAGGAGTTACCCGATTAACTCGTTTTCCAGCTTAAATCTTTTTTTTTAATGGCTGTTTGCTATGTCAGCTCCCTAAGTGCACGCGTTCTCGAGTTTGCATGTGGACGGGCAGATGGTCATAGAAAAATACAAATAACTTTCAATATTATGCGTGGTGTCCAATCTATTTTGCTCTACCAACAATTTTTTTATATCCGTTACAAGCTGAATGACAAACTTGTTATCTATACCCTGCGATTTCATCATCTAAGGCATAAAAAGAAGAAATATTGAAGTTCTTTAGCCACTATTTATAGCGAATATAATATATATCATTAATCGATTTTGAATATTCTGGTCTTTTCGTCATTTGGTTATCAAAATCCCTCTAGGTTTTTTATTAAATATATTTTCGATTTGCCCAGCAGATTGTTTATAGAACTTAAACCTCACATAATGTTCTCTGTTTCGAAAATTTGAAAAAATCCTCCTACTTTTTGCACGACTTTCTAATTTACGTGCGTATAATACAGAAGTATAATTAAAACTCTTTGTATTTAGAAATTCAAACGAAAATAATAAAACAATAAGAAAAATTAAGGCATAATTAATTTATTTTTTCATTTACCTATAAATATCTCTTGCAAAAAATCGAATAAACTCAAATGAACAAAAGTATTAGAGCACCACATCTCACAGCAGAGCACTAGTTCCCTTCAGTGTGTGTGTTACTCTCTCCACTCCATAGAAGGTTGTGACGACACATCATCTCTGAGTCAAATGTATGTATCATAGATACTTGATGTAACTTAGCACTTCATGACAAGTCTAGCCACTTTATGAAGTGCAGACAGATAATGTAACAGTTTGCGCTCAATGATTTATTACACCAAGTGTCTGAAATTTTTAGTTCTCTTCATAAAGTGCTACGAGCCTTTACGCTTATACTGTAATGCCAACCGATATAATCGAATACTAGGAAAGGGAAATGAGCGGTGAAGCGGGAAGTTGGGGGCAAATCTGCGACACGTATCCACACCCGCTACAGACGACCGCACGGGCGACACACACACACACGATTGGCTCGATCGTATAAAAATTACTTTGAAAATTTTAGTTACGGACCATTTTTTGATCCGGTTTTGATCGTATAATCTTAAAAAAATCAATTTCCAAAGCCTGTTGTTTTGCAAATATGATTGATAACTATTTGAATTTTCTTTATAGGCCTGTTTAATAAACTGTACTAGGTTTACGATAGAGCAGAAAAGAGCAGTAAAGCTCAGAAAGGATTAAAAAAAGTGTTTCATGAAACTAGAGCACTGCTCTAAATTACTGCAATATAAACTGAACTGTGTTTCATGCGTCTGTTCTAAAGTGAACTGAATTGAATCTAGAGCCAGATTCTCTGCTCTAACTTTTTTTTTTTTTGAAAAAGAAACTTAGAGCAGGCAGTGGAGACGAGTGATAAATCTCAAAAATCACGTTTGCTGACTATAAATTAAAATTCAGTTTTCTTAAAATAGCGATAAGATGATACTATTTAGATAATTAGTCAAATGATTTTTTACTAAATTGTTCTGAATAACTTTTCGGACTATTTACTTCAGTAAAACCAAAAACACGAATTCAATATTCCTAGTGTAAAACATAAAAATGACAAATCTTAGAAGAAAAATGTGTTTTATAAACTTGCTGCTCCTTTCTTTTTTTTTCTGCTCTTCGAGGAGGGAACTAAAGGAGGCGACATGTGATGAAAAAAGCGTAGCAACTATCGTTCTTCTTCTTGTTTTGACGAGGTGCCAGAGGCGGCATTAAAAATTGTTGAAGCCTTAAATATCACAACAAATTAATGGCGCGAAAATTCAAACACATTTCTTAGAGACTCCGTACAATCCTCCGCACCACCCACTGACATGTATATAAATGGACTGACTGATCTCCTGTTTCATGTGGCACCAGTTTTGTTTTCAGCAAGTATTCTCTCACTGACGATATGTTTAATTATTTGCCAATATACTTATATATGCATGTCGGTGGGATTTACTGAATTTACCACAAAAGTATTTTAAGATAATTTTCCTCAAAACGGCTTATTGTATCTAAATCTTCGAGCATATATAACTCCCTTTTTATATTATGTACTATCACTTAGTTCAATAGCCATTAACCATTTCCTATAAAAAGTAAATTATCCCTTTTTTAACTACGTCTCTGCGCCAAACACACTTCGGCTCTTTGTTTACAAAAAAGTGACAGTCCAACACCCTGCCAAAATCAAGGTGGCGAAAAATTTTGGCTACGCTGCCATACATATACTTTACCATGGGATGTCGTCTCCTTTAGTTCTCTCCTCAAAGTTTCTGCACTACATTTAATTTGACAGTTAATCTTAAGTTAATTGTCCTGTTTTGCTCTACTCCCAACTGCTCAGGAGGGTGATTCTGATCTTTTGTAGTACTTTAATGTCAGATGTCAATTCCACAAAATCATATGAACTTTTCCACTGTTTTTTTTTGTATGTTTTTATTCGATTCAGCAAGCCTTTCATTACGTAGAATGAAATGAAAATGACAAATATGACTTCAAATTACAAATTCAAAAATATTGCTCTAAGTTGCAGCAGAACAACCATTTACCATAGTCACAACCTCGGAAGCAATTAACTAATTTGTCGTACTCTTAGGCGTATATTTTGACGTTTATTCATTGCAAATTTATTTTAATTTATTTTAGGATAAATCAAAATGAATATGGTGAATATAAAAGTACGACAAATTTGAGGTGAAATGTCAAAATGTGTGACTAAAATATGCCTAAGTTACGACAAAAGATCAGAATCACCCACTGGCATATGTTTTTATAGTCTTCTAAATAGAAGTTTTTGGCAAACCCTTTGTACATAATTCTAACTTATGTGATAATAAGGATCACATCAATGCATTTGATCCTAAACAAAATTTTTTTTGGTTTTTTTTTTATATTCCAGATTCGTCTCTCCTGTATCTTTTTCCTTCCATGGTTTTATTTACGTCAGATATGACACTATTCATTATTTCTATTTTTAGAAGAAAGTTATTATCAGAATAATGTTTGTGTCTATTACTATCAAATATTGAATATTAAGCGTTTAGTTCAATTAGAACTAAATTTGAAACTCTATTAAAACATCAACTAGATAAATAGAGCTCTACCCTTTTTGCTCCCTCTCGTAAAGCATTAGCGGAGCACAATGATGATGATGATTTCATTGTACGGCATAATTGTATTTAAAGTGCTAAACATTTCAAAAGAAAAAAATTTTTGGAGAAAGAAAGTTTTAAAACAGTTATTTAAGTGGATAAGGATAGTTGCGAAAAGTTTTCATATTTCCATCTGATTTTTTAAAGAAAGGGAAAATATGAGTTTGGGACATGAATGTAATTCCAAATAATGTAGGATGACAAACGAAGATGAATACATATGCGTTTTTTTGTTTTTTTTTTTACACTACAGAAGAAGAGTTTCGGTAAAGGACTCCTCAATTATAACTTCTTTCGTAGTTTTGATATAACTGAATGATGCTTTTTCCCCGTGTCTGTGGGTGGTATTACTATGGGAGCTGCTTCCTTGAAAGTTTTTCCTTCGTCATTAAATATGAACAATTTCTTGTGTTCCTTGGTGTAATCCTTTCTAACGTTTGTTTCACTTCACACACATTACAACCCTGATTTATCAAACTAATCGCTTCTCATATTTTACATCTGCTTATTCGAATTCTTAAATCTTGCTTGACTACTTCTCATTTTTTCCCAGTTGATTTAAGGATGTATAGTACACAAGATAAAAAACCTTAAAATAGTACTTACATAAGCTAAGAGGAAGAAAAATAAAAATAAAAGAGAAGACTAAAAAGGAAATATAAAATACTTTCTCCTACCCTAATAAGGCCAATAATAATAAAGATATGCAGTTTTTCAAAACTAATAATAAATAAAAACCGATTTTAGCGGAAAATTTCATATCACCATAAGCACGGAAAATATAGAATACCAAATTAAAGGTGCTATCCTTTTAAGAACTATGAATAAGGAGGGTTGAAAGTGAGAGCTAGTAGATAATTATTAAAAAAAAAAAAGAAGGAGAGTTGGAGAGAGAACACCGCCTTCCATTACACCGGCATTGATTAAAAAACGTCCAAGTGTAACTTCTTCCAATATGACTTCGATCTTACGATGAGAGAGTAAACTTTCAATCCATTTAAAGAATAGCGGGTCTAAACCTAATGCTTGAAGTTTATCTAAGTTTATCTAAGAGAACAAGATATCAGATTCTATCGAAAGCCCTCGAAATATCCAATGTGACACAGGTGGAATAATTTGTGCAGATGTTTAGCTAAAGAAGTAGCGCAGTACTCGAAATACTATCAGGCTTGGCAGCTTTAGAAACATTGAGATTAGCGAGTAATTTGAAGACCTACCATATGCGGGAATGTAACGGTTTTTGGCCGTAATTGCATATTGGTGGAAAAGTGGAAAAGGAGGTGCCTTTTAACTTAAATTTTATGAGAATTTTAAACATGGCAGATGGTGTAAATTGTAGGATGAACTAGATTTGTGGAAACTGTAAAAAAAATATAATTAAATTTTGTATTATGGAAATATCTCAAGTGAGGAAAGCCGAATTTGAGGACATATTAACCGAAAGGAAAAATTAACATGTTCGGGTACGAAAATGGATAAACCGAAGATCTAAATTAGGTGCTTCTAGTGCTCACGGGTATCTCCGGAAAATATGGATGTTAATGTAATTTTGAAAGAAATGATAGCAATCAGCTGTTTTAAGTTAACGTTCCAATTTAGTTCCGTTTCAGGCAGATTCCTGTGTCGCAACTTTACTTGGTATACTCTTATTGCACCAGTTTCTGTTGCAACTTTTCTTGGTATACTAATATTATACCTCCTTTAATTTCAATAATTAACTCCTGTTTGTGTTATATTTATTACATTTATTGTTCACTTGTCACTTATAGACATATACTTTATACAACACTACTTTTTGAACTTCTCCAACAGAAAATAAAGACTTTTATTTAAACTTCTTCTATGCTCTGATAATTAATTACTCTGGAAAACACGGGAGGCCTTACCTTGGGTAGGGGGACTCTCCAGGTTGAACTCAAGAAAGCTACTCTCTTTTCGGCTTCACTTCAACAGCCTATTTATTCGAAATCGAACCAATTCCTTAACCAATCAGAATTGGTCGATTTTCCCTATTAGGTGGGAACTGTCGGGTAGACAATTCCATATGCATGCATTTGTTCCGATTTTTGTCCAAACGGAAACGCTCAAATAACAAAAATCAGAAAAATAATTAAAAATTGGCTTTTCGTCTTGAACGGAAACGCTCGAATTTCAAAATTCGGTAAACAATTGGGGATATCACAAAAACAATTAAGAATGACAAAAATAATCAGAGACAATTTTCATTGTCACCAGTAGCATATGGAAAATGATAGACAAACATATAATTACAAAAGAGTACTAGACCGACGGTCAGTACTCAGAAGGGATCGTATATCATGTTTTCGTTCTGGTGAAGGGTAGCTACTTCGCGGTGACGTGTTTATTTTATTGTCTTGCGGGTGCCCTGAGGAATGTTGAGACATGACACCTGTTTCTGAGTGTGTTAATGGGTGAAGGTTTTTTTGTATATGAAATGAGTTTAAGATTTATTTTTAGGTTTTTGTGAAATGATGCATAATTAATGCATAAATATTGCATTTAGGTAATTAGGGAGTTATGAATCTGAAGGAGGTGATGTGGACTCATGACACCTGCTAAAGTATATATGTAGCAATATAATTGTGCAAGTAACTTGCCGCCGAGTATGAATGGGCCTTAAGTTGACTACGCGCAACCTGTTTTTGATTCTTGAAAGGTGCGAAATGCACCAGGTAAGTAAATATTGGCGAAAAATTAAAAATAATTCTTCAAAGTAGAAAAAGAAACAGATATGGGAACGAGATTGAAGAAAATTA
The DNA here is from genome assembly GCA_963924295.1 of Dioctria rufipes. Taxonomy (NCBI): domain Eukaryota; kingdom Metazoa; phylum Arthropoda; class Insecta; order Diptera; family Asilidae; genus Dioctria; species Dioctria rufipes. The sequence continues at coordinate 237,382,990 of OZ002741.1, read as the reverse complement.
TGAAAAATTTACGTTCCACATCGGAAAATTATAATATTTGATTAAATAACCTAGGAAAATTAATGGAAAGTGAGAAATAAATTTTTTTGAAATCTGTAGGCATAATTTGGACAGCTTGTACAAGTAATTCTACCACTAAAATTGCAATTTTCGTGTGGAGAGAGACTATAAAAAGGAGGGTTTCTCTGAAGAAACTCTGATTATTCCGACAGCAAACATATGTATATGCAACAAGCATAAGATCGAAAGTAGTGGTAATAGGAAAAGTATATTTTTATAAAGTGGAATAAATTAGCATCAAATAAAAGGTACTTCGGTATATTATTCACATGTTACATTCAGTGGTGTCATAAAACAAAACTTTTTTCTTTTTGGTGCAAGGAATTCTGGTTTTTTGGTTTAAAACACGTATTAAGATAATTATTGTGTAAAATTGACAATTAATTTAATATTTTTATTGATGGAAGTTTTTATTATAAATCAAAATCTAGGTTTTTTCACATAAAATTAAATATATGCAAGCACAGCATTTTAATGATACATATGAAGAAACAATTTAGTTAAGTTCCTATTAAGTGCGTGAATTAAAAAGTGAACTTAGGCATAAGAATACAGTAAAGAGCTAAAATTAAGAAAAACGGCATAAAAATATATAAAAGCATACGCAACACATTCAGTTAGGCATTACCTTCTTTATTACAGGCCATCGCATTATAAAATGCATATGTATGAGAAACGTGGTGTCGTTTGAAAGCTTTTAATATTGCGTATTATGGAAAAACATACAAGTTTCACGTTTAAAAATTTATATAAAAAAAAACAACGCTTCTGGTGACGATAATTCTAACGTCTATATATATGTAAAAATGTTTACTTTTAGAAAAAAGAAATTAATTGTGAGTATTTCAACAAAATTACGAAGTATTTTCGCATTTTCCTAAGAATGAGAGTACAGCTTTCGCTCAAGACGAACGTTCTTTTTTAAGGTTGAAGTCTCTTTCCATGCAAATCATGAATACGATTTTCTAATAAATAAAAAATTCAAATGCATATAATATTTAAACTTACGAATTTAATATAATAATTAAAGTTCTGTCAATTGTATGACATATGTTTGTTGGACTGCGTAAAACAATCATTTTCAATTTTTTCCCTCCAATTTGTCTTTCTCTAAGCGACAACTAAATATATTTTTAAATAGTATTTTAAATAAAATAGATGACAATATAAAATTTACACTAGAATATTGAGGCACAAAATTAAACTTTCTAGATATTATTATATCAATAAAAAATAAAAAAATTTACTACGAAAACCAACTTTTACTAACACATAATCCCATATACTTGTAATCATCCTTATAATATTAATTGATCTGTATTCCACTCTATGATTGATCGATTACTGAGTGCGATCAATTTTAAAATAGCAACCTGGGGTCGGATTCACTAACACGAAGATTTGTGGAGTTGTGGAGATGAGAGTTCTTTTGACACTTAACTCTCCACTCGGAAATCTGAGAATTACTAAACTCTCTATGCTAGTCGCAAAACCCTCTGGAGAAGTAGAAAAATATTTCTTAACTGACAGTATTGTCTGCTTTTGTTGTTTTTTGTGAATGTACCTAGGAATTTTTAAATTAAATTATGGATTCACCACTTATGCTGCCTATATATAAAAAAATAAATATGAAAATCCATGCAATATCCACTGAGAAATATAGGTTTTGGTGTCTGATACCCGATAAAAAGTTAAAATCACGGGAAAATAGTCAAATTGGTCGTACAGAATATATGATATAAAAGTTATAAATATGCACGCTAAAGATTGTATGTAGGCTGACATCGCACCTACATTTTGTTCCCTAATTAAATATGTAATTAGTTGAGTCCCATAAATGGTTTTGAAGATAATTCAAAGAAGGTGAATCAGTTTTTTTTAAGGTGGACAAATGGCGGTTTTTGGTACAAAAATGGGCATTTTTTCAATCCATCATTGCGAAGAACTGGTAAGTCATGGAAATTCCTTTCCTAATGAAAAAAATGCTCACAATAGAGTACTTATACATGTAAAATACAGAACGGAAGTAACGTATGCAAAATATAGGAACTGGGGTGTATATGACCCAAGTGCAAAAAATCCATTTTCTCGCGATAAAAATTCAGTTATGATGTTCAAAAATAAAAAAAAACTACACCTTCTGCTTCAATAATTTGATACCAAACATGACGTATTTTGGACAACACTCTATGAGGGGTGGTACGATCTCCATTCCCAAAAACCACTCCTCCAGAAATTGTTCACCTATATTTTTGCACTATACACCCTAAGTCAGTCAAGTCTCCAACGTTGCACGACTTTCACACAGAGTTAGACGTCCATCAATATTGCGCCTAGGAAATTCACCGCTGAGGCCCCTCAAATCAGCAAATTACCATAAATCAAAGTAAAATATAACCCATAACACCCATGCATACCTAATTACGAAAGTAATGTCTCAGTTTTTTTTTAATTGATCTTACAGATCCTGAGCTTATCTCTACGACTTATTGCAACTCCTGTCTTTTTTTAATTTTATTTTAAATTTCCGTTAATCCGTTCTCATTTTGATCCCTGCACACTTCCTGTTCCATTTCCTATCCCTATTATATTCGCCCTGAGCTCCATTTTTTTTATACCACATACATTCAAACAATGCCTTTATGCTGCTTGCCAATGGATCTGGCTGAATGCCTCAATCCTTACTCGATAATTGGCTAGTGTACCTCAATATCTTTATGCAGAAGATATCTGGCTAAGAAGCCTCTATATCTTAGGGAAGGAGAGCGCCTGGCTAACTGCCGCTGCGTTCTGAAGAATAAGCCATGTGTTGACCAGTCAATGGTCAAAACTTTATTCTTAATTTCTTTCTTAATGCTACCTTATTTATAATCGCTAATTATTGTTAAGTAAGCTCTCCGTATCATTATGAAAGGAACGGTGACCTCACGTGAGTAACGTTCTTTGTTGCCATTGATAAATTTGGTGCACTGTACATACATAATTTATTTTCTGCTTGCGCTATAATCTCATGCGCTTTTATTTTACATCATTCATAACGAGGTATGAATGATTCACACAAAAGTGATTACATACAAATTTGTATGTATGTAAGTTGTATTTTCATTTTTGTTTATTCGAGGAATTAATTGAACTCCGAGTTTTAGCTTTTGAAATGATTTACAACCTTTAGTTGTAATCTTGGTTTCGTATTTCTTTTAGGGAGATGCGCATATGACTTATATGCAATTACATGCTTTAATGATGCATGATTATAGATGAATTACAATTCCATTCCATCTCTCTATTCTCCCATTATACCGGAAAAATTTGAAAAAACTTACCCTCCTACATCCCTTAAAAACTACCCTTATAAAAAAAACATTTTATCTCGACATTAGGTGGTAAAAGACACTTACACCTCGAATATAAAAAAACTGATAACCTTGATCGTCACTGACGATTCGCACTTTTTCACACTTCTCATGTTTTTCCTAACTCCCCAACTAGAGAATCACGATTGGAGAGTTACGGAGTTTTAATTGGGGAGCACGAAAATTCTCATGTTCCAAACTCTAATCTAAATCCAGCCCCTGCAATGGTTATATTAAGAATTTCATTTCTAAGTAATTAAAAACAAAAATCTAAAATGTTTCCTTTTGTGATTCTATGATGGGAAAAAATCCCTTATTTTGGAGGAATTTCAGATAAAATGCATAGAACTATCAAATCACAACATTCAACGGTTTTATTTTTCCAAAATTTTAATTACCTCCACAATACATATGAGGCATATAAGAAACTGTAACCAGTCATCCTATGTTTTATTGTAATCCTCCTTCTGTTTCTGGAGTAGAACAATTATAATTACCTTCCTTGCTTGACGAATTCCTTTCATTCACAGATCTTTGTTTTTCACATTTCCAGCAGTGTTTGTTTCCGCTTCGTAGTTTCTAATTTGTGTTGTATTACATTTTCTACTGTTGTCAATACACAGTGCCGTTTGTTTACGAGATTTTGCTGGAGTATAGCTTTAGAAGATGATGGAATTGAAAATATAGCATCCAAAAATATCTTTCCAGGAGAAATGTTCCTGATAACTTTATTTAGCACGCTACATTTTGCGTGCAGTAGGAAATATTTAGTAAGAGAGAGGTGCCTGTGTGCTATCTAGAATTAGGGACTGGTGAAGAGTTTTTTACATTTTTTTTTGTAATAGTTTCTGCAAACATTTTAAAATAGACATCGTTCAGGCCAGCTTCACACATTCAAAGCGTGCTCCTTTAAATTTTGAATTGACAAATCTAGATCACATTTCGTAAATAGCGTAAACATCCACAACCAGATTGTTTTTGCGGTTATTAAATCCATAAGCTATGTAACCAACTTCCTGCTTCGTCATCTCCAAGACAACAAGATGGTAAAGATATGAAGATTCCTTGTTACTTTCAGTTTTCCTCCTCAGTATTGTTCCGGGGATATTGTATTCATTTGAGGTTTTAGTAATTGAAAGTATATTATTACCCTTTACAGCTTCCAGAGCAGATTTAAATTGAACTTCTGTCCAGGAGCTGTAACACTTGAGCACATATCATTTAACCAGTTTAAAAGTATATCATATCTCCCAAATAACTGCTATAGGTACAAATTATTTACTGCACCGGTTTGAACATGCTTTAGTACTTCTTTTTACACTTTCTTTATCACTTGCTCTATACTTGCAATTTTGATACATAAAATAAATCACAATCATACACCTAATATTTACGGAATTAATATACATCGGAGAATGGAACAGTAAAAATCTTGCATTCAAGAAATTTATTATTTTATTTATCTTTAAAATTGTGAATTGCGACAACCATATGGTTGTAAAATTATTCTTTTAAGGGTCACTTCACTTCAGGTATGCCTGCGCCGCCCTACTTCTATACCAACAAGTAGGCTTCTATTGCACTATAAAAATGCTGATTGGAAAAGTCTCAGTCAGTATCTTATAGAAATTGATTGGCTGCTCTGTTTTGCTTCGAGATATGTAGATGAATGCACATAAGTACTTAGTAACATTCTAAGGTATGGCATGTATATGAATACATTCCGTATTCCTACAGCAGATCTTAACAATAGCACTGCTCTTGGTTAAACGATAACTGCAACCAAGCAATAAGAGCGAAAGAGTCTGCTTTTCGCACCTATCAATTGCAACCATGTCCAGAACTGAAACAAGTATACAAAACTACACAGGACTGCTGCAAGTCTATTACCCAGAGGTAAATTTTCTTTTTGACCAAAATGTTGGTAAGCCGGAAAGACAACAAGAGTCTCTGGTCCCTGGTCAAAACCATCAGGAACTACTTGAGCAGTTAAACTATACCTTCATTACTTAACAATGGTGAAATTGTTGTTGACACCATGGATAAGGCTAATATTTTAGCTGCTAGATTCGCTTCAAATTCTCGTCTTCCATACTCTTCACAGATAGTTGTTTAGCATCTCCCGTGTGAATATGTACAGGAGCCAATACACATCCGTACGAGATATGTGTTGAAGGTCCTTAAAGGGATTGACGTCTCCTGATAGTTTCTCGTCTTATGCTTGGCTAAATCTCTACCCAAACTTTTCTATTTGCCTTATTTGACAGGAATTTTTCCGACTGCTTGGAAACTAGCCCATGTTTAGCCTATTCATAAAAAACCAGAAGGTAGCGATCCTCAAATTATCGACCAATTGCAATCACTTCGATTCTTTCGAAGGTTTTTGTATCTATTATTAACTCCAAATTAATGAACTACACTGTAACAAATGTGCACAATTGTTGCCACAATGCTTAGGTATGTTTCCCTAAAATGTAGTGAAATTTGCTACATTTTCGGGAATACTCCCTACATTTTAGGGAATCTTCCCTACATTTTAGGAAAAAATGCCTAAGCTTTGTGGCAACAGTTGTTCACATTTTTACAGTGTATCTAGAAACCAATCAACTCATCAACGATCGCCAATGTGGCTTCCGGACTGAACGCTCATCTGAAGGCTTGCTGACTTTTCTTACGGAACGTTGGAACCGTAGCTTCCACAATTTTGGTGAGTCCAAAATTGTTGTCCAGGATATTTCAAAAACCTTTGATAGAGCCTACCATCTTGCCCTTTTAACCAAACTTAAAGCACTTGGTCTATCTGTCCCCTGCTCTTCTATTGTGGATTGAAAGTTTTCTATCTGATCGCCAAATTCGTGTTCCATAAGATGGAGTTACATCTGAATCTCAGCCTATAAATGTCAGTGTTCCCCAATCAATGATCTGCTTTCCCTGACTTTCAATCCTATCCATAGCCTTGCCAATGATAATACCTTTGATTTCGCTTACTCCTTTGATACTCTTGCGGACTTTAGAGGAATGCCGTATGTGTAGATTGTATGACTAGATTACTAAATAACAATTTTGACATTATATTTGTTTAGGGCAAAGCGACTCGCATCGAATTCAATACATCTAAGACCCAAAACTGTTCAATTGCTTTAAAACAAGATCGTAATTTTCCCACTCCCATTGACTTTGCGAATATGGAACAGTCTACGATCTTATGGTTTTCTCCTGGCTTACCAGCACCTCCGCCACTCTCCTCATGACCCCTTATCTTTTCCATATTTCGTTCCTGCCATGCTGTGCTTTGCATCATAGGGTATCCCCAAAACTAAATCAAAGAATATTTTGATAATGACTACGTAGTCATAGTCTCTCTAAAGCCTTCGATAATAAGAATTATATTCAACAATTTCATAAACTACAGAGAAGTTTCAGCTGTAAAACTAATCAGCAGCTTCCTATAATGTAGACAACAATTAGTAGAAATCAACGATTCACTACTAAACATGTCTAATCTATTGTAGTGTCCCGTAGAGCTCTATTCATAGGCCATTTCTTTCCAGTCTTTATGTTAATGATTTACCAAATGTAATTTGTTGTACGAAATTGAGATGCAAATATATGTGAGACCGCTCAATTGAAATATACGAACTCCGCATCTGTCGTATCAGTTACGATTTGTTCTTGTTGTTTTATTGAGCAAAATGGTTAGCATGTCAAATAGAAATACTATAAAATCTCTCATCAAAGATAGACACATCCATTTGTACCAGAACCTTTAATATCTAAAAGCAATTGGATCTCTTAATATAGAAAGAAAAGATAAACGTAAATACTTACCCTAAGTAAAATAACATAAAAACCTAAAAATGTTACATTAAGAAACCTTTGTTGGTAATAGTCCACCGATAAAATGTATGACATCAGCATACATTCCACGATATGCTTTCACTTAGAACATATTTTTAACATTGTCCCCTTTCCTTACAGTCGTTACGATGTGATTCGTGCAGCCAAGCTAGCAACAATACCCAAGTACAACTAGAAGATGCTCAAAGTTCTAAGGAGGAAAGTAAAGGATTTACAAAGTTAAAAGGACAAGCAGATTCTCTACAGCAACTTAACAAAGAAGGTAAATACTGAAAAAATGTTATCTAAGACACGACCACTTTTATAAAATTTATCGATGATAGTGAAGTAGGTGCAAGTAAGTAGTACAAACTTGCGAAATGTTACTTCAACTTTGTTTCTCGAAGAAAATTGTTCTTACAAATTTTATAGTTTCGAAAATTGGTAGAGTGTTTATAGAACTGACCCATACTAGTCAGCTCTTACTATGTTTGTTACACACAAAAAAACCGGAGAAGGGAAATAAATGTTGGGAAGGAAATTCTTTTAAAAAGTGTCGGTAAATTATAGTTGCACGTACTTTACCTAAATAGATTTTACCAATTATCAAAATCATACCAATCATAAAGATGTTTCCAAAATAATAAATCGTATTGAATTTAGAGCCGGCACTTGGTGGAAGCTCAGCATGATTGAAAACATTTGCTAACTTTACAATAATTTATTATTCATTTTTTCAATAAAACTTTAGGTGTTTTTTGGATGAATTAAACTAAAAATATTCTCAAGATATCTGGATAGTGCAGTTGTATACATTTAGCATAATTTTCCCTAGGGAAGTGGTGAGGTGAAAAGTGGTTTTTTTTTCAAGTAAAGTCAATTCTGAAGTAAATTTTTATGAAACCAAAAAGCTGTATTGGTATTTTTTTATTACGAACCTATTTTGAAATTATACAGATAGACTTAAAACTATGTTAGGATTGGGATCGGTGAACTTATCCACATAAATGGTAATAAGAAATAAGATACTACAAACAAAAACAAACAGATCGAAACTTCTTAAATTATAAATTATAATTTAGAGGAAAATCAAATCAGATTTAACACGAGTTTCGCTGACATAAGTCCTAGTGGAAAGTGATGAAGTCCGAGATAGCCTTCATACAATTTAGTAATAACACTAGGACTAGATACCTGACATAAGTACGAAAATGTCTTGTTAATAATGATTCCTATTGCACTCAATAGTTTTTGAAATACCAACTGGTATTGATATGTAAATTTGTTAGATATTAGTAAATAAGTGATGTTGAGCATTGATATTAATATTTGGCAGGCCATTTATAAATACACAAATAATTCGATAGCATAAAATTGAATTCTGAATTTGAGAAACAAAAATTAGCTGCGAATTTTTTAACTAGCAGTGAACGTTCAATAGAATCAAATCCTTTCGAAAAGCCTAACATTACGAGAAGGTCGTCAATGACTTTTAGTAGTGCAGTGGTACAGCTATGCTAGGACCTAAAAGCTAAAATGAAACTTATTCAAATAGAGACAATACACAGTAGTGCACAACTTGTTAACAAATAAGTTCGAAATTTAGGTTATATTAAGTTAAGAGTAGGGGTGCCTTGAGAACACCGCGACTAGGGTTGATCTTTGTGTCCTCCCATGGATTGTTTAGGATATATTGTTTACGTGTTTGATTATTTTTTGTTTGGGTTAGCTTGCAAACTTTATAAGGAGAGATAAGTACTTCACCAGTGATTTGCAACATTCTCAGATGATATGCTTCAAGTTTCAACTTCCTCTTCGAATATTCAGCATAGTTCGCTGTTGGGGATTTGCCTATTTTACTTAAAAAATAACCGAAGGGACTATGTCCGGTGACTGTATTAGTAAATGGCCTGAACGATTGTCTGCTAAGATCACTTGTCTCACACCTAGCATCTGAGGAGAACCATTTGCCTGTCTTTGTAGTTCCAGTTTGTAGTTTACGCTAAAGTGAGTATGCGGCAGAGCTGGGAAATACTTAAGTAAAAAAAGACTTAAGTACTACTTAAAGTACATTTTCGTTACTTAAGACTTATTACTCAATACATGTACTCAAGTACCAAGATTTTTAATTAAGTATTTCTGAGTCTATTAAGTACCTACAAATATCTTACTCTTCGTAGAAAAGCAAACAAAATCTCTAGCGCAACTCCTTTTTTGTTGAGTTTTAAAGCACGCAAAGAACTGTCAAAGCATATGCCGCACTTACGCGTCAAGGCTGAACCTTAGACAATTTAATAACATACAAACTGGAAAAGTAGAACAAAAACCAGTAACGTCTTGCTCGAATATAAAATCGACGATGCCTCGACTTGATGACATAACCACTGACATGTATAATATGGACTGACTACTGAGTAGAAGTACACTGGTGACTCTTTTGGTCTAAGCACCAACTGAGAGAGAACTGAAAAAATGATTTTAAATTAATCATTTGAGGTTATTACTGAGAAAAACTGTTTTACCAAAGACAATACATTCATTAGATACGCAGAAGAAATTCTAAATGTTTTATTAAAATCACTTTCCGTGCTGACTTTTTCAATTTTCCGCCAATGATCTTTCCAATGTTGGTACCGACGTAAGAACTCTTTTTGACACAAGCAAATGTGCCCACGTGAAACAGAAAAGTAAGCAGTCCATATTATATACGTCAGTGGACATAACCAAGGGTAAGCAAGCAATGCCTCGCTACTATATAAAATCAACTATGCCCCGACCTGACGTAGGGAAGTCCTCAATTCTTTCTTAGAAATTGACTGGACATTTTTTCCTTAGAATAGTTACGCATTATTGGAGGCGATAATGGGTGCTTGGGCGGACCTCTAATAGTTTTTATGAGTGCAGCAATGAGAGGTGAAAGTTTTACTTTACCCGCAGCGCCGAAAACTATAAAAAACTATAAATAGTAGCCACAGTATAGTTTTCAAAAGGAATTTCTTTATTTATATATATATGTATGTATACCAGAAATGTGTCTATTGCGGGAACTAAGCCTTGTGTCTGGTTTCTCTCGTTACTAGTTGCCTGGTAACCTCTTTTGAAGGAAAATATTTTGGAATAACATCCGTTGGAACTTCTAGGTCTTTAATGTGGATCAACATTCCGGAAAAATGTGATCATCCAAATTTTTCCTTCAAAGCATACTAGCCACTGCTTTCCTCTAGATGAAGAAGTATAGTATCTGTAAGCCAAGAATGTATCTGATGAATCTGTATCGCTTTATCAAGGATCTTAATGGTGATTATATTCAACATTTTAATATACCAGACGTTAGTCTCGTATTAAAATCTGGGTATGATTATACCATGATAGATCCATAAGATTCATTTGGTGTTCAGACCACACTTTTAGCCAAAAAGCCTTTGGCATGATCTGAATGCTCATATTGCTTTATTGGTTATCGTTTGGAGGTTAGGATTTCAGATTTTAGCTTGCTAAATCTTTGGAATATGCTAGTGTAGGAGCTGAACACTGAGGCTCATCCTCATCCAAGAGCTATAGTAGTTGTAATGCAGAGTTCTTCCAGTATATTGCCAATCCATCTGAGGAAAGAGATTTCGCTCCTTCTATGTTCGGTTAACATCTTGATCGAGTAAAATAGGCCCTTTGTTTTTACTTCTGCGTCGTAACATAACAGAGCCTCCTTGGACAGAAATGGTAAATTCGTAATCGGTCGCATTTCGGTGGAATTCGTATGAGATTTTCAAGTATGAGAATAACTTAAACCAATTTCCAGAAGGAAGGAAAATTGATACGGAAGATAGAATTATTTAGAAAATGGGAAGATTATAGGAATAAGTAATTTTATAAGCTTTGTATATTATTTGTACATAATGTTGTTATCACCAACACCAAATGAGTTTGGTTTGATTGAGAAAAATACATTAAATACTTTCTCCTGCCTGACACCGTAAAGAAAAGAAAAAGAATTATTCGTAGCTGCCGTCAAGTTTAATCTTTCAAAAATAGGTGAAGGAGAGGGACTTAAATTGCAAATAAAAAAAATTAAATTTAAATTATTAGGGTCAACACGAATCTTGCATTCAGAGGATCGCCCAATCCGAATTACTTTAAAATTACGCCATAGCTCTTCTGAAGTTAGTTTTGTGTTGATGGAAATGGGACATGCATTATTTTGTATTGGTTTATTCCTAGTTTTTATGGGAAAGTGTGTCTCAAAAAGATATCGCAATAAGTTACATGAAAAAATCTATCTGTTTTTCAACACTTATCATGGAATAGATCCTTTTCTAATCACGACCGTAACCGTAGCTTTTAAAATCTCGGTAACAGATAGTAGAGACAGACATTTCACGGTTGCCTAAAGTCAGGTTTGGAAAATATCGAAAAAGCTATTTCGTTATTAAATAGAATCATTTCGTTGTTTGCAATCAAAAACATATCCATTAAGGTCGCTGAAATATCTGTCAAGTGAGTTAGATACAGTTTATTTACCACATGCGAAATGTATCAATTAAATTGTTGAACTGGTTGGGTGAGCTCTAATCTGCAAAAAACTTAGACCCCCAATATGTTTATGGGACTGTTAAACGTTGGTGTGGTTCAAAATAATTAAAATTTTATACACATGTATAGGGCAGCTTATACATAGCATCAGCTAAGAATTTTTCAGATCCATTACAGATGTCCACATAAATAAACTCAACATCAGCATCATTTGAAGATTGCGAGATGGAGCGTACATTTTAGACTAGAACAAAATGCTATACCACCCACACTGGAGCAGAATAAAATATCTACAACACCCAATTTAAGAATCAAAAACATACTTTAAAGTTTCCATGCCAGAAATTAGAGTACACCCACATATACCAACGTCCTTGAAACTTACTATTCAGTAATATAGGTAGGTACAAATGTAAGAATCTGTGCTTATTTCCGATAGTCAAATTGCCTCAAGTGAAATGTAGATAAGACCAACGATGCCTTTCGAACAGAATTATTACTCTATTGAGACTTGCTGTATGCATTTGAAGCTAGTTTCACTGAAGACAAATATTTCACCCTAAATAGAGGAGAAGGGATGAGTTGCTTATTACGGTGGCATAACTACTTCAGCCGCAATAAACTACCCAACAATACCAAATAGCAAATGTTATATTAACAAGACAGACTGTCGGTTAATGCAAACGTCTCCTTTGCAGAGATTGAACACGAAGTTGTTTCGGTAAAATAATTGTAATGTCGGCATGTTTGCAACTGGCATCTTGATAATATTATCTATCATCCTTCACTCTTAGCCAGGAATTTTTATCATAAAAGCTTAATAGAACTGAGAAGAAGGATAAGTATAGGATATATACCATACAATCATACAATCAGCCTGCTGCAGCTGAGGGTATAATAGGGAGATAAAAATTAATCCATAATGCCTTGATAGCGTGCAATCTACGAACGAAACTATATATGTATATGTATGTAGGTATAGTTAGATATCTTTAGTGGGCTTCCTTCGTTCTTCTTTTTTTTATATTTCCTGAAGATACTCAACCTAAATGATTATTACTCTAATTTTTCCAGATATAAAATTGGTCTTGAATGAAAAGCCTGGAGAAGCTAAGGGCCATTTAACTGATGAGAGTCTCATGAATATACGGAATTTATTGGTAAAGGCAGGAAGCAATCAAAATAACGTCCAACATGCAGCGACTCAAGAAGAAGCCGTCAATGGTGGAAAGAATGATCAACAACCAATTTCTGAATACGCCGATAAGAGTTCCACCATCATCGCCAACAACAACAATAACAACAACAATTTAATTCATAAACCTCCGTTCGTTGCAAAAATTCATTTCGAAACGCCAGATAAAGGTAAGAGGCAGCAAGTTGAGGATGAAAAGAATCAACAGCTTCTCCAGGAACTCCAAAAACAAGAGGAGAAAATTAAGAAGGATATTATCCAGGCAACGTCTAAAATGAGTTTCACTGATGGCAGGAGTAAACGTTTGGATGGAAATAAATGGAAAAGTGGCAAATCACCCATTCGTACCAAGGCATGCGATAAATGTGATTGCAAATCTGGAGAATGCTACAATGGCTGCCAGGGATCAGGACCCTGTGGTAAAAATTGTGCAAAATGTCCCAATTCAAAGATTTCATCGAAGCGAATGAAAGGATCAGGAAATAATAAACAAATGAGAAGATATCATCAACAAAGAGCACACGATGATACTAATGATAGGAGATTGATAAGAAAAAATGATAGACCTATTCAAGAGCCAACCGATGAGTCATCTAATTCGGATGATACCCGAGAATTTTTGGATGATGTATCACCGAGAGATGTCAACGAAGGAATTGACTTCCGCTTAAAAGAGGGCGACAAAGACGATGATGACTGGGCAGATGAATCTGGTCCATCAGGTGGATCATTAACTCAAAATCGAAATGCTGATTCAGGATCCAATAAATATGCTCTCCGACTAAGTCCGAAACAACAGTATCAGCGAAATATGATAAATGAGGCAGATGGTAATGCAGTCAATTATAAAGTGAATAATAATGATATTGAGCCAGATGACTTATTGAAGGTTCGTGGTGATTGGACAAGGAATACGAATCAAGTCAAAGATGAAAACAATCCGAAATATATTAACAACAGAGCAAGTATGAATACTGGAAATTATTGCGGTGAAAATCATAAGAGCTGTGGAAATTGCAATAATTGCAATTCCAAAGGTAAATGCTCTCAGATTGCAGATGTACGAAATGATAAAGAGAAAAAGGATGCCGGAAGTACATCTTTGAAAGGATTAAATGAAGCATTTAAAGACTCAAACACAGCATTCAATTCAAAAGAATATCGTATGCCCGTACAAGGTTCGTATCAATCATCAAATGTTCAATTCACGCCGTCGTCGTCGTCATCATCGTCGTATTCCAATGGTGTTTCGAAGAACATAAACGATAATAAAAAATTGAATAATTTTCCACTTCAGCGGTCACCACCTGAGCACAATGAGGAAAGTTTCGTACAATTTCACAGTGAGGATGATACTGGTGTTGCTGGCGAGGATATCGAAAAGGCACATCTGTGCCCCAATAAAAATTGTCAATTGCCACACATTCCGCTCAGTGAACAGAATGAAATTGACAACTTAAAGACTCAGAAAAACATACCGATTCCGGTAAATTATCCTTCGTACAAAGGACAAAAGGATTCAGAGAGTGTAAATGAAGGCATTGACACGTCGTATTCAAACTATGAGGTGAATGAAAATAGTCAGCCATTTCACGCAGGATATCAGGACCAGGATAGCAGCAGCAGTAGTGGTGGTTCTGTTGGCACCAATGATATGAACAGGCTAGATATTGAGGACAAAATTTATGGATCTGAAAATAATTTTGGAAGCAACATCCGAAGTAAATTATTTGACGATGGCACTAATGGCAATACTGATGATAATTCACTGTTAGCCGAGAGGAAGATAAGTGATAGTTCTGGGGATGACACGTTATTTATGACAGGATTGAATGGGGCAGATAGCCTTCAGGCAACTGGGGGTCTAGAAAATAATTTCATTCAATATAATGCGATGCCATTTCCTGTTAATCCACTAAATTTGGATACTGGTAAGTATTTATTTCCTTATAAATACTTTTTTTTTCTTAGTTGATGTAATATGGAAGATTTATACAGTTTGTTGTTACTAGATATTGGCACTTTTACCCATATTTGAGTGCTATAATTTGAATTCCATTTCTCTGACATTTTATTCAATCTTTGTTGTTTTAAAGATGTCGGTGACGTAATTGATAACGAAATGTCATGTGATTTTATTATTCCAGCTTCGACACCTACCTACTGGTATCCACCAATAGCTGATGCATTCTGCTGAAAATGGGATAATAAAGTTAGAGTTAGATTGGAGTTCGACGTGAAAATAACGTACGAGGAGTTGGAAAAAATGTACTGTCAGATTGAACGCATTGACATTTGATATGTGTTAATTTCAATTTCAACATTTCGTTATAAATTAGCTCGTATTTTACACTTCCAAAATGGGCAACAGAATAATCTCTCAAGTTTAAGGTTAAATTGAATGCTTTTGCGACGAATATTGGAATTTCACCCAAATATCGGGTAACGAGCGTTGCGTGCGATGGCAATTTAAAGTTCCAGCATACATTCGATATTACCTGTTAACGCACGCAGCACTTATTACGCATTTAAAATTTTCAATCTTACTAATGCTTTAGGTCTTAACCCTTTTTATACCCTACATAAAATCTGTTGGGTATACTATATATATATATTTGCCATTTTGTTTGTAAGTAGAGCAAAATGGGTTGGACATGTACGCATAATATTAAAAGTTATTTTGATTTTTGCATTTCCGTCTGTCAGTCTGTCTCTCCTAACGATAACTCGAAAACGCGTGTACTTAGAATGCTGAAATTTCGCACCTTGGTTTAAAAAAAATAGTAAATTTCGAAAATGGGATCAATTGGGTAACTCCTTCATTTTTTACTATATATTTGGACTGATTTTTCATAAAAATTACAATTACAAGTTCAACTTTGGATCAAATCGGACAACGCTTTTTTTAGTGTTGTCATGCAAAACTTTGGGCGTTCATTATATACAGTGCCGGATCTAGGAAACTTTTGAAGGGGGGCAGAGACGTTAGTTACCGCCCCTCTAACTGCGATCTTTATTTGGGATAAATTTTATTACATTACATTTATCCAGGGTATACCAGGCATTATATGTATATGATAGATGACCTATTTATAGATACCCTAGACCTAATGTAGAACCAGAATTGTTAAAAACAATTTGAATTTGAAACAAATGATTGTTAAATAAAAAGAATTTGAAATTCAAACGAAAAGCAAAATCCCTTATAGATCTTAAATGTCGTTTGAATCTCAAACTGTTATAAAATAAAAGGAAAGTAAAAAATCGTATCATTACAAATACAGTTTATTTTATACCAGAGACAGACTTGCAATTTTCATATTTATGTATTGATAATGCAATTATGTGAATTGCAATATAAAATTTCAGAGACACACTTGCATTATACGATACTAAGAATTTAATCACAGAACTTACACTTGATTTATCACTTGATTTGTCATTTGACTTAAGAAAGTTTCAATTTTACAAGTGTCAAATATTAAATGTCAGAAAAAGTTGTATTAAGTATTAAATTCAGTTCTAAAAGGTTCGTGTATTAATTGATTATGGTCTATAACTAGGATCATATTGCAATAAACTCGTATACCGCGTACGTTTTCGCAATTTCAATATTGAGCTCCAATGTACTAACTTCTGTTTATACACCGAGCGTATACCGAGCTGCTTCTCAGTATATAGAGACAGATTTCGCAAAATACAATATTGAAATTACAAGTCTGTCTCCGCTATTATTAACATAAGGATAACAAAATAATATGAATCTTCTCGGCTAAAACTACTAAAATTTGAAACAGTTTCAAAAAAAAGTCTATGTAGGAATTCTGGCAAACTGCCGTTCAGGTTGAATGGATTTATCCGATTTTTTACTCAGATTCAAAGGCCTTAACTTCGGCTAAAATGGTTAAATTTAGCTGGCATAATAATAATTTTCTGGTAACTTTGTGCTTGTGCCTACTGTCTTATAATCTGTCTACATTCGAGGTAGGGTTGACGGATGATGGGGAACATAGGGTTGCCAGCCACATTTGTACAATTTTTGAATTAATTTCATATGATACAAAGGTACAATTTGAGAATTTTTAGTTTAATAAGCTTACAGAGGCTTACAGACTTAATTTTAATAGACAGTAAGCTGCTTGACTGTATAAGTATAAACACAATTGAAAGTATGATATCAGCAAAGCAGCTTTTAGATTCCGGAAAGAAAACTCAAGTGTTAGTATGGTCTGAAAAAATTTTCCAATTCTTGTAATTAGATTTTTTCTCGTTTAGCTATGGGTTCAGAAATCCGTCGTATTGCCGCCCCCTTAATTTTACCGCCCGGGGCAAGTGCACCCGAGTGCCCCCCCCCCATAGATCCGGCCCTGATTATATATCTGGACATTGCTTGAGAATGCATCGACGTGGAGACCTAAAATTTTCTACGGAAATGGATCTGCTTAATGAATAAAAATTCGATAATTCAGTAAAATTTCAACCGATTGTAGTTAAAGCTCATTAGACGCGTAATCGAATTGGCTTTTAATATATAAACAGAAGGAAAATATTACAGATCAAAATATGTCATAAAACTTTTCTTAAATTGTCAACTTCGAAATTTTTTCGAATTTAGGTTCGTGACTTTTAATTTCATCGAAATAAGGAACATATAGTTACAAAAGCCTATGTATCTATTTTCTTTTGTGTACCATAAAAAAAATCCGACATCGAATAAAAAATGTCGGAGACATGGACATACACAATAACGGTGCTTTTGGTCTAAAATGAGATTTTAGGGGTTTATGGGAAATTCCTTCTATAGCATTACTTCCATATCCACCGCAGACATAATGTAAGTCTAGTGATAAGTATATCGAGTTTTTTTTTTTTTTTTTTTATAACAATATTATTGACCTTATTTGAATTAAATATTATTTTTTTTTTATGATATACTAGGCGTTAATATAGATGCGTAAATGAGTGGAAGTGGCAGTTGAAAGTATAGAATGGTTACAGATGCTTAATATCTAAGCTATAAACCAACTATCAACCAACTATCTAAGCTAAGAACCAAAGAACTGAGCTAAAAATCAAAGTTTTGTATGGCAACATCAAGAAGGGGTTGCACAATTTAGACCATTTTTGACATTTTATTTACTATAGCTATAAAAACACCATGTACCAAATTTTAGATCTCTACGTTGACACGTTCTCAGGCAATGCCCCTACATATATAGTTAAAAACGAAATTTTTGTATGGAAACAGCAAGAAGGGGCTGCCGATTCCAATTTTTCTTTCTCTAAAAACCTTTTTCGGTTTATTACAAAGATATAAAGAAAAAAAATTTGAAAAATCGGTCCAGCCTTTCTCAAGTGATGGACACAATTCATTTTTATTTATACAGATAAGATACATTAATATTAGAAATTTCGTTATATTTAGTTCTTAATTGGTTTATGTCACACAAATGTTGAATGCCTAATTTTTGAGGACACATTATTTTCGTAATAATAAATTTTGTTTTGTTACCTTATGACCACATTACATAATACGTAAGCAACCTTTGCCGGTTTTTCCGCTGAGAGTCGAATTCTTTGTGCGCTGTGAATGAAACTTTAAACACAAAATAATCATTCTTTTGCTGCTGATATTCTCGGAGCCGATAATTGTTTGGGCCCGCAAATTCTTTTCAATTACTTCACAGAATCTATTTTACATATCTACGTCGTTTCAAGCAAATGATGATGCCTTTCCCCTTATCCAAATTCCATAATTTGAAGTTTTTGATATTCTTCTAATGTGACTTTTAGAGTTTTTTGGGATGCCTTGGTTTAAGGAAATTTTCAATTATTTTTCAGCCTTAGTCAAAATTCTTACCTTCAGGCCTCTGCTTATAATAAGTGAAACATCGTGGAGTTTTAAAGTCACTTTGGATTTGATCTTTAACCTTCATGTTATCTCTTAATTGAAAAACTTTAAACACATTAATCTGGATGGACTATAGGTATTTAATGGAGATTGTTATTTTATCCAAGTGAATCTATATGTATATATATACTATTATGTATATATGTATTTGCGGATGGATCTTTGTCTGTTGCAGGGTGTGTGTTTTTACACGTCTTCATGTATTTCACTTGTCTGTTTATCTGTTTTTTTGTCTCCAAACTTAGTAATCGATTTTTCAAAAACTTCTCAACTAGCTAGAGCTCTGCAACTTTCAGAATTTATGTGTTTTCGATGACAAAGCAATTCGGTACCTCACATTCCATATTTGTGGGGTTAAGTACTCAATCTCTAAAACACCTCCGTCATAATCTTTATTTTTTTTATAGCTATTATCATAGAAAATACAAATATAATATGAAAATTGTTTCTGCCATTTGTGCACGTTCTAAAAGAAGAATAATCTTGCCAGAATATAGTAACAACATAAGGATTTAAGGTCTTGAGTAGCACATTTATATTAGCTTCGTTCCAACTGAAATATTTTTTTTTTGTTAAGCTCTCGAAAGCCTATTCTTTCTTCTTTCCAGAACTCTTCTGTAATAATATGATAAAAAGACTCGACGCCAAATAATTGTTCTTGGTTGACTTATCTAGATTCGAATTAATCGATGCAGGGTCTTCTTGTAGACCAGGCGTGTCCAACCCGCGGCCCGCGGGCCGCATGTGGCCCAGCACGGCTTTGAATGCGGCTCAACAAATCTCATACTTAAATACTTTCTCAATTAATTTTATAAAACATTTTCTTTATCTATATAACATTTTCATGGGAGTAGTTACTTCTCGACATAATAAATGTAAATTGCGCAATATAGCCAAAGAAAGTTTTCAATGTGCAATTGTACTTAGTCAAATTAACACTGAAGACATTGGGGACATTATTTATTTTTCGGAAGTAAGATGGTTAAGTCGGGGTAAAATGTTGAAAAGATTTTATGTTTTGCGAAATGAAATCAAGTCATTTATGGAATCAAGAATAAAATCTGTGCCAGAACTTGGTGATGAAAACAGGCTCACAGATTTTGCCTTTTTTTAGTAGACTTGACAACTCATTTTAATGAGCTAAATTTGCGTCTTCAAAGTGAAATACAACTATGCCTCAAACTGTAACGGCTTTCGTAATGAAACTGAAAATATGGAAGCACCTACATTTGTGAGCAGCTATTTTCTAAGACGAAGCACACAAAGAATAAAAATAGCAGCAAAATAACTTATGAGCACCTTGAGAACTCACTGAGAGTTGCATCAACTTCGATCGACAAATATCGAAGCATTATTGTCTCAAAAACAATGTCAAATATCACATCAATTTCATGTTGCTATTTCTTAAATTTTATAATAAAAAATTTATGAATTAATGAAGCTTAAATTACTTAAAATGGTTAGATAAGTATGTATGTATATTCCTCGTTTTTGTTCATTAAATATCTTTAGGGTTCGTATAATATTTTATGTGTGGCCCAATAAAACTCGTCTGCTTCCAATGCGGCCCAGGGAAGCTGAAAGATTGGACACCCCTGTTGTAGACAATACGAGTGTGGTAGGTACTAGTACCTGTTGACGTTGAAGTCTTAATTGAGAAGGTAGCTACACAGCAGATCTACCGGGATAAGCTTCGTAAAAAACAGACCTCATCCACTACGATGGGCGCAGCTGTAAACACCTGCTATATCTCACTGATTAAATAAATTCTCGTTTATTTCTGTATTGGTACCTTATTTATACAGAAATTATTTCTTACCGTTAGCACAATTTGGATGCTCTTCTTAATTTACTCATTAATGCAGTTTATTATGAAATGCATATGCATACTTGCATTTTGTTTACAAGTAAATTATTCTACGTCATGACGCAATCTTCGTTTGACATGGCACAAGCAACTTCGTTATTGATTGATTATTTTATTTGTTTTTGTTTGCTTAATGCAAATTGTTTTCGATTGTGTTGCTCTTGTGTTTCTTGTGCAGTTTATTGGAATTCTTGTCTTTGGTTTATGCGATCATACCATACTTCATTTCAAAATAGTCTTTGCTTTACATGTATTTGCACGCTTTCCCCTGCAAACAATTGGACGAAATTCCGCCGTAGCGAAATGAATTCGAAATAGAAAAAACACTCGTAGCTCGAAATCTCTTCGATTTTTTTTTTACCATAAAAGACGTTTTCAAGCATGCTGAAATATCCGAGAATTCGAAATAGATGCATCGCTTATAGCTCGAAATTTCTTCGACTTGTTTGCTATATATAGAAGTTACGATACGGTTCATGTCAATTTCCGAGGAAGTCGTTAAAACAAATATTTTCTATTCGTGAAATTGTTCTTCGCAGGCATTGTAAGTTGAGATTTTATTGAGTGAAATGCAAAGTGAAATTTTACTACAGTGAGTATTTATTTATTCGATATCGTAATTGCTTAGTATTTGCAAAACGCCTTGTAAAAGAGGTCGATGCCAGATCGTACTGTTAAAAAACATTGAATCCAAAATGAACTACCAACACATACAAGAACTTTTTCTCTTGCAATTCGCAAGCACGTCGCAAGCGAATTCGATTTCGAAGTTTAACTCCGCCTAGTCGAATTGATTTACTTCGAATTTGATTCGATTTTGAGCCGCAATGCTTGCAGGGTACTCTTCAGAGCTCAGGCTTTTCAATGTAAAGGTGACTTTTGTTACAGGGCGCTTTTACTGTTGATTTTGTTTTTTTTTTTTTACAATTTTAACAATCTTCATTTGAGTGGATTTTCATGGATCCTATTCTTATGCAGGTTTTGAAAAACAGATTTGTTGTATGTGCGGCATAGCCTAAAGAAGTTATGTGCAGATATGTATTTTCCACTACTTTAAAGGCTCATTGCATGTTTCAGAATTATATTCAATGATTGTTACAAATTTTGTATTCCATACGCCCTCATTACTTTTAATATTTCTTTGCAAGCAGGCGATCTTTTTTCGTATTGTAAACTTTTTACAAAAAACGATTCTGGTTTTGAAATGAGAAAAACCTTCAGCCGACACACTGCAGCTGTAAATAACTTGCAGATTTTAGTTTTCCTGTAATCTATTTTTCCATTTTATTAAATTTCCTGTAAACGTGTAGAAGAGGTGACCGTCCTAAATGACATTTTGAACAAAAAATCTAATTCACAAAGGATGTTTCTTTATTGATAAATGAGAGCTGGTAACAGTTCAGTTTATTTATTGAGATTATATATAAAATTCAACATAATCTAAAATGATAAGAGGACCAAAATATAATTAACAACTAAATTAGCCGACTTCAATGACTGACTACTTCAATCTAGGAGGGTAAAATTTATGATATACCAACAGTTCAATTAATTGAAACATAATAAGATATCAGTCCTGGTGTATGCTAAAGCTTAGATTACAGTGGCTTTAAGGAGAACCGGTAACGACAATAGCTTTTGGCACAACAAGACCAGTTTAGTTGCCTTTTATCGGTTTTATATGAAAATTGTATAGAAAAACGGGCAGATACATTTTACATATATACACCCTGTGTCAATTGATTATGGATAGTGATTAGTCTAAGTCCTAATCTTATTTACTAGAATTTTGTGTAATGAGTATGTATTAATTTTAAATTCTACATTTGCGAGCGCGTTCACTGGGCAAGTAGAACAAGAATCTGCAACGTTTTGGTCGAATATTAAATTTATATTTCTGAAATAATTCTCTTGCATATAGGTCAAGCAAATTTTTGGAGTTCCGCACCCAAAGGATGCCAACGGGACCCTATTACTAAGTCGCCGCTGTCCGTCCGTCTATCTGTCTGTCAGCGGGCTGTATCTCATTAACCGTAATAGGTAGACAGTTGAAATTTGCAGAGAGTGTGAATTTCTATTGCCGCTATAACATATAAAAAACGTGATTTTTTCGGTGTTTTTTTTTGCTCGAAATTAACAATCGCTATATCTTTTTAACTATAATAGGTAGACACATGAAATTTTTAAGAAATGAGTAATACTATAGCTGCTATAACAACAAATAATGAAAATGAAATAAAGTCAAAAATTAAAGGGGTCCCAATTAGAGGCGTATCTAGGTTTAAACATTTGGCGGAGTATATTACAAAAATATGCCACTGTATAAAAATAAATTTTATTTCATATTTCGAAAAAAAAAGATCTCCAGCTTCAAGAAGCTCAAAGATAAGAATATTCAAATTTTATATTAATATCATTTATGTATGTATGTATGAATTATAAATAAATAAGGTAACTAAAGCAGCCTCTTTCTTCTAGGTTTCATTCTTGCAAAATTATCTATAACCATATTATAATCCACTTCAGTAGCCAACTGTCTTTCCCAGCGAGACTAAAAATAATCTCGTATAAAATGTTATGCAAGTAGCGAATTTTTTATGGAATGTTAAACCCTTGATATATAAAAGTATATAGTGGTAGGAAAAGGTTTTTGAGGCTATTCTCTTCTTTTATAGTAGATTCCGCAATTGGTAATATTTTATAGTTTCCTAAGTTTTTTTTTAAATGCTGATGTATTCAAATTCACCTGCGTTAGTTTCAACTTTAATAACATTACTATTTTAGCTTAATGACATACGTAATTAGTTTTTAAATGGGAACCCTTAAGGAAAATAAGAAATATTGCGAAATTTTACACATGATGCCAAAGGATAAACCTTTCGCGACTGCTATATAAATACTTCTATATCGTTCATACCTAGAAAAATATACTAAGACTACATTAAAGTGACTGCATTAATATTACAAGCAAATTCCAGTAAATGTTGAACGTAGTCATATGAATCTGCTTTAAGTGCCGAATCACTACGAAAATTTCACTGGTGTCTCGAACTGAGAATTTAATTGATAAATCGTCGTGGTTTACAAAAGACCACACAACATGTCATTTTACAAATTATGGTCAAAATTTGCTATAGAGATGCAATTGACATTATGTATTTATGCATAAATTTACACGTAAAAAATTAAAATTAAAATCCTAGCCTGCGCTTACCTTTTAACTTTCTCGATAGTTTTTCAATATTAAATAGCTTATACTTTATATACACGCACAGTTATATTATACATATGTTTCTCGCAGAACAATTTTTAATTTTAACCAAACCCATTGAGGATTTTTGAAAAGTCGATATGTGTAAAATATGTAAAAATAAGATATGTATGTACATTAAGTGTTTCGTAATAACAAGATCTATCTATTGATTACCTTAAAACAATTTAAAATGCTATATGACCTAAATTCAATTATAAAACTTGTGAAATTATTTATCAAAACTCCAAAAGTGAATGATAGTTTTAGCAAATATGGCTGAAAAGTGTCTTTCTAAAATGTGTGGAGTTTACAGGAAAACCGGACTTATGGCAAGATTGAAAAAAAAACATTAATTCCTTTTTTACCGAAAAAGGTATACCGAAAAACTCAATTTATTTCACTTTAAACAACATTTTTGCTCCAATCTGTTCTTCTCTGCAGCGAATATTGTTTGTCTTCTGATGAAATAAATATACGTTGTTTTCAGAAGTATACTTTAGTATAGTAGAAATAAACTATGCTTAAATTCGTGTAATCTGAAATATGTTGGTAGGAAGGCGCCTGATGATGTGATCCAGGGGTAGCGATCGCTCCCCGTGCTCCCCCTTTAATTACGCTTCTGGTCCCCGTAAAATAGACATAGTGTTAAATCTTGTACGATGGTATGGAACTCCTCGTATCCGAGTCCGACTCGCACTTGGCCTTTTTTTTTCTAAATATATTTGACGCAGAATATAATCGAGTTTTGTGTGTCCACAATTAGCGAAAATTCGTCAGCGTATCTTATTCCATTTGCTATCCAGAAAAACAAAAAAAAAACATTTTTACGAACGGCAACGTCAAAGTACTAAAGTTACCATCTACATTTAACTTTGATGTTGTATTATGAACGTGGCATTAATGTACGGCTGTACTATCTCTACTATCAGAGAACATGTTCTTATGAATCCCTTGTATAAATCATTTTTAATACAATCATGCCTGCAAGCTTAAGCTGAAGTTCAGTTGAGGAGTGTCTTTTCAAAAGGGGATATTTATGTCCTAATCGTTTTTTCATAAAATCAAAAAAACTGACTGTAGCAATACCAACAGCTTTACAGAATAATAGGAGGAATATATGGAAAGGATATGATAAGTTATCTAGAATATATTATTTTGAAAAAAAAAAATTTACTATTGCTTCCGGTAATATTGGCTTTCAAAGTTTGGTAATATCCCCTTTTGAATAAAAATCTTTATAATATCCCCTTTTGTTCTGTACCATTTTGTAAATATCCCTTTTTGTGTTGTACGTTTTTGTAAATATCCTCTTTTGATTTGTACATTATACTAGAATAAAATTATTAAAGCATATTTTGAGTATTCTTATCAGTTTTTATTTTTTAATTCTTACTTCTATTTTTACTCAAAAATATAAAACAGAAACTTCTCCCTTAAAAATTTATTTCGACTATTGAAATCGTACTGTAAATATCCCTTTTTGAAATGAAACCAAAGTAAACTAATAATGTCATATTTTTTAATGTAAATATCCCCTTTTGATCGGAACAAGTGTTTTCAAGTAAGATTTTCTATGAGTTTATCGTGTTTTGTTTCGGTTTACAGTGACGAAATCTTGAATTTCAGAGTAGAGAATATAATCGCATACCTAACTTTAAAAAAATGAAAATTGTAAATATCCCCTTTTGAAAAGACACTACTCAGTTGATTTCGAGATGTAGGAAGTAATTCCTCTATGATCCATCTAACCTAGTAGTTAATAAAAAAGATTACATAAATCTGGGCATCATAACCTCATCATCATTTTATGTAAGGTCTCTGAAGAACTCAATCCACCTCTGCCATTAGAACTTCATATAAAATCTAGAAAGTAGAAAATAATATATAAACCTCCTAGGGGGGTATTGGTACAAAGGTCTCAAGAACTTTATCTAAATTCCTAATCTTTTAACAGTTTTATCATTTTCAGAACTAAAGGACATGACAAAAAATTTTTAATATTCCCACAATGCGCACCCTAGAGAAAAAAAAAGAGATTCTTTCACACTTTGATGAAAGCATTTCTTGCAAATATTGACTCAATTTTGTCATATCCAAAAGCAATTTTAGATTCAACTGAATGATAGCATTCAATGTGTGTCTGAATGGCAACAAAGTTCAACGCCATAAATGGCAAACTCTGTCACCATAGCTGTTGGGATAAAGGAAAAGTTTCTATCTTCTATCTTAGAGATAAATCCTATTCCAGAAGAAAAAAAAAAAAGAAATCCGAGACGAGTATCAAAGATGTGTGGGCAAACAGAGAAATTGTTTTGTCCATTTTTTTTTTGCTTTTTTGTTTTGTAAACATGCACAAATTGTGGATATGTCTGGTGAGGATGTATCTTATTTGCTTTGGGCTTTTTTCCCATTAATAATGTACAAGACAAATGTTTAACATGGACTAAACAGGTGAAAAATGTTCAATAACTATTTGCATTACCATATAATTCCCGGGTTCGTGCTGTGCTGTTCATTTGGCTAGATAAATGTAATGCAGTTCGCAATGAATGCCTTTTAGAAAATAATTTATTAACTAATGATGAATCTCTCCAAACATAAAAGCTGGAAAGGATTAAATTATAAACGGGTTTTGTGGATGTTTATTTACTGCCAAATATCATACCTAGGACGACTTATAAGTAACTAACTGCTACTAATGTCATATAATCCAGAGTCTACGCTAGAGAATTATAATTAATCGCTTGGCAGTTCTACCAAGTGCCAAATTTTCGACCAATTTTTTTTTTAATTTTGGTCGAACTACGCTTCTTCGGTAGTGATCAGAAGTAATTAATAATGCGAAGCCGGCTTGAAATTTAATTAGCTCGCAGTTCAATGTCCAATGTTTTTATAGGCATAAGTATGTTCACTTCTTAGTTCCTCACCAATTTTGCTTTTCTGAATTCAATTGCGACAGAATGTTTTTTCTACCATTTTCATTTAGCAAAATACAGCTGCCGTCAGGAAATCAAATAACCGGCCAAGTGCGAGTCGGACTCGCGGACGAAAGGTTTCGTACAAATTTAACATTATGACTATGAACTTTGTATTTATTTTTCCAAATGAAAGTAGGCGGCATTTGAAAAAATAATGCCTACTTATGATAATAATAATGAATGAGAATAAAACAGGGTAGAAAACGCCGAAAAAATCACGTTTAATTTTTAATATTTGTTGTTAAAGCGGCAATAGAAATACACAGTCTGTGAAAATTTCAACTGTTTATCTATTACGGTTCATGGATACAACCTGGTGACGGACGGACGGACGGACAGCGAAGTCTTAGTAATAGGATTCCCGTTGTTATCCTTTGGATACGGAACCTAAAAATGCCACTGAAAATCCAGGAAATGTACGTGATTAAAAAATGTTATTTATAATATAATAATTCAAATATTCACTTCATATTTTTAATTTTTAAAATTAAATTACTCTCCTTCGAGGAAATGCAAATTAAAATTTTATTAAGTTTTAAAAATTAAAATATATTTCGTAAAGAATCATCAGAGGTAGTTGTCCGTTGAAAATTTAGAGTGGGGGTGGGGGTTGGGTGCCTAGAAATGCATAATATCTAAGCTATAAACTGACTCGATGGGGCGATGTGTGTGCGTGCATACATTCATATTTTTAGTGTTGCTCTTTACGTCGGCGCGTTCTCAGGCAGTGCCCAAATATATAGTTAGACATGAGATTTGTTTATGGCAACCTTAATAACGAGTTGCCCGATTGGTCCCATTTCCGAATTGTTTTTGTATTTCTTAAGATAACTCCGTGTACAAAATATGAGCTCTGCACCTTGACGCCTTCTCTGGCTGCTACCAAGTACATATATAGTGAAAAACAAAAGGCCACATCAAGAAGGCGTAACCTAATTTAGTCCATTTTTGAAATTTTATTTATCATTGCTATGAAAACATCAAGTACCAAAATTTTTGTGTATGGCTACCGTACGAAGCAGCTGGGATCAACCAAATACATTTACAAAATTTCATTGAAATTGGTTGGGCGGTTTCGGAAATTAGCGTATACGAACACGGTGACACCTGATTTTTATATAGGTATATTATATTTTCATATTATAATTATAGAACTAAATTTAATTAAAATGAAAATTTGGTATCATATCTTTTGTTAGCAATAACTGCTGCACAGTGCCTTTGTATGGAATCAAATAATGGCTGGCACCTGTCAATCTCAACAGATATTGCATTCTAGGCATCTTCAATAATTTCACTCCAAAGATAATTTTTGTTTGTTGGTTTACGAATTGAAATACTTTTTCTTAATATCCGGCCAAGAGTTTCAATTTGGTTGAGATCAGGTGCTCCAATAAAGTTATGCACTTGTCGTTAAACAATTTTTTTTCACCTTTCTGATGGTATGCTTTGGATCTTTGTCCTGCTGGAAGACCTGTTTGAGTAGTATTTCTTCCGAAACATACGGCTGCATCACATTCCGCAGTATATCAACATAAACAGGTTTGATATAATTGAGCGAACATCATAATAAGCACTGTTGGGCGTAATCTGATTGCAGTGTAATTTAATTAATAATTCCATTACAGTTTAATCAAATTACAAAGTAATCTAATTAAATTGTATTCGATTACATATCAATCAGATTACTTATGAGAGAATATGTAATCTGTTACAATATAATTAGATTATTTTGTAATCTGTTACAATATAATTAGATTATTTTGTAATCTAATTACATTGTAACAGATTACTTTGTAGATTACTTAAAATATAATGAAATGAAATGAAATGAAAGAAAATAGTATTGTTCTCGTACGAAATTAGATTTAGGAAGTTTTATGAAGAATTAGGATACAAATATTCTTAAATATTAGAAAAATTAAAACACAAGTAGTTTTACTGTTTCTGCATGTAATTCAAATTAACTTTTAATACAACTCTTTTTTGGAACATTTCGTCTGACAATCTATTTGCTTTTGGACAGTTAATAATAGTTGCGTAAGAAAACATACGTTCTACAGGTGCAGAAGAGGGAAGAGGAGTATTATACTTTAGAAACACTTTCTTAACCTCGGGATGACTACTTAACACGTTGACATCTCTGCGGTCCTCAGCGATAAAGTATGATACTATGAGTTCGGCCTTTGATTTTGGTTCACTGCTTTGGTTCTCGGAATCTGAACTAGATTCAATTTCAAAAAAATCGTCGTCTTTCGATTTGTGTGATTGCTTGTTTCTTGAAATATCTGCAGGTGTGATCTCTTTAGGCACAGCTTTTATGAATAAACTTTTAATTCTCAAGTAATGTGCCTGTCCGAGTAATGATATCCATTTGAGTTTGTTGAATCTGGGGTGTGAAATTGCTGCTATAGCGGCATTTTCAGCTTGAGGAGAAGAGATATTTAAAAATTCTTCAAATCGGTATTGTACGCTGGTTAGATAAACTTGAGGGAGATTATTACAATATTGAAATGGTTGACAGGTGAGATTTGTTAATTTTCTTCTCAACGACAATAAAGTTGGCAATAAAATCCCGTAATAGATTGCATTTTCTCCTTGAAGAATATCTAACGCATCTGCGATAGGTTTGGTACAAGACAAATATTCTTGTATGTATTTAAAGTCCGGAGCACGAAGTGGATTTTTGATATTTAAGGCTTTTTGAAGTTCTACTGACTTATCTTTTATTGTTGAAATTTTTAGTAAAGCGTCGTAAAGACTATTCCATCTTGTCTGTACTGGTCTGCTCAGAGTGTGGCCCAAAATTTTCTGAAT
The DNA here is from genome assembly GCA_963924295.1 of Dioctria rufipes. Classification (NCBI taxonomy): domain Eukaryota; kingdom Metazoa; phylum Arthropoda; class Insecta; order Diptera; family Asilidae; genus Dioctria; species Dioctria rufipes. The sequence goes on along the minus strand of OZ002741.1, from coordinate 237,353,192 downwards.
AATTTCTGCTGACTTTGCTGCTGACTCTCTTTAAAACTTTTATGAATAAAGACAAAAAATCAGATTACATGCAACGAAACAGAATGGTAAATGATTTATTTCTCAAATAAATGAGAAGGGCGGAGTTTTCAGGTTTTAATCTCATGAAATTTTCCCGGGCTTTTGTGAAAACCGGTTTTCATGAAATATTGACAGAGTTTTGTCGCATGTTGTTGCTGTGTCCACTAATGTTGTTGCTGTAATCCTATGATATTTGAACAGCACGTGCTTTTGTTTACATTCGTTTTATTCTGAAGAGATTAAGTGGGAGAAGATTATTTGGTAGTTTTGTTTCGCTATAAATAAGAGATAACGTATGTTACTTTAAGTAACTATAAAAAGGTAGCTAAATAACTAATTAAAGACGTTTTTAGTAGCTAGTTAGTTCTTTTCTTAGTAGTAACTAGTTACTTATACTTAGTTATTTTTTTCCCATCACTAATGACACGGCCATGAAGTAATATGTACATAACCATAACGAACTTCCTTCAATATTTACACAGTACTCCAGTATGCAAAGATTCCTTTTGGGAATGAAATTCATAAAATTTAGAAGGCTTATCGGCAATGTAATCACATTAATTAGATTAACATGTAGTGGGATTAACTTGTAATCGATTAATGTGTAATCAGATTAACTTGTAATCGATTAATGTGTAATCAGATTAACTTGTAATTACATTACACATTAATCGATTACATTATGTAATTATGGAAATGGATTACATAAGTAATCTGTTACAAAGTAATCTGATTACAGATTACATGGTTAATTGTAATTGTTAATCATTAATCAGATTACATCTTGCCCAACACTGATAATAAGATACGCATCCCCATATAATGATACTCCATATATTATGGTTTTGGTAGTAAATCTCAAGGTCATATTTCTGTATGAGGGCATTTTTTAACATAGCTATGATAACAGAATTTTACTTTCGTCAGTCAAAAGTATATTTTTCCGATACGTGCAACATTTTTAGTAGTTAAGAGGAGGACTTTTCTTTGACTACAGGCTTTAAGATTATTTTCTCTTAATCGTCGATGAGCTGCATGGCTACCATGAATGGTTGCTTTTCGCTTAACCGTATAAGTCGGTGGACCAACAAAGGCGACATTGAGCTAATTTGAACACATGTTTCGGTTTTTTTTTCTAAAATGATTTTGCATTTCTGATCAGTTTATTCGAACAATAAAGATATTTCTAATTTCAGTGAACGCTTTGTTTTCTGATATCATCTGTCTACTAATTGTTCGTTTTTTTCCAGCGTGCAATGCTTTCCACGTCCCATATTCACTTCACTTCCACTATAATTTTCAGGGATGTAAAGGACACAAATTTTGACTCAACTCATCGCTCAACTCAAGCAGTGAGTCCGCTCAACAGTTGAGCGGTGGTTCATTGAGCGGACTCACGGGTTGAGTAGACTCAATCTTGAGCGGACTCACGGGTTGAGCAGTCTCAATTTTGAGCGGACTCACGGGTTGAGCAGACTCAATCTTGAGCGGACTCATTGCTTGAGTGGACTTGAGTGAACTCGACGGACTCAAGTCTTGAGCGGACTTACTGTTTGAGCGGACTTGGACTCATCATTTGAGTTGAGCAGACTCAAATCATGTTTTAACTAACGGAGAATATGATTTAATTAAAATTGAAACTGAAACTGAAATTTCAATCAAAAACGAATAGCTCACAAAAAATGTCATTCATTATATTATATTCATTTAGCTTTTGGTAATTTTCTTAGCCAACATTTCTCAACTCATAATTGTGAACCCTGCTAAATAATCTTTCTACCGAAGCACTCCTAGGCAGTGCTGTATTGTATTCGGTAAAAAGACCTTTTATCACCGAAAAACGTTTGTTTTCAAATACTCTCGAGGTTTTGCCTTTGAAAAATTATACTCCAAGAACAATTTCTGACCCTACATTGAATTTTGGTCATCTTCACCATCTGAATCCCAAAATAGTGTAGCGAGAAGAAATGTTGGCTAAGAAAATTAACAAAAGCTAAATTAATATAATATATCATAATGAATGACTTTTCTGAGAGCTTTTCTTATTTGATTGAAATTTTAGTTTCAATTTTAATTAAATCAGATTCTTCTTATGTTAGTTAAAACATGATTTGAGTCCACTCAACTCAAATGATGATTCCGCTCAAGTAGTGAGTCCGCTCAAGGCTCTCAAGCAGTGAGTTCGCTCAAGTAGTGATTCCTCTCAAGACTGAGTCCGCTCAACCAGTGGGTCCGCTCCAGTTTCGAGCGATAAACCACCGCGCAAGTTTCGAGCGATAAACCACCGCTCAAGTGTTGAGCGGACTCAATGATTGAGCGGACTCAAGTCTTGAGTTGAGCGATGGGCTCATATGACAATTGAATCCACTCATTTACACCCTGAAAATTATTATAAATTTAATATGGTCACGATATAAATATGTCAATTTAAACTTTCACAACATAATAATAATTTTTTTTTCAATGATAACTTCCAGTTATGCTATTTTTATGACTGCACTAAATTCCACTTATTTAGAAAATGCCAACAAAATCCAAAGTAATCGTGGTCGATTTGAATGAATTGATGTTTGCTCTGAGAGAATAAAACTTGTTTAATGGTATTTAAAAGTGACGGACGCAAGAAGTGTTGCTGCAAAAACAAAATCTTTAAAAGCATTCAAAGGGCTTGTAGTTCAGTCAGTAGGGGTTTTTGCCCTATAAAAGGTGGGGTAGTTATTAAGTGCCGGTGCCCAATGAAAGTTCCAAGTTTCCACCTTACAGAGGGGGGGGGGGACTTTAAAAAAATTGTTTATAGAAAAATTGTACGGAATTTAATCTTTCTTCAAATTTGTATCATCAATTTTTGTCGTACAACCAATTGCTGAGGAATCATATTGCAAAAAAAAAAACAAAAAACAATTATTTGTACCTTTAATCCAAAATTTGGGACCCCTTCATCCCCCATCATCGGGTGCCGGAACTTATTAGCATATATAAAAATCAGACCTACTCTACGTTTTGTAAGACAAAGGCCTTATTTAGTCCCTATTGACTGCATCACTCACGATACTATTCTTTTGACTGCAACTGTATAACTGCCACAAATTACGGACTGTTAAACAAGAATATTTTATAGGAAAATTTTTTGAATGATATCCCAAAAAAATTTTACTATAAACAAGAAATTTAACAGTAGTCTGTTAGATATAGCAGGTTAGCCGGTTCATAATGACGATCGGAACATAGTGACGAGTGAATATCATCTGTAATCAGGTTTATTCTAAACTTGCGCTATGATACCCAGAATGCCGGGCTAAGTATTGCCAACATAATATGGTCAACATTTTTTTCATATTAGTCTATTATGTTTGTTGTACGAAAAGAGCAGACGAATTTTGCAATTATAAAACACGCAAAAGGTTTGGCTTTGGCGAAAATTGTATTTTTGGAAATATTTTAGGCGTTTTGATTTGAATAGTGAGTAAGTCTAGTATATTTATGGTGTGCAGTTTGTCGGGATAATGATAGATTTCATATTATTTTTCGATAAATTTTGCATAACATGTCGGAAAAAGACGAGTTTTTTATAGGTAATAACGACTAACTTTTTACGGGGTATAACGAATAACTTTTAACGAAGTACAATGACGAGCTTTTTACGTGACAGAATCACTTTTCAATTTTTACATTCTGGTAAGCTCAATGAAGAGTGAACTCAAAAGATATAATTTTCCATTAGAAGAAATTGCTTTGTTAAAAAAAAAAAAAAATGACTCCAACAATTAGTTTGTTATTTTTCGGACGTTGGTTGCTCAAAAACCGAGAAATCAGCATTATGTAAAAACAATAGTTTTTCGAGTTCTATAAATTTTGGAATGTCAGCCTATTTATCCTAAAACTTCCGAAATCCAGGAATTGTTTTTAGGGTATAATATCAGATGTTTTCAGTTTGCATTTGTCGAATTCGAAACTCGAGATGTTCCTCATTTTTGAATATATAATTTTATTGTAAAAATCATATCTCTGCAAAGCTTATTATGATCACTAATTGATAATAATATGTTTTGATAAAAAAAGATGTTATTTCATGTATTAAATATAATTCGTTATTATGCCCCGATCCCTTCGTCCTTATGTTCCGTATGTGGGGCATAGTGACGAACTGGTTAACAACGCACATCATAAGCAATTCTAGAGGGTAATTATCTATATCAAACTGTATCCCTGATTGACCCTAATTGGTATTGGTATAACTGAAGCTTCAAGAAATCGATTCAGGAATTTAAGAAAAATCTCAAGAAAAATTGTTCGTCATTAATTCCCGGGCTTCCCGACTGTTTTTCTTACATAATTTAGGAGTAAGTTCTTCAAACTTCAATCATCTGAATACCATCCTCGGATGTTATGCAGTAATATATCAAAATATATGGCATTGGACGGAATTCGAATTCCCCATCATCTGATGCTACAAATGCGATGTGTGACTTGGCAAATGTAAAAGATATGGCACTTCGGATAACAATAAATTCGGGATGTGCCATTGTTATGGTTGTCAGCTCATTTCAAATGATACGACTGCGTAAAATTCATATGAATGAAAGGCAATAAAGAAAAATAGACAGATTTTACCTGAAAATTTTTTGAGATTAGAGTGAGAGCTTCTGATAAGAAAACGCAAGTGACAAAAATCTAGAAATCACTGAACATTTTGCTCTGTTTTCGCTACTGCATATAAGTTTTACACAGTCGTGTCACTTGCAGTGAGGTGACAACCAAAATAGGCAAATAATTCGGTAAGACCGGGTCGGGCTCGCGCAATCAGTGCTCCGTACAAAAACCATTTTAAGTATATTTCAATCTAACCAAAATTTGCTTATATTAACTGAATAATATTCAAATAGACGGACGCAAGAGTCATTTTATAAGAGCTGATCTTATTCGTAAGAGTTGTGCTATAAATTAAACAAAAACCGGGGTTTTCCAGCGACTACGAGACTGACGAAAAAAGTTGCAGTTTTCCTGTTATCTATGATTCAATGCCTATTAAACCTGATAATATCAAAGATTTAACTTTAGAAACCTGGATCAGGGGAGAGGGGCAAGCGGTATTTTTTTGGACATTTTGGGCTATATCTTTATAACCAATTCACCAAAAAATTTGATTTTTGTTTTTGGATCCTTGAAAGTAGCCTTTTCAAAAGATACTTCACATAAAACAAAAAAATATGTTTTTTGTGAAAGCCCAACCCACCGCCATTAAAAATTAAAAAAAATGTGTTTAATAATCTGTGACTGTCAAAATAATGTGAGCGTCTTATGAAGATCTAACATTCTGCCAAATTTTAAATTGTTACGTCAGGTCGTTTTCGAAAAAAAACCTGTCACAGACAGAAGAACGGAAGCACGAGCGATCTTATAATGGTTCCGTTTTTTTCTTTTGTTGTACGAAACCTGTAAGCTTTCATTGCTTTAAGAATATTAAAAACTTGAAAGCCTGTTAAAAGTCAAACCTCAATTCTATTGTAAACAGCTTTTTCAGTCACGTTTAAAACTTGCAGTTCACTGAAAACTTGCAACATTGTCTTTCTACCTTTAAAATTACTTGCACTTGTGAAGAATTTTCTCTTTTAAGTTTCAGAGCAAAAAATCACTAGGAGAATGAACAAAGATAACACGGATTATTATGAAGATCAAGCTCAGGAATATGTTGGTTTTCCAGACGCGTATAATACCCATCAAAATATAGCAGAAGGATTTCCAAAAGTTTACAAGCCATCTGCAGTTTTGGAAACGGGCATTAAGAATTCTGGTGCTGTGCCTGGAGACGACGTAAATTGCGTTTTGAAATCTACACCGAAAATATCACGTGAGACATTTTTTCCTCAAACTGGTGGAGACCGTAAGTGTACTAGTAAAATAAATAAAAAAATTCACAAACTTTTTATTAAATTTAAATTGCAGCTTTCATTGGAACTCTACCATCTTCGCAATTTAATACATATTTAGATAAGCAAAGACAAGAGTTCGAAAAGGACACATATAATGGAATTATATCCGATCCTAATTTGAATATTCAAGATAAAATCGATCTTATGGACAGTGTGGTAGATCCGTCAAAAGATTTAGACATGGCACTAGAGAAATTGGGGCCAGAAATTGATACAGGATTTATTGCGTACGACATGTCTAGTCCTGTGAGAATACCAATAAAAATTTTAAGTGATCCGAATAACCCTTATAGAAGATACAGCAAATATTTTAAAAAAAGAAGTCCTTTCTCAAATGGAGTCCCCTACACAAATGGAGTTTATAGGAATGTTGCTGATTTACATGCTTCAAAGGAAAACTCAATTGCTGAGAACTGCCAGGGTGGTCCATGTGGACAAAGAAAAGGACAATGTAAAAATGGTGTGTGCAGTCGAGAGCTTAATTCAGATTTAGCTGAGAGTAGAAGATCTCTGAGATCTGTTGCGGATGTTTGGTATGTAGTTTTTGATTTCAAACTATGACTGGACAATGATTATATGGAGTTTAGGTATACAGTATTCAACACGAGTGCGCCCTTGCCATTCCTCACCACAAGAGTGCGAATTTTCAGAAAGAGGGAAAATTCCTGGTGGAAAATTGCCCCGTCGATAACGTACGTTAATTTCATATCTCCGTGATTGTTTTTTTTTTATATTTCTTCGAGTTTTTTGTTTTTTTTTATGCAGTCTAACAAGCTTGTCAGGTATTTATGCAAACGCGAATCTCTCGATTTTGTTCTCATCCCATGTCGAAATGTTTAATCTGGATAAGCCTTTAACACTGAAAGATCAAAGATTGATATTCCCAAAGGATGATCGGTCGGGAAAAAAAATGTTAGCCGTTGACAATTGCAAATATAATTTAGATTCAATAAATCCGAACGATAAAGAAGCAACTAGAAATCTTTGTGAAGCTGCTTTCCATCAATTATATCCAGACATCGATTCTGTCAACTGTAAAAGGCGAAAGCGCGAAGATGAAGGAGTTTATTCCATAGGTGATTTTGGATATTTTCCCAGTTCCATGAATATTTTAGAGGAATGTCCAAATGATTCTGAACATTTGTGCTTAAATATGCTTGACTCTGAAGCACCAGGTAAATAAATTTTCACGCACAATGATTGTTAATTGTAATTGTAGAAAAAAAAAAACTTTACAGCTTTCGGCATTAAAATACAATTTCCGTTTAGAGAGAATGCACTAATACCGGCTGATGTTTATCAAGTTCGCATTACAAGCATTATCAATGATGCTACTACTAATGGAGCACTTCTAGTGACAGTCATGGCAGTCAATGAAGCTTTGATTAGCCATGAATTTGCAGTTTTTATTACAAATTGTCCGATGACCTGTGGAGCGAATAACATGGTGAAACGAACTCTGGCACCGCATGTCGGAGAGAAATTCACGTTTTTGCTGCCGATGCAAGAAAGTAATCCGAACATGAAATATATGTGCGATGGTAAGTGATTTGGGTTTATACAAGATACTCTAGATAGATGGTGTTCAAAAATAGGGTAGGTATTTTTTCTTTCACTCATCTCTCCTACAAACCATCGGTCGATAAGAAACTACTCAGAGTAAAAACTTTCCTCATTTTGTGAAGGATTTGTATTGGGAAATGTGAAAATGGTGCATTTATAATACACAGCCGCCGCATTCTGAAACTTTTTTGCAAAAATTATTTCTCTAGAAAGTGCATTTCTTTTCAAATGGTCTGAAGAAGAAAAATGAATTACATTTAGACACACGGTACTCGATGGTAAGTTGGGAAGATTACTCTGACAATATGTAGTGAACTAATATCGGGTATGTGCATTGTAACTAGCAACGCCTTGGAATATGGTAATAATAATATTCAATTTAAACCACCCGAACCGCGCCTCTCAGGCGCCAACATATTTTTTACTTCAACTCGAACGGCGCTTGAGAGGCGTCATCACTAGTTATGGTCCTATATGTATATCTTATATTGCGATCCGACATTTCATACACTTATAATATAAATACAATGAAAAAATTTTCACAACAAAGCGCTAATGGCTTTGAAAGAAAGAAAGGTTGAAATACATACGAAATGTAGTAAGTAGGGTGTATGTGACCCATGCGCATGTAAATGGTTTTTGTGGCGGTATAAACGTCTTGAGAAAGTTTTCTGAATCGAAAAAAAGTACATTTTGAAAAATCTAGTCATGAAACGAATAGCCCAGATTCTGAGAAGAAGTTTAATTACCCACATCCCTGCTCTCTGAGGTCAAATGGCTGAGTTCTAAGTGAAAAACCCGCATCAGCCCGATCGAAATAAAAAATTGCCTATGCTATACGAATTTTAATTATCCATGAATATTTGACTAATCGGATGGCTTATTTTTGTAACTTTGCTCCCCTCTAGCTTTTTTATTAAAACAACCGTCGGTTAGCTGATTACCTATACTAAAAAATTGTTCGAGTGCAAAAGGGGTAATATGTAATGCATTCAAAAGACGACTTATGTGTTTAAAGTCTAATTACCTGAAATTATTGCACTTTGCCACTTATAACAACACATCCAATCGATCGTTTCTAATGATAAACGTGTAGTGTTTCTGATAGAAATTGATACTCGAAATTTTCTTGTCCACAACCACAATATAAGTACTCTTCATCACATACAATTTTGAACCTATGTATGTATATTTGTGCCATGAAATCTCGTCGCATCAGGATTTGAAAATGATGTCTCTTAAATGGTGACCTCCAGAGCTCATGCACATTTCAGCCCTATTTATGACATTTTCCATAACTTGCCGTAACACTTTCTGCGATATATTCCTTATTTCTTTATGAATATTTTCTTTTAGGGCTGCGAGAGTCTGTTGCTTATTCGCATACATCAGTGATTTCAAATAACCCCAAAGAAAGAAATCTGAACAGGTAAGATCGGGTTATCTTGCAGGCAAAGGCAAATCGCCAAAACGAGAGATAGCACGTCCTGGAAAAGTGTCTCTCACTAAGTCCATAGTGTCGCGCGTTCTGTGTGCCGTAGCGCCGGGTTGTTAAAACCAGATGTGCTCCAGCCCCAATTCATCCAAACTGGGTATGAAGAACTCACGTAACATGATTCTGTAGCGCTCGCCATTGACAGTTATCGCAGTACCTCCAGCGTCTTCGAAAAAATAGCGTCCAATCACACTTCAGCTCAGACGCTATACGATAAAGTAACTTTTAGTGGGTGCAGTGTTGTGTCTTGAATAACGCGCGGATTTTCAGTGCCCCAGAAATGAGTATTTTGCTTATTGACATGCCCCGAGAGATGGAAATGCGCTTCGGCACTCATAACCAATTTTGAAAAAAAAAATCATCTTCTTCAAAGTTGAGGTTTATGATATGCTGGCTGTATTCCAGACAAGCTCGGTGGTCAGTAGGCAGCAGCTACTGAGTCATCTGAGCTTTATACGGTAACATCTTCAAGTCTTTGACCAAAATACGCTGCAGAGTCCGCCTGGAAATGCCCAATTGCGTGACACGTCGCCTCGTTGATGTTTCTGGACACTCTTCCACATCTTCGTGCACAGCATCGATATTTTCAGCTGAACGGCCTGTTCTTGGTCTGCCAGACTTAGGCATTTTGTATAAAATTTGCTTTGTATTTCTTATTGGTTAGATTGAATTCTGAAATGAGGTATTATTCAAAATTAAATCATCCTGATATAATAATCTCTGTAACTTTTTTTTAGTAATTAAAATAGTTGAAAGAGAAAATTTTCTTGCAAAAAAAAAAAAAAAAACAAAACAAAAATAAAACAAAATTATGAGAGCACTTTATAACGTATGCCACTCACTAGGTTCCTTACCACTTTGACATATTATACCGCGACAAAACTATAAGACAAGCATTAAAATTTTCAGAAACACCCTGTTGAAGCAAATTGTTTTCCTCATTTTTGTTTATTTCTTACTTCGTTCTTGAAATATTGAAACTCCAAGAAATTTGAACAAAATTGAGATGACGTTCATGCAGCTCAATACGTCTGTGACAAAACTCTAAGGCAGTCCGTATTAATAGGCCGACTAGAACGTTTGTGACAATTTTGTTTGAAGATTTCGTTTAATGAAGATAATTTAGAACTGTTTCTTTCAATTTGTCGAAATAATATTTAATTTTGGTAAAATGCCTCGCGGAAAAAAGCTAAGTGAGAGTGAGACTAAAGTGATTTGAAGGGCAAACATTTTTTTATTTTCGAGAATTAATAAAAAAAAAACCGTTGTGCTATTCAGAATTATTTAAAAAATAAGGTAAATTATTGTAATAAACATGCTGGTGGGCGACCAAGAACAACCACAACTTGTGAAAGACCTGCTCTTTTAAAAATTGCATCCAATTCCATGCTAACTGTGCGACAAATAGTGACTAAATCCGCAGTTAAAACCAATCTAAGGAATGTGCAATGCGATATAAAAGAAGCCAAATATATTTGATGAAAAATTCTAAAGAAATCTCCACTTACAAGTCGTCACAAACAAGAAAGACTAAAATTTGCAGGATAGCGAATACACTGAAAGAAAAAAATGGAAAAAATATTTTTTTTCTGAAGAAAAACGATTAAACTTAGATGGCCCAGATCATTGCCGTCTTTATGTTCCAGGCCATGACACAAAACGATTTTGCTACTTGCAAAAGTATTAGAGTGGTACGATTTCGTACTTCTCTTAGCATTTGTTCTTATGGAAAAATACATTACTTTCAACTTCAACCTTCTGCACAATGTAAGCCTCCGTACTAAAAGTTTTATTCAGGAATTTTGTTATTTAATTCCTTGTGCATTTACCAGTATATAAATCTAAGTACTTTCTTTAAGAAAATTCTTTACATTTTATTACTCAAACATAACACTACACATAAAAATGAGAAAATGCGTTCAATTCTGTTGCCTTCATACCACAAATCACACTGGAAAGCAATCAGAGCTTTGAGCTTGCCTATTGAGTTATGTGAAAAAAATAAGTCTTTCAATGTTTAGCACACAGTAACTTCTTAAGTACAATAAAGACAAAAAGACAATGTTAACCATTTTTATATATTATCCCGTAATGCTTCTATCAATTTAAAAATATTTCCCACATTCCATATCAAATAATTCAGTTTTTTCATTTCAAACATGACTCAAAGTATTTTTTAATCAATGAATCGGCAGAGCTGCACATTCTCCTCATATTTTCACAAGCTGCGCTTGCTCACTGCGCTGTGAATCGAACGGACGGCAACGGTTTTCTGTGTTTAACTCTTCATAACTTTTAAATTTAATTCAAAGGTAATTCAAATATTAGCCTATTTTATAGGAAATTTTGTTGACTTTATGGTTGTATAATTTATACTTTAGGTTTTTATACATTTTCAAAAGAAAATCAGTTTCAAACAAAAGTAGATCTGATTTAAGAACTATTTGCTCCCACTTTGAAGTGAGCTTTCATTACTCTGTGAGAAAACACACAGAGATATGAAAGCTGGTATGAAGGCAACAGATTTCAACGCATTTTCTCATTTTTATGTGTAGTGTTATGTTTGAGTAATAAAATGTAAAGAATTTTCTTAAAGAAAGTACTTAGATTTATATACTGGTAAATGCACAAGGAATTAAATAACAAAATTCCTGAATAAAACTTTTAGTACGGAGGCTTATTTACATTGTGCAGAAGGTTGAAGTTGAAAGTAATGCATTTTTCCATAAGAACAAATGCTAAGAGAAGTACGAAATCGTACCACTCTAATACATTCAAAGAATTCGATGTCACGGCCTGGAACATAAAGACGGCAATGCCCAGATGGATTTCGTTACTATTTTCATGATTTATGGAAGGACCCATTTATGTTAATTAGAAGGCAAATTGGAGCAGGAGGAGGAGTAATGTTATGAGCGGCAATTGGTTATCATGGAATCAAATTTATCAGTGGTAAAATGAACAGCGAGATTTATGAAAAATGATTGATGATTGATTAACAAAGTATAGAAGAGAAATTACCAGAATAAATTTCTTATTTCAACAAGATAACGCAGCTGTCCTGTATGGACTGGCGGAATAACTGGTGTGTCATTGAACCTGACTTGATTTTATAGTTTTAACTTAAATACCCGGTAAAAGTAATAAATTTCACAGCTCAATCAAATATTTGTAGGCAATTGACAGGTTTCGATTCAGTTTTTAATGATTATTTCACTTTACTTTTATTTCATTTTGGTTTATGTCAGCTGGGTTAGTTTTGTGATCTACAATTATGTTTCATGTCATTGTTTATTTTTAATGAATATTTTCCTCAAAAAGAAGTTTTTGTGAGAAACCTTTTCAGTTGTTAAAATTTTTTACGATTATTTCACTTTACTTTCATTTCGTTTAGGTTTATTTGTTGTTTTCCCCTAGAAATAATACTTATCTACCTAAATTGAGAATGGGAAACATGCGGATGATTTTATTTCAGAAATATTTTCTGATGAGTACTTAACTACTAACTACCTTTCTTAGAGTAGAAGCATTATGCAGATTTCGCATTTTGATACTAGTGAATATCTATCAGAAAATATTTGAAATATCCCACTAGTTAACAAAAATGTGTTAGGCCTCATGAAAGATGAAAATGGTAGAATTACGACAGAATGAGTTCGCTTAAGATCAAGGATGTACGCGATCCGTGTAGAGGGTAAAGATATAATAAAAACTCTTAAGGTGTAAAAAGAAATATTGTTAAAAACCTTTCCATGATTATATTGAATGTTTTAATAGAAATACTGAAAAATCAATTACGCACAATTTAATTCTCAGAATCATCAAGTTTCTTCCATTACTCAATCTAAAATTGCTCTCAGTCCCAACGATTAAGTAATTATGAAACATTACCGTGGGGTCATTATCGTATAATGGAAATGTGAATATAAGAAAATATTGTAAATTAGATTTAGACATCATATGCAAATTAAAAGAATTTTTATAACGTTTTGAAACTGTTTTATTTTAAAAACCACTTATTATAAACAAATTTTGACAGTACATCGGCTTCGACGTATGATAAAAGATGTCTCATATGTTTCCAGAGTTGTTGGGTTCAAACATCCGGCATTTTCAACATGTAGCATTTCGCATTGTAGCAATGGTTCAACTAGTATCCATGATTCCATCTTAACCCATAAAAGTTGTTTCTTTTCTTCTCAAATTAAGTTCTTATAGGAAAAAGGTGGTTTAAATACATATATAATGTTGAAGTTGATTTTCGCTGGTTAAAAGGAACTTATTCCACAGTCCTATGGTGAAGAAGCAAACCGTATGTAGTTGTATTGACAATGTGTTTAATTCTAGTTTTATATTTACATGTTTCTAAAGCCGGGTATTTCATTTTCTTTTTTTATAATAAATTTGATGTTGCAATCTTCATCCATCGCATACACAACAATGTTGATCTGTATAATTTCAACATTCGATTGCGATTTCAGTGGTTGCAGATTCGCAAAAGAGTATTTAACGAAACACATATTCAATACGACAGCGTCTTTTCCAGCTTCAATTTCAATTATTTTCTGCATGATAGTTCGCGAAATGATGTATAGATATTCCTGTTTAATGTTCTTATTATTCAGCTTTGTAGTAAATTCTATTGTTTTCAGTTTGCACAATTATTTCGATTGATATAGTTGAAACGTGCAATAATTCTAACGGCTTTATCGTTTTTATTTTCCAATAAATTTAATAAATTACTTACTTTTCTAAAATAAATACTTTTGAGCATTTAGTCCAAAAGGTTGTTGATTATGTGCTGCTAATATCACTTCTTCAAATTTTGGGTTAAAGTGTTTTTTAAAAGTAGGCCGCTCTGACATTTCCTTTATGTTCGTTGTTGTTGTTGTGTTTTTGATGGCTTCTTAAACAACCAGCTCTTGAAAACAGTTTTTTACTTTTTATTAGGGACCAAAAATAACTAGTATTTTGAAAATTTTAAACAAAAAAAAAAAAACTGGGATAAATCATGATCGTGGAATTTAGTGGAATATACCAAAAGATGTCTCATGAAACCCGTTTTGATTCCTGTAAAGCTTTTGAAAACTTTATTAAAAAAAGCTATTTTTTCGAGCTAGAAGTAACAGGTTTTGAAGCCGGAAATAAAAAAAGCCAAGCTGGCTTCTTATTTTCCGGGACCGACTCAATTATGAATATTTACGAAAAAAGCTTAATTTACTTGTTATTCCTGGCCGGTAATAGTTTTGAAGTTAGAAAAGCAAGCGCAACCGCTTGATACTTTTTTTCGGTAAAAATATTTTTATTTTTTCTAGTCAAGGTGGCCAGATAAAATAAAAAGCCAAGCTGGCTTTATATTTTTGCAAGATAAAATAAAAAGCCAAGCTGACTTTTTATTTTTGCCAGAAAAACTAAAAAGCCAAGCTGGCTTTATATTTTTGCAAGATAAAATAAAAAACCTTTCCAGCTTGGTATTTTTAGCTTCAAATTATTATCTGTCAGGAATAACAGGTAAAGTTGGCTTTTTTCGTAAAACGTCATAACTGGTTCGGTTCTTGCTTTTTATACAGATGAAGCTTTTCATGTTGTTAATTGTTTAATGACTCAACTCTTAATGAGGTTTTATAAACTTAGTGAATGGCTACAACGCCGCACCGCACCGCACCTAACACCGCAGATAGCACAGTACAAGACCAATCATTCCCCAGCACATCACACCTTGCACATTGCAGAATTAATGGCCACAGTGAAGCACTGCACAACCTTGAATATTTGACTTCCGAAGTAAGTTAAGATATTCGGAAAATGCAGTCCAGTTTTCGCTAAAGAGTAAAGACAGAATTCAGCACTCTAGTTGCTGTTCCTCTGAAGAGGACGAAATTTTGTGTGAAGTTAGTAAGTGCAATATCTTAAAAATTCTTAAAAAAAGAAGAGAATTGATTTCGGTGAGTTTCATCATTTCTATAATGATCTACGAAGAGACCGATAACAATTTTATGAATATATCCTCATGGGCGTATCTAAATTTGATTACATTTTAGACAAATTGTGAAAAATTGGAAGAATTTCCACAATCAACCAATCGGAATAATAGAAAGAAAATGGTCGTGTTTCGCCTAGAATTTTTTTGCTTGATTATTGTATAATATAAACAAATTACAGTTATTGGATGTTCGAATGCATATTCAGCATTCTGCATGGAAAAATCACTGAAAATTCATTCTGATAAATAATAGGCTGTTACCCTTACTAGGATCAATATCGTGATTATGAAATTCTTGCACGAGAAGTTGCATAACCTTAGTTTGAAAACTTATCTTTTGCCAAGGAGCTAATGATCTAACAATGTTAGCAAGCTATTAAAAAATGTGATACTGTCATCTATATTTTTCTCTACCCGCATCTTGAGACTATTTTCGTTTCGCGTAAAGGATTGGAGCTTTTCTCGTTCCGTAGCCAAAAATTCAGGACAGAGAGGATCCATATTTTACTGTCATCTATAAGTCTACTGAATTTACTCGCTATAAATGCAACTAAAGTACTCCACAGAAGAAAATTTACTAAAACATCATTAAATCTATTAAATTCATAAATGTTACCAACGCAGCGCACAAAAGAAATAACAACTCATATCCTGTGTGCAGTGCTAGGCTCAGTGCTATGGTTGGTGCGGAGGGCGATACAAGGTGCGGTGCGCCACTGTGGCCATTTCTATTTGAGATAAGGGATAACTTTTAACATCGCACACCAAGCTCAGGGCGATGCGATGTGCGGTGCTAGGTGCAGTGCGCTGTTGTGGCCATGCCCTTAGAAACAATTAATGCAAATAAATGGTTTTCCAATAAGAGGTGTTATTTTAATTAGCCCGACATTTCGGTAGATGTCACTTTTGGAGCTGTCATTTTTTCTCATTTGACAAGTAGAAACTACGCCATTAATAGAAATGGAACGATACACGATTCAAAAACGCATTGAAATTATTAAAATTCACTATAAAAATGGTGAAAATGTGGCAGAGACGGTTCGTAAAACTCGAACATTTTTGGGTCGTCGTGAAGCACCTTGTCGGACCGCAATACAGAAATTGGTAGAAAAATTCGAGCTGTCGGGACAAGTTAGTGATGTGAAGAATAAAACCCGTGCACGTCGCTCAAGAACAGCCAAGAATATTGCTGCTGTAGCCGAAAGTGTTGAAGAAAACCCAGGTTTGTCCATTCCTCGTCGTTCTTTGGAATTAGGCATTCCACAAACGTCATTACACCGTATTTTGCATAAAGATTTGGGTCTTAAGGCTTATAAAGTTCAGCTAACACAAGAACTCAAGCCGGCCGATCATCAACAACGTCGAGTCTTTGCTGATTGGGTCCTTGAAATGCATGAAAATGATCCGGAATTCCATCGAAAACTCATCTTGAGTGATGAGGCCCATTTCCAACTCGATGGTTTCGTCAACAAGCAAAATTGTCGCATCTGGGCTCGGAAAACCCAAGAGTTATTGTTGAAAAGCCTCTCTATCCTCAACGTGTGACTGTTTGGTGCGGTTTATGGTCCCGCGGGGTCATTGGACCTTACTTTTTCGGAAATGAGGCTGGAGCAACAGTTACGGTGAATGGATTGACAGATGATTAATGATTTTTTATGGCCGGAATTGGATGGTATTGATCTGGACAATGTTTACTTTCAACAAGACGGCGCTACGTGCCATACAAGCAACGAAACCATTGATCTTTTACGGGAAAAGTTTCCGGACCGTGTTATCTCTCGAAGAGGTGATCACACTTGGCCACCGAGATCTTGTGACTTAACACCTTGCGACTTCTTCCTGTGGGGCCACGTGAAAGAGAAGGTCTACGCCAATAGCCCAGCGTCGATTCAAGACCTCAAAGATGGAATTCGTGAGGCTATCGAGGACATAGGGCAGCCACTTTGCGATTTGGTTATGGAAAATTTCATGAAAAGGATATGGTCCTATAGGCGTGGTCGTAGTGGTCATTTGGCTGACGTTATTTTCCATTATTAACGGCATACCTTCCAGTTTATAATGAAATAAAGATCCGTCATTTATCTCAAAAAATGGCATTTTTCTTTGAATATCAAAATAACACCTCTTATTGGAAATCCCTTTATAAAACTACTATAAATAAAAGAATGCTTACAAAATATTTAAATCTATGTTTTATTTTAAAATCCTAAAATAATTATTAAAAATCTGAAGTTTTGCAAAATTATTTAAAAACTGTTTCAAATTTGATTTATATAATAATTGATGGGTCATTTAAAAATAAAGCAGATTAATATAATAAACTTGAACATTTAATCAGACATTAAAAAAATTTTACCAGCAAGTAGTCATAATTTTTACAAATACATATAATCTTTGGAAACCCGTTTCGCAATTTAACGATTTTTCTGAAATAAATAGGAATTTCAATATTTTGAACTGCTTTTGGGAAATATTCAAATTATTACGAAGTTCTACTAACTGATTCAGAATAGAAAGCAAAACATAATTTCAAAGCATTTATACAGGGTGTCCCGTAAGTCGACGTTAAGCCGGAATCGGGTGATAGACCAAATCACAAAAGTTACCAGAAAAATATTTAAAAAAAACCTAAGTCATGTATTTTTCAAATTATAGACATTTCTTTTGTTTCTGAGAAAATGTACACCTTGTGAAGGTCTTTCAGCTCCTGTTGCTACAAAACTTTACTATTTTTCAATTTTATTTTTCTTATGTAATCCCGAAAAGTGCTTATGTAACCTGTTGCTTTAAGTTCTATGCCAAATGCTCCAGCTTGGAAGAAAATGTCACATTTTGCAGAACCAAGAATAGAAAATTAATATTTCACCCAACTTTAGCTGACTCTAATGAAAAAAAAAAATGTGCTTCGCCAGTTCGGCAAGTAACTTTAAAAGTTGACGGATTTAATAAGGATTCTAAAATGGTATAACACTTGCTACAATATTTCTTAGATTACGGAAAAAAAAATTTTTTTTCTTCAAGAAATCCAGTTTCGAAAAATTTCTTTTTCTAGTGTACCCAAAGCTTGCCGGAAAACCGTAACTTTAAGATTCTAGTTTGCGTGAGATGGAGAGTCATTGCATGAAATGTGAGTGAGCAGGAAAGTGACGCTAGCGCGTCAAATCAGTCAGTTTTTACAAATGTTCATCTTCTACTCTCCACAGAGGGCCGACTTCCAAACCAAGTACATGGTGAAAGAAAAGTTCCTTACCTTACGGGGACGTAGTAAGGGTATTCCAATAAGAGGTGTTATTTTAATTAGCCCGCTATTTCGGTAGATGTCACTTTTGGAGCTGTCATTTTTTGACATTTGACAAGTAGAAACTACGCCATTAATAAAAATGGAACGATACACGATTCAGCAATGCATTGAAATTATTAAAATTCACTATAAAAATGGTGAAAATGTGGCAGAGACATTTTTGGGTCGTCGTGAAGCACCTCGTCGGACCGCAATACAGAAATTGGTAGAAAAATTCGAGCTGTCGGGACAAGTTAGTGATGTGAAGAATAAAACCCGTGCACGTTGCTCAAAAACAGCCGAGAATATTGCTGCTGTAGCCGCAGCAGTTGAACAAGACCCAAGTACTTCGGTATGTGCAATCCAGGAAAACACAGGAGTGCCTAAAAGTATAGCTCACAGAATTTTACATAAACATGATCTCCAGAATTACAGAAGCAGTTGAATTTGTCAACAATGGAAGATTTGCCCGTCTGATAACCCAATCCTTTTTAAGAAAATGTCGAACTTGTATTGCAGCTAAAGGAGGGCAGTTTGAACGTCTTTTGTAAATAATAAATCTTAGCATCCAAATAATTGGTGTTATAAATTCAACAAAAAGTTAGGATCTCTAACTTGAAGGCGTCATTATCTGTCTCACTCACACTTCATGTAATGATTCTTCGTATCACTCAAACTAAAATCTTAAAGTTACGGCATGCTTTGGGTACACTAGAAGCATTTTTAGTATGTGAAAAGAAATTTTTCGAAACTGGAGTTCTTGAAGAAAAAATTTTTTTTTCCGTAATCTCAGAAATAATGTAGTAAGTGTTATACCATTTTAGAATCCTTATTAAATCCGTCAACTTTTAAAGTTACTTGCCGAACTGGCGAAGCACATTTTTTTTTTTCATTAGAGTCAGTTAAAGTTTAGTGAAATATTAATTTTCTATTCTTGGTTCGGCAAAATGTGACATTTTCTTCCAAGCTGGAACAGTTGTCTTAGAATTTAAATCTACAGGTTATATAAGCACTACTCGGGATTACATAAGAAAAATAAAATTGAAAAAAAAGTAAATATTGGTAGAAACAGCAGCTAAATAACCATCACAAGGTGTACATTTTCTCGAAAACAAAAGAAATTTCTATAATTTAAAAAATACATGACTTAGATTTTTTTTTTTTATATTTTTCTGGTAACTGTTATGATGTGGTTTATCACCCGGTTCCGGCTTGACGTCGAGTTACGGGACACCCTGTATATTAAATTTTTCCTGGTTTTATTTCAACAAATAAATGCATTCAAATATTGATTCTGTCATAATTCTACCATTATTTTCATCTTTCATTAGGCCCAACACTTTTTTGTTTACCAGTGGGATATTCCAATTGTTTTCTAATAGATAGTCGCTAGTATCAAAACGTGAAAAATTGCGAAATCTGCATAATGCTTCTACTCTAAGAAAATTAGTTAGTAGTTAAGTACTCATCAGGAAATATTGCTGAAATAAAGTCACACACATGTTTCCAATTCTCAATTCAGGTAGATAAGTAGTAACGTGTCAAAGAGTTTTTCTCGACCAAAAAAGTAACATGTACTTCCATAACCGGCGCGGTCCCCTGATATTAATATAATAGAGAACTGTTGAACGTGAAGTCTATTCCAATGGCAAGCAATTTAATATAGTTCAAGATTTAAAATAGTGCATCGAGGAAAATTGCAAATCTTCAAATCAAAAAATAATTAAAAACATTTGCAAATCAGTACCGAAAAGGATAAAAAAATACTTAAAAATAGGTGGTACTACACATTACTAATAAAATAAAAAACTTAATTAAATTTGTTTGATTTAAAAAATTCGAAATTTTAACAGAAAAAATTGTTTAAATTGTTTCCAAAAATATTGTCATTCAAATATGTTCATCATTATCGAGTGTTTCACATATCATAAGAACTTGAAGTTAAGTATTTACTATCTGCGTTATTTTTATTATTGGATTTTGGTTTCACTCATTGAGGTACCCGAATTTTATACGATACCCGCGTTCATGTTTGTTATATTATGTCGTAGACACTTATTGTAACTCAGCGCTACACGAAAAGTCTTGGAATTTTATGAAATGTAGGCAAATAGTATAACAGTCTGAAATGTATGTATGCCTGCGCGACCGCCCCCTTCATCACTCATCGCCCTCTCCTAGCATTCGGTTACATCGGTTGGTAATACACTATTGGCGTATAAAGGCTTGTAGCATTTCACAAAATGGCTAACAATTTCAGATACGTCGTGTAAAACTCATTAATTGCAAACTATTACACTATATGCCTACATTTCGTGAAGTACTGAGTTACATCAAGTGTCTACGACATATACATATTCAGTCCATTTTCCTATTCTTATATGTAATAGGACTAAGATTTTCAGGAGAGAGAACCGCCTATCGACATTTAGCCCGACTCTTGAAGTTTATTATTAAAGTTCGCCACGAGGATTATGTTGAAATTAGCAACATTGGTACTATCTTGTGATAATACTTTCTCTGATTCACTTACCTTAACCCAAAAGTGTCCATTCTTCACGCTAGTGTGAATCTATTTTCCCTTATTTATCAATTGAACTTAACTTGTAAGAAAACGTAAGCAATCCGAAGGCATTAAATCCAAAGCTTTCAAATACTGCAAAAACCACTTACAACAAATCTTAAACTCTGTGAAGTGATACTGACTTATACATACATATTAATGTGTATACCTATATATAGTACATCCGTATATAATTGCTGTAAGCGCAACGTGTTAGCCCAGCGTTATTTTCTTGTTTGATTTTCTGAAAAAGCAGATGTAACCCTAAGGTAAAAGCTGCTCAGTGCACTACGGTGGTAGCTTTCTTGAACGTATATATGTAAGTCTAGCTACATTCCATAATGCTTACTCTCCCCGGAGACTGTAGACACTTTACACAATGGTTAAACATTTCACTTTCCTGACAGTTCACTCTTAAACCTCCCAGCTTTTTATCTCACAATTTAAACCGAAATATACACGGGGAAAATCTCAGTCCTTAATTAACGTCGGGGCGTACCTTTAAATGCACTTAGTGATAGTGCCTGAGCTGACCAACAGCACTAATCTTATGGAAGCAATTAATTTTATTGTAAAACCAGATTTTAATTTTCCGCCCGAATCGCAGAGAGGACTCATGTCCTGGATGGCAAGTGCGCTTCATTGCTGCTAATTTAATTTATCGATGCCAAAAATGACAGCACGGAAAAAGGAAATTGAAACTTTTCGTCTCGATTTTTTTTTTTTTTTTTTTTTTAAATATTTTTCGATAATGCATTTTATTTTTCGTTCAATTTTGATTGGTTTTTCTTTTCAGTGGAGGTAAAAAATATAATGAATGAAGTGGTGGCGACACGACAAATGGCAGTAGAACCATTATCTCGATGTTTATGTGTATGGCATTGTTCCTGCTATTGTATACCTACATTGGCCTCTAATGTTGACTACGATGTTTGCCAGGAGCTTTCCGAGTCAAAGGAAAAATCTGCTGGATTTGTTGAAGCAAAAAGAGATCATGTTAAATGGCCTCTCATTTCCATGATTTCCATTTTTTTGCTGTTGCTTATGCTATTTTTGGGTATGTTTGTTATGCTTAAATTCCAATAAAAATGCAAATCCTTTACATTTTATTTATTTGTGAGCAGGACTATTTAAAGCAATTCTTGGTTGCTGCATTCCTCTAATTGATAAATGGAAATATGATTATGTACAGCCAATGCACAGGCATCAATGCGCATCAAGGTATGATTGCAATTTAATCAAGTTATATCCTTTTTACGAAATACTAAAAATTTTCATTTTCATCCTTACAGACCTTATCGGTTTTTTATAAATTCACTGTTCTTCTTGGTATTACCGTTTATTTTCTGCTGTAAATGTTTCACACCAGCTGAAAATGAGCCAGTGCCAAGTTCAGATTGGGGCTTGTCGTTTGTTCAACAGCAACTAGATAGTGAAGATTTTGCAATTCATACAGATGATGAGGAAACTATTTTAAGTCAGGTATATAATGATTAGATACATATATTTTTAACTATATTGCAATATATACATATCCAGAGAGCAATCCATACGAGGCCTACTACTTCACTTTTTGTGGTTGAGCTATTTCTCTGATTATTTGACCTTTTTCATAATCCCAATGTTTTGATTGTTGTCTTTACTTTTATGTTCGCGACAAAAAATTTCATTTTGTTGCTTTTATTGATAGTCCAGTCAATAAATAGGGACTAAATAAAGTCTTTGCAATACAAAATATGGAGTAGTTGTGATTATTATATATGTTATTTAGTTCCGGGCCCTGATGAAAAATTCAAGCTTTCATCCTTGGATGGGGTATGCGTTTTCCGCCATCTTGGACTAAAAGTACAAAAAATGGGGCAATACAAAATAATACCTCAACAGTTAATCCTAATAGATAAATGGCTGATACAAATTTTAAAAAGACTAAATTCGCAATATTTTTTGTATAAACACTTGTTTTTTAAAAGTCTGATGTGTAACGATTTACAGCGGCGGGAATGTGAACATTTTTCTAAAAAAAATTATACGTATAATACCTCTTATACAGGGTGTCTCCAACATGGTGGTCCATAGGAAAGGAGGTAATAGTAGTCACCTATTCAAACAAAAAATTGTATGGCAAGGGAGGAGCGACATCTCAACCGTTTCGGAGTTGCAGGGTGATTAAGAAAATATGCAAGTCTTTCACAAAATAGCCTGTATCTTAAAAACTTCATGGTGTACAGTCACTTATAGAGCTCATTGTATATAGAACTTTATTGCCCTTTCAACGATCTCTCGACCAGCCCCGCACACCTCTCCTCTCAGGAGGATCGTAGGATCAAGCGTTGAGGAATTATTTTGAAAAAAAAAAAAAACAATTTTTTTGTACCTTTAATCTAAGATGGCCGACTGCGCAGACCCTTCCAAAGGTTAAAACTTTGATTTTTCATCTGTGCCCGGAACTAAATAACATATTTAAAAATCACAACTACCCCACCGTTTGTAGGGCAAAAACCCCTGTTGATTGTGCTATGACTAAACACATATGAATTTCCACAACATTTTTTGTAAAAATGTGAACGCTTATTTGACGATGAGGCATTGTAACATGGCGAATTAATAAGTTCTTAAGAGGAAAACATTTTTTAGCTCCACTAAGATAATCAAAATACGGAGCAAGAATATAAAATACAAGTCAAAAATACGCGAAATCTAAGGTTTTCAATAAATTAAACTTTAGGATTAATTAAAAAATTATATATATGTGGTATGTATACTACGCCAAAACATGTCCACCTTTTACCTACTAGGTCTCCTTAAGTCTCCTTTAGTCCTTATTTTAATTGGATGTCTATGGAAAGAGGTATATTATATGTGAGCTTAAAGTTTGTTGCGGTATTCCGGTGTGGAGTGTTTAAGAAGGAGCTAATCAAGGAGGAGTAATTTTCAGAGCAACACGTCCTAGTAGGAGCAATATTTCAAGCCCTACAAGAAACCACTCATACTGTCGGGAATATGTTGGTTAAGGACAATTATTACAACTTCATGGATAGCGAGTCATTCCTAGTATATCACCTAGAATAAGCTATAGTGCTTAAATGTGTGATTGTTAGTAAGACTTGTTCTCGGTGGATACCGTGAAATTTGTTTCAGGCTAAAAAAAGGTTCTACTTAACTACTGCAAAGAATGATCACGAAATTCAACTATGATCTATCAAAAGCATTGTCCGGCATTATGAAAGGTGATGAAACTTGATCTTACTGCTATGATCCAGAAAGCAATGGATCTTCCTAGGTGACAATAAATCAACAAAAGCCAAGTGCGAATGAAATATTAGCAAGAAAATGGTTGCCTTATCTTCAGACGATCACGTCATGTTGCCACAATTCTAGCGGAAAGCCAAGTCCTGCAAAACTTAAGGAACTTATTTTTGCCTCATATTTGGGGAAATTTGGTGAATAAGATATCGGAAAATTTTTATTAGTTATTATAATTTGAATTCATTTAAATTCAAATAAATAATCGAATAATTTCATTACTTTAATAATGTATTTTCAATAACAGTAATCATAATTATGCTTTAAGCTCAAACTTGAATTTATACTGATAGCTTATCTGTGCATTTATTTGAATCCCATACTCGAGCCATCTAGCCACGCTTCCATTTCTTCTATAATTTAGTTTAATTGCAATATATTTGGTGGTATTCATCAGCGTTATACAATAAGTCAAAGTATACATAGTTTGCTTCATTACCAGATTATTTGGGTAACCTATTGGTCCAGGGTTCACCGAGTCGGAAAAAAATTAACATGAAAATACGGAATAAATTAAATAAAAAAAGGAATTAAAAGAAATTAAAAGGAATTAAAAAATTAAGAATTAATAAATAAATAAGTACAAAATAAACGTTAACTAAAAAAACAATAGAAGCCATACAGTAAACATAAATTAAAATAAAGACAAAAATATCTTGTGAAATTAAGTCACGATAGAAATAAAACAAAGTAGTGAAGCCAACACAATAAATATTACATATAAATCGTAACAGATGAATAAAGACACGGTGGTGAACTAACATTACGATATAAGCGACAAATAAAGCTCACATGATTGTAAATATTTCATAGGGCAAGAGCCCTAATAAATAGTGAAATAATAACATAATATAACATAATAAAACCACGTTCAGTCTGATTATCTTACAAAAAAAATTAAATATTCATGACCCCACGACCCCCCCCCCCCTCTAAAGCGAGCTGTATAAGTTTAACAAGATAATTTGAGTATGGTACGGTTTGTTTGTCTTCTTATGAGTAGTAATAGTGGATTGGGTATAATAGTCATTCGCTCGTAGATCTTCTTCTTTTAAACTTGTACAAATTTTTTTCTTGCGTTTTTATATAGTGTCGAAAAGTCACCTATCATATCTATCACAGGATAGTAAGTAATTTTGGAATGTTTTTTTATTTTAGTATTTGATTGTTTAGAAAATGGCACGCAATACTTAGCAGACCAGTTATGAAGATGCTTTTATATTTTTGTTGCGCCGATTACTCATATATATGAAAAAGCACACAATTTCGAGTTTAAAAAGTGTTATAGTTTCTAAGAAATTGGTCAGCGACCATAAATTATTTTTTTTTTTTTTACCTATATACCCTAGTACTAAGGTCTGCGTTAAGCTAAATTTTGTATAAAAAGGTAAAAAATATTGGCGAAAATTTATCCTGAATTTTACCGAGAGCGGTACTAAGGTCAATGCGCTAAATTTGGCTTTTGGGTTTTGATTAGAGATGGCACCACCAGTAAGTCTCAAAAAATTTAGCTTGAATTTATCCGCCCGGGGCCGTTCTTTAGCGCGCTAAAAATACTTATTGACACAGTTCTGAGATTTGAGAATTTATTGACTGGATTTTTGTAGTTAACTTAGTTTTGTAAATCTTTGCTGTAAGTATGGATGTATTGGGTTTCTACTCGTGGCCGTATTTTCAATATAATTATTCACTTTTTTTTATTGTAATACATTATACATATTATTTTCATATTTTTAATAATTCCAAATAATTTAAATACCTGTTTTTAGAAATATTATGACCACGCGTTGTCTCTGAGTCTCCACTGTCATATTTTAGCTGCTAAAGAACGGTCCGATATTGGAGACCCCGCTAAAATTTAGTTTAGCGCGGAACTTATTGCTAGGTTTATCTGATTTTCCGACGGTAGAGGGCAGCTGGAAATTTTCCAGCAAAACGGGTAGTCGCAAAATTTTGGTACTCCCAATTGCAACGACAGGCAGTGAGAGGCGATTGTGAAATTTCATTTGTTATTAATGTTGAGCTAAACAGATTTTATTCGAGAATATTTTATATTATTTTGATAGAATTGCAATTGACGAAAGTGTGGAAAAGAAAAATTTTATACACATAAATTAACTATCCAAACCATTCCTATTTTTCAACTCGTATATACTGGTTCATCAATCAATTTTTCATCAAAATTCATTGTTTTGAAATTAATAAAAATAAATGCCACAACAATTTTATTCGTTTGATATTGTTGGTAGTACTGCAGTGACGACGGCAAAATTAGAAATTGATCAATCCCGACGGAAACTTCGTCGAACGCTGACCGTCAACCGTCATAATTTGCTATTAGAAGTTTGACAACGGCATTTTTTCATCATTCGTCAAATTTTGTTTTACGGTTCTACCAGTGGAACCCTGGTTCCATGCAATCAACGTCTAGCCATCCGTTGATTTTTCATAGCGACACTGATTCAAGCCTGAGTTGTTCAAATTCTTTACGTTCATAGAGAAGCATTACGTTTTTCTTAGAAATACACTTGCAAATTGTTCTTAAGAAGTTGAATGAATAACTATTTACCGACAATGGTCCAAACGAATTGGTACTTTGATTCTGGTGGTTCAGTCTTTCAGATAGGGGCACAAGGATTCAGTTTTCTTAGAAAAATCTGAAAAATTTTCTTTAAATATTTCATGCACTATTGGTGGCGGACAATGGTTCCAAAGAGTTATATTGATTCAGGTGCCTTGGCTGTCTGGGTCGCTAAAGATATTTATGAGCGTTGGCAACCATACATTTTGTTCTTAGGAATTTACTTGAACATTCTTCTTTCGAATTTTTATACACTATTGGTAGCTGAAAACGATCAGTTGGATTGATGCCACTAAAATTGATTCTAAAATTTTTCTTCACAATTTTTACGGACAAACTATAAAAATAAAAAAACCATTCACTTTCCTCTGTTTGCGGTAGTTGCCATTGCTTTGCTTGTACTTTCGTATTAATTCAAGCATAGTGTTTCTTAATTTAACTTCACGTTTACTTTTAATTTATAAGAGAAGAATAAACTTGCTACACTAGTTAGCGATGGAGGTAGAAATAGTAGCGTAAGTGGAAAGCAGAAGATTGATAAAGACCATTGATAACTTTTTCCACAAGAAAACAAGATCAGTTAAGTTCCCATCAAAAGAAATAGTCAGTGACATATCATACACTTTTATTCCTATTTCTTTGAATGTGAATCAAGATACAAGCTCTCGCTCTCAGTCATTTGCTTCACCCATGACAGAATCGGTTACGTCACCTCTATTTCTACAATCTTTTCACGAGAGAGAGTAATAATAATAATAATAATTTATTCAATATGGTTATGTACACAAGATTTACAATCTTATATCGTACTAAAAAGAAGGTATAGCTATAAAAGAGATGATATACAAATCCAAGAGAAATAGAAATAGATTCAATAATTGACTGAAAGCAAGTAGCAAAAAGTAAAAGTAAAAGTAAAAGAAATTCAATGTTATAATAACGAAATAATGATATAAAATGGATTTAGATCCGTTTAATACTAATTTTAAATTGGGAAGTATTTTTAGCTGAACTACACTTATACTAATAGTTGAGAGAAGAAAAAGAAATAGAAATGACAGATTAATATGTAGTGATGCAATATATTCTTTCTTACTTTCTTTCTATATCATGACAGATCCAATATTCTCTTTGAAAGCACCGACAGAGCCCAGGAGCTGAATACGAGCAGGAAGTGAATTCCATAGCCGCGCAGTCTGAACAAGGTAGGAACCTTCCATCACTGTTTTGTGAAAGCGCGGAATAATTAGGTTTAAGTTTCGTTGTGAGGCTGCAAACACCAAATTTTCTTTGAGGTAATCAGGTTTGCCCTTGTAAATCAACCCATGCATAAATACGACCGCTTTACGTTTTAAGTAAGTATCGATAGAACAACCCAACAGCCTAAATTTAAAGGGTGAAACGTGATCATATCTGAGAAGATTAAAGATGAACCTGATGCAACTGTTAAAAGCCACTTCGACCCTGCGCTTACAGTTGCTGTCCAAATTCATGTATACCAGACTACCATAAGTAAAATGAGGTACTATTAGCGCCCTGACCAATTTCAATTTCATATCAAGCGAGAGAACGCGAGCAAAAAGCCATAGCCTCCGAAGCCCAGTATAAATTTTGCTTAGCATCAGGTTGACATTTTCACAACATTTCATGTCATCAGTTATCACCACTCCAAGATTACTGACTTTGCTTAGAATAGGTAGTATAGCACCATTAAGAGTACCTGGATATGAGTCCTGAATGTCTGTCTACTCTGAGATCGACACTGATGTGGATAATATTATCGACAGGTTTTCCAAATCAAACCGAAAATTGGGTTTCGTGATATCTAATTTAAATATGATAAAAAAAAATTAACCCCCCCCCCCCCCCCCCCCAACTGCATGTCTAGATACGCGCCTGGATCCATGCCATCTCCTGAACTAGATTACCAGCACGTAACAACCCCACAATCCGAGCTTGGTACCTTGTAGTTTCTTTTTATCCTTTCTCATAAAGGAAAAAAGGCAGAAGCTGGAAGCATACAACAAGATTACAACGAATATTTCGAAAAACAATAAAAATAAAATTATGAATTAAACATAATTTTTTTTACTACCTACTAAAATTAAGTAGCTATCTACATATTTATTTAACATATCATAATCATCTCTTCTTACCACTGATTTGGATACGATGTGAAGCTCTAAACTCATAGAAAAAGCAAATCGAAGCTTTCCACAATGTTGGCATCAGGAGCGCATTTATTTACCTATTTATTGATTTCGCTAAATGTTGCTCTTTGAAAAGCATGATATGTTATCAGAATAACACAATATTTGAATGAAAGCTATAGTACGGAACAATTACTAAAAATTAGTCTTAATTGATACTTATTAAAATGAAAATCAATCGAATGTAAATTAAAAGGAAAAGCAGACCACAATTTAGACATAGGCTCCATAGTTGATGTGATGGGAGCGTAAATAAATAAAATCATAAGTTGCAAGTGCAGAGTTTGTGAATTGCAATTAATTTTCTCAAGTATAAAAGGCGAGTTGAAATACAAAGCTTATATCATATATTTTCATACGAGTTTCAAGAGCATGAAGGTGTATTAAATTCAATCTTTGCTTATATGGAGAAAGTTGAAGTCCCTCTGTCCATTCGAGACCTCTTAGGGCAGAATATACGAATGTCCTTTGCACGCTCTCAATAGGATCGGATTAATTTTTGTAAGAGGGAGAACAGACAGGACGTTCGCCCATCTCTGCTGATGCTTCCTATGAATATCCGCTTTGATGAGAGATACGATACTCGAGGTGGCAATGCATACTATGAGTTCCGGTCATATTCCAAAATAGGTCTAACAAGAGTGGTAAAAAGAGCTTTAGTAAGGTAGATATCATCTAGTTCTTTTTCCCAGCGCTTTAAAAATCTAACATTGAGTTCTTCCAATTAACGATGTAGTCGATGTGGAAGTTAAATGTGGGTTTGGAGTCAAACAATTCCCCAAATCACATATTTAATCAATTTTCGAAAGTATCAACCCATTAATGACATAGACAACATTAGATAAACGTTAATAAATGTAGGGTAACCATTTTCTCTCGTACTTTAGTGCACCCCACATTTATCTTGCAATTTGAAACAATCGCAATGCGAATCAATAGATTTGTACAGTTTTAAGTCATCAGCGTATATCAGCTCGAGCCAACACGCGACGTGGGAAAGGTATAGGCGCGACGCGTGCTCGTCCACATTAAATGACTTAGATCGTGAAACCATGCGCCGTAGGAAGGAATCTTTTGAAGCATGAGCATTATGCCGAAGCTTCGAAGTTTTCAGGGAATAGACGTATTATAGTATCATAATCATCATATCATAATAATATATGAATATATTATAATATGAAACACAACGTAGTTCAAGACATTTAACGCTAATTTCATACTCTTCTTGAGTTGTCTTCAGCTAAAATTTGTCACACTTGAATGATCTTGGATAGAAGTACTCTGTTAAAACTTCTTGTAATATAGAATTATTATGGCGGCTCTTAAATGGCAGTCCAATTTGTATCACTTATGATCAGATTCGAATAAAAATCCATATCTGGGGTATTTTAGGTATTACAGATTTGCTTGATTTTACATAGTTACGGATCAGTAGCTGAAGGGTTATTTGCAAGCGTAAAGAAGCCCAGAATACAAATTTTGAATCAAGCACATAATACCCAACAGATTTTATCAGGTTATAATAAGAACGTAAATGATAGTTTTGAATTGAGTTACGAAAATTTAAATACACATTATTAAAATTCAAAGCGCAATTAAATTAATTTTCAATTCTATTAAACCATTGTAAATTTGGAAACTATTTTTACAGTTTTCTTTAATATTCGGGGTTTCATCCACATCATAGCTGTGAAACCGCTATGCTGAATGTGACATCGGATATTCACATGGCCCTTGATGAAGATCGTCTGACTATTCTTGCGCTGCTTGATCTTAGGAAAAGCGTTTGACTCCATAGATCACTCGAACTTGCTAACTAAATTGGGTAATAAATTCTTCTCCTCTTCATCGGCAATAACCTTCATTAAAAGTTTTCTAAGTGGGCGTAGCCAATTTGTAAAAACAAATAATGTTACCTCGAGAAGTATATCTCTCTCTTGTGGTGTGCCGCAGGGATCCATACTTGGTCCCCTACTTTTTAGTCTATATATCAATGATCTCCCAGATGTTATTTTAGATGCTTCCGCTCATCGATATACTGATGATGTGCAAATATACCTTAGTAGACCAATTGGCTTAGTGGAAGATTGCATTGGTCGGATAAATGAGGATCTCAAACGTGTATCTGACTAGTCTGAGCAAAATAATTTAGCTCCTAACCATAATAAATCGAACTGTATGGAGATCTATAGACGTAATATTGATGAGAATTCTTTACCATCGATTTATTTGAACGACAATAGACTAGTATATGTAAATTCTGTGAAGTGGTGTTTAGGGTTTCACCTCAACTCAAAATTTTCATGTTGTGATCATGTCAGTGCTACACTAAGGAAAATATATGGATGCCCCCGGCAGCTTTGGTTGAACTCCTATTGCCTAATGCATCATTTGCGAGTAAGACTAGCTAAATCCCTTTTACTACCCTATTTCACATATGGCTGTACGATATTTCCAGTTCTCGATTCAGTATGTCGTAGGAAACTCTTGGTTGCATTCAATGATGTAATCCGATTTGTCTTTAAATTGCCGCGATATAGTCACGTCTCTCCTTATGTAACGTCCTTGCTTGGCTGTCCGATAGAAACTTATCTAATAAATTACAGACTAAAATTCCTTCATAGACTTATATACAGCGAGAAGCCTTCGTACCTATTTGAGAGATTGAGTTTCCTACAGTCATCCCGGTACATGAACATTTCGATCCCCCATTGCAAATCACGCTATGGGGAGCGCTCTTACTTCGTCCAGGGCATTCGTTTGTGTAATCGTTTGCCAGATAATATACAGAGAACAGGATCTAGTGGAATCTTTTACAAATCATTATTGCCACTAAACTTACCCTAAACATTTGGGGCACAGCTTGGATACATATTGTTAAAGCTACTTCATAACTTTTCTTACCTATAATAATACCAATAAAAATAGAATCTGTTCTTAAACCTACAATTATTCGTTAGTTTGGTTAGGCTAAGCTTAGTTAGTTAAGTTAGTTTTTAGTAAATTAATGTATTTCCCCAAATTAAATGTTCCACGATTATTAATAATTATGTACAACTCCAATTTTTGTACGTTTAAGATCTTGTTATCTTTGTACTACACTCAAGAAATATATTCTATTCTATTCTAATTCTCCCAGATAACACAGAACATGTTCTGATTATCTTCTCTATCTCCACAGGATATGAGAACATGTTCTCTGACTACATGTATTGATATCAAAAAACATATTCTTTCCATATGCCTTTTATAAGACTCGTGTCCGCATTGCCGAGCGAAATCGTCGGACGTCGCTTAAAATTGATTGTGCGAAAATCGGTGCGTGTCCGAAAGAACATATTCAGAACGTATTCTAAAGGATACAAAATAAATATGGATGAAACCTATATTCGGCACGTTTTCAAATGAATATAAAATTGAAAAACGCATAAATTAACTACCAAAATTACTTACTAGAACCCACCACAAACTAGACATTAGAACTGACTGTGAACACTAACCGAGACCCGAACGCTGCTATACCGAGGTCGGAACGAAAATTCGATTTTCCGAAATGCATTTTAAAAATATATCATCTGTGTCTAAAAAGTGTCTTTTTAGAACATACTCCATTTTGTTATCTGGGCAGTTGAACGTGCCGCTAGATTACTCCAAAAGTTGATGTATTGCCGAAAAAAACAACTGTGCTATCCAACATTGTGCCATAATTCTTTATAATAGTTCGGTAAAACATTCCTGCTTCGAACGGTTCAACTTCTAAGCCCTAGACGATTTTATATCCTCTCAAGTCGAATGCTTAAGCAAAACTAATTTTTCCTTTAGTACAATTTGCAACATCATAAATTAGTATTACAAATTTTTGAATCATAGTCACATGGTAACTTCGAAGCTTCTAATTTTTTACGTTCGAAGATCGGATATTCTTTCGAAGCCTGATAGCTTCGAATAGAATTCGAAAAATCTATAGCCCTAGAAAAAAGCATTAATTGCTTTTATTATTAAGTAACCTGTGTAGTATACGTTTAACTTTGAACCAAGTAATCTGTACAAGTTATTTTGTGGTAAGACAGAATATATAAACCGGAAGTTGCAAGAATTTGGTACAAAACGTGCGGGATGTGCTTAAAATTTACAAAAATAATTATAAATTGAAAGCGAGATATAAAGATTCCGATATTTTTTCTATGTATACAAATTAGTTAAGTGAATTGGTTGCTGAAATCGGTCGTGAAACCAAAATGAAAATGAACTTAAGTACTAAAATATTCCGAAAATTTAGGGGAAAAGAGGAGTTCTGGTAGATAAAGTGCGTTAAATGTTCGTGGATGACGTGTTTTACATTTACAACGAGAAAAGATACACAGGACTCAGAAAACATTTGGATGAAAATCTTCAGGGCGATATATGAACGATACATATTGCCAAAGTATCTTCCACGCGAAAATAAAGTAAATACGGTGAAATGATTTCTATCTTGTCTTGCGTAGACGAAAAGAAAATGAATATATGAATTTACCATTTGGAAGAGCGCCTCGTTAGAGTCCAAAACAGTTATTAATTTGTGAGTTCACTAGTGATTTTAATTCCACCAATTCATATTAAAAAAATTAAATAAATAATTTAATAAAATCAAAAATCAAAAACAAAACGAAAGAAGATGAAACATTACAGGGTTTAATTAAAGTATTCAGAGATGGGTGGCCTATATGTAAAGACAAATTGGCAGACAATATAAAATTTTACTGGAACTTCAAAGATAAATTATATGTTGAAGATGACCTAGTTTTCTTTGAAGATCGTGTCGTTGTACCTAGCGCCTTGAGAGGTGAGATGCTGCAACTTCTGCACGAATCACATTTTGGTGTGACTAAAACACTCTTAAAAGCAAAGAGTCTGATGTATTGGCCTAACATGAATAGGGATGTAGAAAATTTAATAGCGGGTTGCAGAATTTGTGAAGAATATAGACCAAGTAATAAAAAACACCAGACAAAACCACACCCAATACCAGACCTACCATTCCAAAAAGTAGGCACTGACATTTTAGATCTTCATGGGAGATACTATTTAGTAGTCATGGACTATTACTCGAAATGGATTGAGCTATACAGTATTCCTAACAAGACAGCGAAGAGTGTGTCGCGAATTTTAAGAAAGATTTTTTCAATCCATGGCATACCACAAATAGTAGTTGCAGATAACCAACCATTCAATTCTTTTGAACTAAAAAATTTTGCGATGAATTTAAATTTTGAATTTCTATATACTAGTCCTAAGTATCCAAGATCAAATGGATTGGCAGAAAAGGCCGTCCATATTGCTAAGCAAGTACTTAGGAATGTACAGAGTGATGAAACCTTAGACATGGCTCTGTTAGACTACCGAAGTACTCCGATTCCCGGAATAGGATACTCCCCAGCAGAAATGCTGATGAACAGGAAGTTAAGAACTAAACTTCCAATTCGAAAAGACCAATTATTCCCAAAAATACCGGATAATCTTCCACATATTTTAAAACAGCGACAAAATAAACAAATCAAATTAAATCGCATAAAACGACCTCGTCCGGAATTAAGGCTAGAAAAGGGAGAAAATGTGGTATATAGGCACAATAATCGGTGGATACCTGCAGTCATTGAAAGCCGGTATAGTACACCAAGATCCTACCTAATACGTAATGAAATGAATAATGTCCTTCGACGTAATACTCAACATTTACGCAGACCACAAAACGCACCGATAATAAGAATTCCAGACGAATGTCAGGATACGAGTAAAGCATATAATAACTCTATGCTACAACCTACTTCTAGATCACCCGAAAAGACATCATGCCCGCCAACAAGACTGTCCTATCCTCCGGATAATTCAGGGAATGCCGATGCTCCTAAGTCAAGCGCAAATTCTGATATTGATGGTACTAGAAAACAAACTTCGGCACGATCAACTGATGGATTTCCTTATACGACTAGATATGGCCGTGTTGTTCAAAACCCAGATTTCTTTAACAAATCGTAAGGGGGTTTAATGGACATAATAAACTTTAATTTAATAAGGGGGGAGGTGAAGTATATTGGCTTGCTGCTGGTAATACCCTACAACTAAGTGCTGATTGCTCTCTCTTTAGTTCTTTGCTCACTTACTCACAATGTACATATAGTTAGTTAGTCATTATAAGGTCGTCAATGAATAAAGACTTATAAGAGAACCGCTTCTTTTAATACATCAATACCTACTGTAAAGAAATGTCTGCTTTGTTCTCTTACTACCTACAAATTCCAAAGGATTTATTTGGACGATTCTTGAAAAATTTTGCTTTGACGATAAGAAAGCGAATCATCTTGAAGAAATTAATGCGTTTCTTATACACCATATGAAAATAAAAATAACTCACCCGGAAAGGATTTATTTTTTTATTTATTTATTTATTTATTTATTTATTTTGTAAGTTAAAAAGATAGTAAACAGAAATTTCCAATAATATACTACCTTACGATTAAAAGGGTAACGAATTTTAATAAATTCAAAGAAGAAGATAAAGGAATAAAGTAAATAAAAAAAATAGACTAATAACTAAAGAAATAAAAATAAAAACATAATGTGAAAAAAAGAGAAGAAGAAAAATAAAAAAGAAAAAATACGAAAAATAATTAAGCTAAATCTAAAATCTAAAGAGCGTGAATGAAAAAACTAGAAAATAAAAAAAGCAAATAGAGAAAGTAAGACTAAAATACAGTTGGAAAGCGGAAGCCAACAAATGCTAGGAAGTTAGGATATTAGTAAAGCGAAGCAGTAAAAAGAAAAGATGTTAATAACCGATCTCGCGGAGAATAAATTTTTTAAATGTCAGGGGACTAGTGTTAAATATATATATATTGTTGAATCTTGTATTGAACGATTTAGTCAGGTAGTTTGAAGAGGGTCTGGAATCTCGAATTGCGCGGAGGGACGTCCAAATCAATACTAGAGACTAGTGCGTTACAATATACTCGACCATTTAAAATATTATATAGCAATATACTATCCAAGTAGATTCTGCGACTTTCTAGTGGGATTAAGTTGCATTTTGCTAATCTTTCATGATACTCTAGATTGGTATTCTCTAGTTTATATAATAAAACTCTGGTGAATTTACGCTGCACAGCCTCAATTTGAGCACTAAAAGAAGAGTAAAATGGACTCAAAACCTGACTAGCATACGCGAGAGTACTCCTTACTAAAGACTAATAGCGACTGATATAAGAGGATGCTGACCTGAACGATTTACAGGTGCGAAAGATAAAGCCTAATAAACGAAATGATCTGGAAGTAATAAAATTGATGTGAGTAATGAATGAATAATGCCTTGGGGTAACAGTTTCTCCCGTTGGAAGTTGAAAATGCAATTTATAAAAGATCACGGTTGGAAAGTTACGATGTAAGTTAAAATTATGTTATAATTGTAATCAAGTATACAAAAGAATAGTGAAAATTTAGAATTCGTTTTTTTGAAATCTAATTTTCAAATAATTGAAAAACGTTCGTAAATGATGACGAAATTTGATCCGGAATTTCTAGGTAAAGGCGCGTTCATAATAGACCGTTAACTAGCTTGCCAATCGTAAACGAAATAGGTAGAAGACTAAATTTAAAAACATTTTGTGTGACAAAGAGGGTCATATTGATGCTCTGGGAATTATTTCGAAATGGAAGGACGCAGCCACATCAACTGCTGATTTTCAATTGTTTTCGACCATTAAAACCGTGATTTTCAAGTATTGATTCTGATTCTAGCTTTTCTTTGAGTTTAAGTTTGCAAATAAAAAATCAAGACTCGACAGAAGCTATCGTACTGCTAGATGCTACAAAGGAAAATCTTGAGTATGGAAAGAAAGCGACAGCAAGTCAAAACGATTTTTCAAAAAATGAAAATTTTTTACCGGTGCGGTGCAATAATTAAAGATTATTATCGTGTGTTGATCTAAAAGGTGCCCAGATGGTTTTTCCAAAGACACAGATCGCAAAAATTTTTTAGTAATTTGATTTTTATTTGAATAGAACTTTATCATTTTATTTTTATAGAACTTTTTTATATTTTAGTATAACACTAATATTTTTAAATTAGACAACTCTTTTAAAACTAACAGTTAGATTCCTGTTTTACTCCTTTTGCACACAATACAAAATCTAGACTGACATATCAAAAACCGTACAAAAAACTACTGTGAAAACTATTCCGATTATAATAATTTTTATTGCTGAGTGTTGTGAGAAGAATGGGAGGAGCGCGGATTTAAAAATAATTAAGCTATATAATTACAGCTTGAGATATAAGCCGCCACAGATCTTCACACCATACCTTGATCTCTTCATTACTCATCTAGAGGATCGTTTTTATAAACATCGCAGCGTTTTGTCAAACTTCTCATGTCTTTTTCCGCAGCAAATAATAATTTTATATGAGGCAGCGTTTGGACTATTATTCGAAACTTAAAACATTACACAGCAATTCATCTGAAGTATGGATCAATGAAATCAAGATTTGGCGGCTCTGAATTGAAGATAAAATAATTAACAATTCTCTGAAGGCTCTTGGTATCTGCAGCAAGGGTACATTCCTAAATATCCTTTTGAAAATTATGCCACCTGTGATTACAACTCCGAATAGTCGTTCATTTTCCACTTTGTGTAGTTACAAAATATATTTACGGGTCGATGAAATTCCTTGCGATTTTTTTTTCTGTGCTTTGGCATATCAATTTATTTATACAAAGAAGTAAAGAATTTCTATATGTATTGAACATATGCTTCGTACAAATTAAGCGCCATTAAGCGATACCATGATATTAATTAAAGTACTTAAGTTTGTAGTTCTCTATCTCAAAACCCACTCCTTCGAAAAAAACCCGAGCACGGGCCTGTATGATACATATATAAAAACGTTGTAAGCTACTTCAAGGCGAGTTAAGTGACATTGCTATATATATTCGAAATGGCTACAAGGTATCGCTTTTACCAAAAATTAATGGTTTTTGGATTTCTTAATATCGCTAAATTATGCATTTTAACTATATGAATTGAATTGAGTTTCATCAGAATTGTTGAACCGTATCAAGGGCGGATCCAGACGTTTGCTCTAGGGGGGGCGATCGCCCCCATCGCCCCCTATAACCGCACTTGCCATCAGCTGTGGACTGCTCTGTATAGCTTTCTCATTTCGTTTTGGCATGAAAATTTCATTAGCATTCAGATATCGCCAGAGTTCTTTTATTTATATAATATAAGTTTTTGATCCCGTAAGCATAGTAAAATTTAATCCCACATAAAATTGATATTATACACTTCTTGCTTGTCTTACTACTGGTGTTTTTCATACATAGTTCGCTTGCATTTCGCTCAAACACCATAATTTCTTCGTCTGGACTGCAATTTCTTGCAACTTAAATGGTGGAAGAAATTTTCGAGGAATGCTAATTAGGTAGGGTTAATATATATATTATCCTACTTGCCTTAAATTAAATATTTGCAGAACAACTGAATCTGAGATGAATTACCCCGGCTATGATAATTTTCCCAACATACTACTTTTCATCAAAATACCCGGCTTTTGTGAGCTTTCGATCACAAAAAAGTGCAACAATGCTTATACTGAAAATTCATTAGAGATGTAATTTTACATTTTTTGAGAATAATTTATGACTAAAAAGGAAAAAACAATAAATATATCAAATAACTATCTAGAGTTTTCCATTTAATCAAATTACATTTGTATAAAAGTTTTTAAATTTTCATGGTACACAAAGAAAGCATATTCAAAGAAAAGTAATTTAATTAAGTATTTTGCTAAACATTAGGAGTTCCAAATTTAAATTTCGAGAAATTGTTATTCACTGTAGAGTAATTTGAGCTGTTCAAATATTGTTTTCCCTGTATACCTTGAAAATTTTAAAATTTATATACAAATGTAATATAATTTAAAAATTTAATTAAATGCAAAATGAAGGGAAACTCTGGAGAAATGAAGGGAGAAATTATTTTCTATTTTTTTAATGCCGGTTTAGAAACGGTCTTTTTTAAAAATTTTTTTTTGTATTTTCTATTTCATTGGATTAGAATATAAATTTTGATTTATTATTATTACAGCTCTAGGGGGGGGGGGGGCGATCGCCCCGACCGCCCCCGCTGTATCCGCCACTGTACCGTATCCCCGATTTACTCTGAACTAGGTTCCTTAGAAAAGTGCGAAATCGTAAATTTTTATACGTAAAACCGTGTAAATCGAAAACAAACTAAAACGTGTATAATTCAGTGATTTATTTCAACGTAAAATAGAACTAATATCTTAAAAGAGATAAAAATAACGGTCTGTTCATAAAATGACAAAAATGTAAATTAAAAATTTAGCCAAAAATTTTTTCTTCCTGACTGGTATGATGTCATTATCAGCACTCAATAGTAAACACTTGATGCGATTCAAGTTCTTTAGAAACAATTTCAGATGGTCGAACCTTGGTAATTAAATCCGTAATTAACAATTATGTTTGGGGTTTGCTAAAATCTTTATAGATCTCTTCATATTGAGTAAAAGGTTTATTAATTTCTCACTGAAATAGGAGAGCTCGTTCAACATTCTGGTCACTTTGCAGAAAATGATTACCCAATTTTCGCTTTAAGTCCTTCACGGATGACTTTTGACTGAACTGATTTAAAAAGTGACTGCAGAAATTTTTTGTTGGCTTGTTTTTTTAACTCATATTTTAAAAACCGTGTAAAAGTAAAATCGTGTAAATGGGGGATTGTTGAATTGCCGTCGCATGGGTTATACATCCCATTTGTAAGTCGTTGCCATATTTATTAGGCCACCAGCGCCTTGTCAGATTCTTGGCTAATGTATATGCTTATATGTATGTATTTTCTTTCGTTTCTGTCCCACTAGTCCCATTCGTCTTTTCCAAACGCAACTTACAGCTCTATTCCAAACGCAAATTATAGCTCCAAAATCCATGCTACTCTTACTTAATGCCGATGACAGATATTGGGTGTCGATATCTACATACTCATATCTAGATATCCCGAATATCTAGATATCAAAGTACCCCTGACAGACATAAAAAGGGGCTTGATATGACAAACCGTACTTTCACATTTCAATTCAGTTGACAGATCTTTAAGCGTAACAAATTTGGATATGGAAGTGACAAACGGTAACAATCAATTGTAAATATACGACGAATCCAAGAGTTGGAAAGAAAAAAGAAAAAAATTGCGTAATTTTGCAATAAGATCCTGGTTGAGGTGCAAAATTTGTTTAAAAATAAGAAAATTGTAATGGAATAATTTATTTACTCTGCGGAGTTTAATATTTGCCTTTTTTTTTATTACTATTCCCGGAAAATGTTTGATTCTTCTTTTTTTTTTTTGCTTAACTAGACACATTATCATATTATGATCAGGCTATATCCAGTAATTTTTGAGGATATTAATATCTAGATATCTAGTCTATACCCATTAGTTTTTCTGGGTATATTGGGAGTATTTGATGACAGACATGCTGCATAAATGAGATATTCCAAATATCTAGATATCGATACCCCATGTCTGTCATAAGCATAATTTGTTTTTGGCTAAAAATTATGCTGAAAATTTAAATTCATATAGAGATCTGCAGATCATGTCAGATGTCAACACTTCCTTGTTATTTATTTACTTATGTTCTTTTATATACATTTAAAAATGTAGTAAGTTAATACCTGATATATAATGATTGAATAAACTCATTAAATTCCTATGAATTTTACAATTTGACACAAATTTTTAAATTTTCATAGCACATTGAAAGAGACACCGGAAGAAGACGTGCTGGAGTGGAAATAGAGCCTTCAGTTGCTGAATATTTTTGTGAGCTGTATAATGACGAGGAAGAAGAAAGAGATACAAGTTATGTTTTGAATGCCCTAGCGGAGAGTCGAGAGTCATTGAAATTAATGGTAAGATTTTATCAATTTTTCTTTTGTAGTCGTCGATGATGGGAAATGATCTTAACCGTTTGAGTGCTGGGGAGCGCTATCGCTCTCCTCTCGATTTGTGCTAAAAATATGAAGAGCGCGATCGTGCTCCTATTTGTTAGTATAAATCTGGAATTCATTATACTTGCCAAACTGGCGTAGTACATTTTTTTTTCAATACAATTAGTTAAAATTGGGTGAAGTATAAAATTTCTATTTTTGGTTCGGCAAAATGTGACATTTTCTTCCAAGTTGGAGCAGTTGGAGCACTATTCGGGATTACATAAGAAAAATAGAATTGATAAAAAAGTAAAGTTTTGTAGTAACATGAGCTAAAACACCATCACAGGGTATACATTAAAAAAGAAATGCCTGTAAAAAGAAAAAAAACACAGTTCTTAAAATTCATCTATTCTCCATCAAATATACCGCCATCTACTACAACCAGTCTTAAGCGATAAAATATAAAACTTTCAATATTTTGTTTTTTTTTCTGTAATGACAGGATGCCACACTCTATTAAACGTCTTTGAAATATCTATAGGTCAAAATTTTGAGCTCTATAGTTCCAACGTCCCGCAAGAAAAGTCAGCAAGTCTTCCGATGAACGTCTAGTCTGGAAGCAATATTAGCGATAATTGATGAGCTGAATGATTTCTGGATACTTCATCAATTTGGAATTAAAAACCTTTGGAAGAATCAAAGGGATTGCAATTGGTCGATAATTTGAGAAATCGCTACTCTATCCTTATTGGGAACAGGCTAAAAGTGGGCTAGTTTTCAAGCAATTGGAGAATTACTAGTTGAAAAAGGCAAATATAATATTGCATTACTTTGTGCAGACGGTCACTTTAAAATTTTATATCGTCAAAACGAGGCCGAGCACCAGCACTATTCTTGGGACAGGGATAAACAAGGCTTCTGGCATCAAAATTCCCAATTATAATAGTAAATATTACTATTGTTACAAAAAAAAAATACTCTTACTAACAAAAAAAGCTTCGTTCGGTGTTGCCGTGTTTTCTTATGAAAAATATAAAACATTTGATTCAGGAAAATCGGGGGATAAGATTTTTTGAAAATACGGGGAAGCAACAAATACGATTAAATTATTTTTGTATTCCACAAAACAAAGCCAAAGCCCATTACAAGTTTTTGCACATATATAGATAAGGCATAGAGCTTCATAATAAAAATACAAAAAAAAATGTGCCAGAGTTCCATAGTAGAAAAAAAAATACAAAAAAGAAACTGATAGAAGTCTGTAATAGTTAATAATTTTTTTTTTTTGAAAAAAATACTATTACATAATAAACATTTTTTTTTGTTTGTTTGGTGCTGGTATATTTTTTTTTGTAAAAAATGTTAAGTATTAGGCTTCATATGGCGTTTGAATCAGAACAATCAGTTGCACTGTTCTCGAGATATAATTTTTTGAAAATGTCGTTACACCGTAAAATCACGCAATTTGTAACCCTCCTAGCGGGTGGTTGGGGCGTGGTGTGGTACGGGACAAAAAATACGGATGAACTACTTTTCCATTTCATGCAAACTGTGAAAGTTTCATTCAAATCAGAGATATAAAGTACTCCGCATTTTTATCATAAGTGGAAGAAAATTATTCAGCACTCAAACGGTTAAGAATTGTTCAGATTGAAGTTTTAAGCGGACAGAAATTTCAGTTGTAATCGCAAAATTTTATCAATGATAGAACGTGTCCTAAAAAATTTTTTGATTGCTTAAAGAACGAAACGAGATATATGCAACGGCCCTTGAGAGTGTCTGTTTCTCTAAACCCTCCTACCTATCTCGCATACTTGTACAGATTATTAGTGGTTAAAATTGTTATACTACATTCTGTAAATTTCTTTGGTATAAAATTTTAAAAGTCTCAGTGGATAAGTTAAAACGGTCATTGCTTGCTAGACGTTTCTATTGTACGAAAGAGTTCGCCTGTTTTTTTTTGTAGCTCTCCCCTTATTTTCAGTTATTTGAATATCGCTTGTTATTACAACTATTATTAAACAACTAAAACGTTGTAATTGATCTAAGACCATTCTTATGATACCCTAACTAAATGAATGTCCGTATTTGATTATAAAATGGTTTTTCGCATCTATATTTCTAGCACGGCACGTCGAATAATAAAAATTATTATTACTTCATAGAATTATATATTCTGCAGAGCTTTTCAGTACAATAAAAACATTTAAGACTGGTCATTTTTACAGTATACGTAAAAAATAACATCAATAGAGTGGTTACCCGATTGTGTTCATGTTTAGAGTTCCGTCCAACAAAAGTAAAAAAGCGAAACCCTTATATAATCATTAGTCGGCTAGTGCTTCCGTTTGTCTGTCTGTCACAGACGTTTTTCTCGAAAACGACATGACGTAGGAATTTGAAAATTGGTACAATCTTAGATCTTTGTGATGCGCATATATTTCAACAGTAAAAGTTAAGTTTTTTAATTTTAATTGGGTTATTGGGTCCTTTCATGAAGAAATTGCAATTTTTTATCGATAACCCAACATTTGATAGAACCAC
Source organism: Dioctria rufipes (assembly GCA_963924295.1). Classification (NCBI taxonomy): domain Eukaryota; kingdom Metazoa; phylum Arthropoda; class Insecta; order Diptera; family Asilidae; genus Dioctria; species Dioctria rufipes. Next base: position 237,309,693 of record OZ002741.1, on the reverse strand, counting down.
CTTAGAGAATTAAAAAAAAATGGTGAATTGGTTATAAAGTCATAGCCCAAAATCTATGAAAAAATACCGCCTAATCTTCTCGGTGTCTAATGCTAAAATGTTGATATTATTTGGGTTATTTAGTAGGCATTGAGTCAACGAAAACAAGAAATCTGAAAACAACGTTTTTCGTCATGCCGTATTCACCGACATATACATATAACATGGACTGCCTGATTTTCTATTTCATATTGGGCTACTTTTGTTGGCAGGGGTGTGAGAATTATCTTAATTTCAAGTTTTACTTTCGCTTTAATATTCATATTAAAAGTCCAATAAATTACAGATTCATTCGAAATTATTTCTATTCTTGGAAGTTTATCTCTTACAACATCAAATATTTCTTAAACTTGATTTTTATAGAAATAAAATTAAGCAATTTTTGTCTGCCTGTCCCTAAAGGTAGGTATGGGGGACAGAGAAAGGATTACAAATATTGTATTGCCATCTACTTCTATTCTATATATTCATTGATAAAACTACTGAACTGTGTTTTGTATATAATTTATTATTTGAAGTTCAGCGGAAAAAAGTATTTAAACTAAAAAGAGACAACTATTAAAAATTGATATCATAATAATGTCAAATAATGTAAGCAATTTCAGTAGTATCAGCAGAGCGAAGCTGTTCATAAAGGCTAAAACACAATGTGAGCGACACGACAAAAACGCTGTCAATTGGGTTCTATTAACAGGGCAGTGTATGGTATAAAATACAATGCTGACGAGATCGCTCTACGTTGTCGTCGAACTTAAATGAAAATTGAAATTTGTCGCACGTATAGGGTGCGTTTAGCAAAATTGTGATTTTGGGTTGCGATCATATGTATTGTTATACGTTCATTACAATTATATTTATTACTTGATAGATTAAAAATATCAGCAAATAACAACGCCTTGGAGAATATCAAAGTTGGTTGAAAAAAAAAAATGGAAGAAAAGTTTATTGAGGTGGTAAAATGCCACCGTATTGTAATCTTATATAACTCTTCTTCTATGTTGGTTCTGTTTTTTATCTTCATTAGCACAAACAGCCACACTTGCTACTTTAATAATCTTTTTTAATTTATTCGTAGAATTTTTTTCTATTTTTAATTTAGAACACAAATAACAGAATAAATTTAATTAGAGATTGACAGCTCTTGTCGCTCACGGACATTTTGTACGGCGTTTTTGTCGTGTCGCTCACATTGTGTTTTAGCCTTTATACAGCGCAGAATGAAATTCGAACTTTGAAATTAAAATAACAAATCGCCATAACAACGCCAAATCAACAACTGGCATTATCAAAACAATAAATTCGAAAAAAGAGACATCTGTTGCACCACTTGATTGCTTCGAAACCAAATATTAACGTTCTTGGTTTTTAGATCATGAAGTTTGAAAAAAATACTTTGTTTTTTATTAGCATTCAAAAAAAATATTTAATCAGGAAATAACACTAAAACATGTTAGTTATGATAAAAAGAAGTATGGAGCATTTTCAACGCCATCTACATTCTAGTAACTCGACATTTCAGTTTGTAAGCTTTAGAAAATGGCAGCGTGAAAATAAAATAGGCTCCATTTTCATGCAGCTCCACTCTGCGCTATTCTGCGCCATACAGAGATGATGATATGCATTACTGTGTCTGTAAAAAAAAAAGGATGCCAGTTGCAACTCTACGCCACTCTAACCCACTCTGCATTGTGAATGCGGAGTCAGTCTCATAGTTGTTGGAAGAATTCAATTGGCAGTGTCAAATCATATATTGAAATATGAATGTTTTGTATGGCAATCTAATAGAGAAGTTACCTGTCCCATTTTAAAACTTAAATTTATTTCTTTTTATAAAGGTGTGTGCAAAATTTCAGCTCTCTATGTAAACACGTTCTCGATTTATGAAAAGAATGGACAGATGAGCAGATGGACAGACAGATCCAGTTCCGGATCTTGGAAAGTTTTTAGTGGGTGGTGGTGTTGGTGGGGGGGGGGGGGGGTTGGCCTAGGCGTTAGTGCCACTCCCACTAACAACAATCTTTATTTGGGGAAAATTTTATTATAAGTTCCAGGGTATACTAGATACCATATGTATATGATAGATGACTTATTATATACTGCATACCCTGGAACTAGAACTACAATTATTAAAAACAATTTGAATTTGAAGATTTGGGATTTTAGATTCAAATAACAATTAAGATATAAGTCTTAATTGTCGTTTGAATCTTAGTAATTAATTAAATAAGTAATTAAATAAATAAGTAATTGAAATACAGTTTATTTTATTAACACAGAGAATACGAAATAAAAAATTTATTATGTTCAAGATTAGTTTTTTTTTTTTAAATTTTAATCGCTTTCAGATGAATCTTCCCGGCTTAACGACTAAAATTTAAGACGGTTTAAAAAACTCTTGGTAGGAATTCTGCCATTGAAAGGACTTAGCCGATTTTTTAGTCAGATTCAAAAGCCTTAACTGCGACCAAAACGGCTAAATTTAGCTGGCATAAACATATTTTTCTGACAACTCTGTGTTTGTGCCTGCTGTCCACCGACATGTAATGACTAATAAGAGTGGACTGAGCGTTCTTGCTTCAAAAATGGCACAAACTTTGAACAGGCCGTGAAATACTAAATTGCGTACAATTGTACACCGATTTATAATATATAATTATTTGTCGATTAGTCACACTAAATATGTTGAAAAATAGAATTGCATTAAATGAAAATTGTCTCGAAAGTTATTAAACTTTTTTTAATTAACGTAAAAATGAATTTTTAATATTACTGAAAAATTTGCTCCTCTGCAGATTTGATAATTAAGCTTGAAGGAGATTGACGTATATAGGTAATATGTTTGTCTGATTTTTTTTGTCAATTCTAATCAAATGCATTCCATTTAATACAACCATACTATTCCCAAAGCTGGTTACAGTTCAACGTACATTTCGAGGTTGAAGGAGACAAACAAATTTTACCCAAAATTTGTGCCATTTTTGAGTGCAGATTAGATAGGAAGGCTCAGTCCACTCTTATTGTATGTCAGTGCTACTGTCTTATATTTTGTCTGCAATCGAGATAGGATTGGTGCATGGTGGCGAGCATAGGGTTGCCAGCCTTAGTACATTTGTACAATTTTGAATTCATTTCATCTATGATACAAATGTACAATTCGAGGATTTGGTGGAATTTATAGTTTAATTAGTTTACAGAGGCTTACAGATATAAAATTGAATAGAAAGTAAATTGACTGGCTGTATATAAGTACAATGCAGAGTATGATGTCGACGAATGAGCTTTTATATACCGGAAAGAAGACTGAATTGTGAAGTGCGGTCTGAAAAAATCTCCAATTCTTGTAATTAGATTTTTTCTCATTTAGTTCAGTTCACAAGTCCGGTATTGCCGCCCCTTAAAACTAGTGCCCGGGCAAGGGCTGTACTGTGCTGTACCGTTCTCTCGCCGCATAGATCCGGGCCTGGACAGACGGACGGACCGACGGACATGAATAAATCAAAATAATTATTAATATTACGCGAAGTAGGGAATGGGACGGGTGTCCAATCAATTTTGCCCTAAGAGTATTATGAATGAAAATCTATGTACATAAGTATACTCTATATTTACACTAGGGTGTAAAAAACGTGTAAAATAAATTATGTGGAGGTATTTTTTTTTATTTTTATTTTTAAACGATCTTCTCAATGTTGTCCAGGACGTATCTATTCATCTGATGCTATGCTGATGATGTGCAGATTTACTTCAGCAGACCAATTGGGTTACAAGAGGACTGCGCTGCTCGTATAAATGTGGATTTGCATCGCATATCTGAGTGGTCACTTGAAAATGGGTTGATTTTAAATACCAATAAGTCGTGTTGTACCTATGCCCATCTATAGAAATGCTCTTGAAACATCTGATAAGCCTCCTGTTTTACTTAATAATGTTATCTTACCGTATCAAAACTCGGTCAGCAATCTACGAGTTGAACTGAATTCTAAGTCATATCACCAGTTATGGGTCCATTGATATCATCTCTCAACTAAGATGCGCATGAAATTAGTAAGAACACTTATTGCACCTCATTTCATGTACGGTTCCATATTATTTCCTCCAAAGCTAGACTCAGTCTGCCGCAGAAGACTTATAGTAGCATTTAATGACTATATACGATTTGCTTATAATCTGCCGCGTAGTGCTCGTATCTCAATGCACTCAAGCTCTGTTCTTGGTCACTCACTAGATACTCACCTTGAACATTGTGATCTGTTCTTTTTGCATAAATTAATATTTAATAAGTGTCCCGAATATCTATACAAGAAATTAAGATTTATGAATTCATCCAGAAGTATTGGTTTTCTCCTTCCTCGATGTAACCCACATTATGACGAACGCTTTTATTTTGTTCAAACCCTACGTAAGTGGAATCTACTGCCGTTTGACCTTAGGGCGGTGGGCTCTGGCAGATAATTCCTTCAACGATTAAAGTCCTTTTCATCTAATTACTGTACATCCTGGTTCGTCGTTATTGCTATTTTATTATACTTTGTTAATTTTTATTAGATCTTAATTTTTCATCTTTCTTATTTGATTATTTTAATTTTTACTATTATTATATATTTTTCTTTCTCCTTGTCCCTTCTTCTATACATATATGTACTAAAATTTCTTTCCAGTAATTAGGTTTATTCTGCTTGCTATTTGACCATTATATTTTCATTTCAATTATATATATATATCGTTAGTCTTTATTGGTTTTTCTGTATATTTAAATTCTACCTCTTATCTGTATGTTAACAAGATTATGTAATCTTTATACAGTAGCCAGCAATAAAAGTATTATTATTATTATTATTTATAGCAGGCAAGAGACAAATTAAACATTTATATATAATTTCAAACAAATATTATTTAATATTAACAACTATGGCCGACCAGCAAAAGACTGGAAAACTTCGATTTTTAGTTTAGAATTTGTTGCGGCAATGAAAAACTCCTGATAGAATAACGCTCCAGTGTAGAGCATTTACTACAAATCAGATGCAGTTTTGCTCAAGAAGGAGCCTATCAATAAGGAGTAGAAGCTTTATTTTCACAGCAGCGCACATCTGAATATAAAAAACCTTTTCTTAATTATCCATAGATACGCAAATCGATAAACAGCTTTATTAGGCCAAATAATGATTAACTAAACAAAACCAAAAAAAAAAAAAAAAACGAATGGTTTGAGGCTATAATTAAAACCTGGCTTTGATCTAGCTCAGTAGTATTTTCTTATAAATCATCAGCTCCAATTTTTAAAGGTCTATGCCATCTTAAATTATATATATGTACATATCTCATTAGAAAATTTGTAAATTTTAGATATTTTTTTCCCAGCAATTGAGAAATTATTTTATTATTATTGTTATTTGCAGACAGACTTCCCGCCTCTCATCTAGTTACAGCGACCGAAAATATCTTTCGTGACATTACCTCTAAATCCCCTAGAACACCTATTTGCCATTTACTGATTGTTATATAGCCTATGACGTTTTTGGGGGCCATTTTTCCGACATACTCTGGCAGTGGAAATGCCTTTCCTAGATGTCTTAACCTTATACGGCACAGAGTTTCATAGTCACACAGGACATGTTCCGCGGTTTCATCGTCTTATTTACAGAATCGACAGGTCTCATCATCGACCTTACCCATCTTCTTCAGATGATATCTAAGTGTGCAGTGCCTGCTTAACTTTCCATTTTGGACCTATCCATGTACTATTTAAGAGATCCTTTTTCAAAGGTTAGGTCCACAGTGTGCCACTATTGACAGTCCCCCAAGATCATCTTAAATGGTGTTTGAAAGTTATGGCGTTTCGACATATCGTCTGAAATTGGGTTAGCCATCGGGTCCTCTATGGTATCCTGGAGGACTTGCAGGTGGGCAACCAAATTATTTGTATTTTGGTGTCCTGCCCTTTGTAGCCTAATTGCAGTAAGTATGGCCTCTTACCTAACATGCAAATGTAAAGGTAGTAGGTCCAACATTGCCTCTGAGACCGCAGTTGGGCAGGTTCGCATGGTACCGGTTATTCTTAGACATGCAAGCCGTTGTAGTTTTTGCAAACTGGCTTAAGCCGTCTTTTGTTTTATTTTTGGCCACCAAACGACTTAGGTGTATGCGACCATGGATCTTATAATAGATGCGTATGACCACAGAGTAATTTTTGGTTTAAGATACCAAAGCCTACGGTATGTCCATGTTGCCACTGTAGCCTTATCTAGTACTCTTTTTAAGTCGGAGGTTCAGGTATCTAATTCCACTACTGTTCCCTCAAGAGATGGTGCTTGTAAGTAAAGCTTCCTTTTTCTCGTGAAGGGAAAAATTATTGTCTTACCAGGATTAGATCGAAGTCCCATTATTTGGCACCAGTCGCAAATTATGTTTAGGGCTTTCTGTAATAGATCAGAGATTATTATTAGGCGAAATGAAGTTAAACTGATCAGACGGTAGGATTCGGGTAGTACAGGTAAACGCCCTCCTCCTTTAGGTGTAAATGCTACTTTAACTTCCTTCCACGTCCTTGGTATATACCCTAGAGTATAACTTAATCTAAATGTCTTAATGAGATTTGGCAGTATCTGTTCTAGCCCTTGTTGAAGTAGTCCTGGAAAGATAACATCAGGTCCAGGCGATTTGAATGGCTTTAAGGAGTTGACGGCCCATTTAACTTTCCTTGGGGTGAAGATTCTGCCAGAGAGGCCTTTAACCCTAATGGATGGCCTGCATTCACGTCTTAGCTCTTCAGGGACTTCGTCGTCCTTGCATAACTCTCGAATCAGAAAAATGAGTTTGTAATAACAAACTTACTGTTTCTTCTCGGCTACTCGTGTAGCCACCATCGACTTAAATGAGCCTAAAATTCTCAAATATTTTTTAAATCGAAATCTGCTGAGATGCTGAACTCTCTGTCGTGTTATTTAATCTGAAAGAAATCAATTTAATTTTAAGGAAACAGTAATTTCCTATCAACAAAATTTAAATCCACTACCATGTAACTCAGTTCATGAGTATATTAAAGTTTTAGTAGTATTTTAGGTTTTGTATTCCAACTTCCCAGGTAATTCTATGGAACATTATATTAACCTTGAGCGATACAGCGAACGTCGTCATTAAGCAATGTAGAAATTTTCACATTCGTAAAATCAAGAAAATCCCTGCAACAACAAGATCAGAAGTAAAACTTTTAGAATTTCCACGTTATGAAAACACCACAAACATTAAGCTCTATTTTCCAGCTCAAAAGGCTTTTATTAAAACCAATAAAATTACCAATTCCCACCTACTTGTAAATAGGAAAATTGCAAAGCTCCTTCACCTGAAAAGGTTCCGTCGACCAAAGCTTCAGGAACTTTAGTTTGCTACAGCATAAAATTTGCCTCTCAATTTAATGATAATAATAACACAAGACTGCAGTTTTCTGCATAATATTATCACCCCTCTTCTGCCTCCCGACTGACTTTCATGTAAATTTTCAAAGCAATTTTTGTTATCTCAAGTCATCTGTGCATATACGTTAGGTTTTGTTGTTACGATTCCATGCAGAATTTCAAGGGACTTGAGTTAGAAGTACATTAGCGTTGCAAACTTCAAAAACCACCAGAATGAAGACAAACGGAAAAATACAAAATCCATGTGTTCCATTGAGTTTTGTTGAGTTCAAATATTTATAGTTAAAGAGTTACAAGACTGTTTCATGTAAATTATAAACAACGTTTTAAGCGACAACATTCTTGCTTTAAGAAAGACACAAGCATTTCAATTTGATATCTTCCTTTTTAAAGGATCAAATATTATAGTTTCAAAGAACAAATGATTTCCTTGAAAGAACGAATAATTTTAATATAGACTATTTTAGTTTACCTGCTTAAAAACTTTGTAATTTAAGTACATGAACATTGATTTAGGAAAAAATATAAAAATCGTTATAACAATTCCAAAAGCACAAATGTTTTTTGAGCTTGTTTTCCGAATTTTGACTAAAATATTTTAACGGTTGTTGGTAGCACTGCTGTCAAAAAGAACTGAGAGTGAAGCACATGGATTATATTCGTTGGTAGTATGTAGATTAATAACGTTATGTCATGCACTTCAGTTTCTTTTACAATTCTTTTAGTCCAAGTTATATATAAATATGTAATGTTCATAATAGTCCAGTGCAGAGCTGTAAAATTCAAGTAGCATTACGATTATCATTTCCAATACCAAGTATTTAAGAATTGATAATTCCCAGTACTAATACTGCTGTATTGGAATTAAAATTTTACCGTCCCATTCCCGGAATTGCAAATAATACTTTAAAATACTGGAAAGCAATTGAATTTGCGGTTCCATTACAAAAATGCTTAGAAATATCCAAAAATATTTAAAAAGTATTTTGGCATTGCTTTCAATTCTTTTCAAATACTTTCAATTACTTATAATCACTTCGAAATTTTCAGTATATACTTTTGAAAATGCAAATGAACCGAGAAGCCTGATTTTTAGATATTGGGCCACCAAATTGGAACATAATAAACGAGGCAATGGAGGAAATTTACTCTTTTCTAAAGGATAATTCCGACGAATGTCAATTTTCTCTGAATGAAATGTTGAATCAAATAAAAGGAGAATTCGTTCCTGATATCAGAACGTTACAAAAAGAATTACAAACAAAGTACGGAGACGATTTTCTGAAATTGTGGTGTGCTAAAATTCGTAATTTTTGTCTAGAAAAAAGGAAAAGAAAATGCCATTGCAGGTATTAACATGCTCTACAAGTTTGATAATGGACATTTTTTCGATATGTATCCCGAGAAAGAAGAAACAGCAAAAAATAAGTGTCAGTCTCTTAATTTTGAGGGTTCCGTACCCAAAGGGTAAAAACGGGAACCCTATTACTAAGCCTCCAATGTCCGTCCGTCCTTCACCGGGCTGTATCTCATGAACCGTAATAGGTAGACAGTTAAAATTTGCAAAGATGGTATATATCTATTACCGCTACAACAACAAATAATAAAAATAAAATAAAATTAATAACTAATGTTGGCCCCATACAGGAAACGTATTTTTTTGCGTATACATAGTGTTAAATTTTATACGATGGTACGGAACCCTTCGTGTGTGAGTCGGACTTGAACTTGGCCGGTTTTTGTTTACTTTCTCGTCTGATATCTCATCAACGATCAACGTTACATGAAAAATTGGTATCATGACGAAGACCCGAATTATCGGACACAAATAAAATTTACCTATTTTTTCAAGATGGCGGAGAAAGTTCATAGGAAATCTTGGTCTAAAATTTTAAGTTAAGCTTTTCTAAGTTCCGGTTCCATTTACAAATGTGTTTGGAAAACCTATTTATGAAAAATGATAAAAATTGGTGTGTATACATGAAAAAGTTTTTTGGAATGCGAGGAAAATAACACGGCTTTTCGTTATTTTTGGTTTAAGAATAAACGCAACACCTTTTGCAAAAATCTAAGCCCGATTGCATTTCACCTGAAGGTTTTCTAATATCTTGCCGAAGGCTTCAAATTAATATTATAAAAATTGTGGAAAATAAAAAGGGGGAACAAAATTTTGCAAATATATTCAGCCTTAAGTACCTTTCTTTTCATAATTAATTTTTATTTATGAACGACAGTTTGGGCAATAGGACGGATTAAATAATCACTTTGCCATAAGACCCACGGTCACATACGCTTCAGTAGTTTGGTGACCAAAAACTAAACAAAAAGCAGCTCAAGCCAGTTTACAACAACTACAACGGCTTGTGCATGTCTAGAAATAACTGGTGTCATGCATACTTGCTCAACTTTAGCCTTAGGGGCTATACTGGATATACCCCCGTTACATTTGTATGTTTTGCATGTTATGAAGGAGGCCGTCCTCAGTGTAATTACTCTGCATAGGTAAAATCTTCTGAGTACGAACAATTTGGTTAGCTACAAGAAAATCCTCCAAGAATTCCTATGGGGCCCGATGTTTAAACCAATTTCAAACGTTATGCCGAAACGACATACGCACACCATTCAAGGTCATCTTAGGGGACCGTTATCAGTGGCATTTTGGATTTTCCCTTTCAAAAGGGATTTATTAAATGGTACGCAAATGGATCCAAAGGAAAGAAAGCAGACGTGGGCATATTTGTGACGAAAATCCATATTGCAATGGCACTGGGAGCTTTTCCATTCATTTTTCAAGCAGAAATACACGCCACAGAGCGAATTAATTCACCAGCATATTTATGGAACAAAAATTGACATAATATCAGCCCGACAAGCAGCAGTCAAATCGTTAAATTCGTTTACCTTTGAGTCTAAGCTGGTCTTAGACTGTATTACTATCTTGAAACAACTAGCCGAAGCAAATAAAGTGACCCTGATTTAGGTGACATGACATGAAGGTAACGAAATTGCGGACCGCCTTGCAAAAGAAGGAACCCGATCTCCATTTATTGACTCTAAGTCTGTTTTTGGACTCCCAAAAAGCCAAGTCAAGCTTTGGGAGGAAAGAATCAATATCTCACACTGGAAAAATTTCCCGGGGCGGAGATAAGCGACGGAGCTAATCAAGTATTCGCAAAAGAGGACTAAAGTGTCCCTCACGTTCAGCAGAAAGGAATGAAGTACTCCCTATCAGATATAATATACTTGTGTCAGATTTTTCCAATCTTTGGTATGGCGTTTAGCTCCCTCCATGATTTTGATTCTGTCTGTACTAGTAAAGTACAAGAAAAGCTTTTCAAAAGAGCTTGAAAGCTTTTCTGTACATAAACAACTAGCGCCAGAATAAGCATCAGCCACTCAGCCACTGAGTAGCTCTGGCCCCCAGCTATATAAAGCACGCCAGTCGGTGACAGAATTCAGTTTTGTCAGCGAAATTCCCGTACTAGCAAACCTGATACGTCGAGTGAGATAATCCCCCGTGTCTTTTCCGAATTATCGCGTCGAGGTTAGGGAGAGCTATCCAGCCTTGACATTGCACTGGTACGTCGTGTGAAGAAATCCCCGTACCATATTGACCGTATTCCCACGTTTTCCCACGATTAGTGAGAACTATCCCACCGCGATATTGCACTGGTACGTCGTGTGAGAGATCCCCATACCATACGGCTCTGTTAGAATTATTCGGAATAACTCATTTCATTTGGTACGTCGAGTGAAGAATCCCCGTATTAGTCGTGCCCTACTTGTTTTAAACTAGAGAATATTTCCGTTGGTACGTCGAGTGAAGGGTCTCCGTACCCGGTAACCAAGTCTCCTTCGGAATACCATCTGTCTCCCTCTCAGGCTATTTTGTTTAATAAAGAATTTATTAATATGTATATTGTAACTGAAGGATTTTCATTTATAAGAAACCCTGATCCGACGAGCTATCCGCAGCCATCCCACCAAAACTCTGTTACATTCTTTTCAATATTGGCAAAATGTCATCCATTGAGACGATTGGGCCTTAATTTTGGTGTCATATCTGTACACACGTTTGACCGGTTCTGGATGGTTGACTTCATTCAGAAATTTTTTTTTCTGCCACACGTCTTATACTACCTAAAACATCTTCACGGCACTCTTGGCAACGTAGTAGATACTTCTAAATACTTGTTTTATTTATAGTCCCAAAAGCAATATGCAACATTTCCAATTTGCATTCAATTTTGCTTTAAGAATGGAATAAAAAAGGGGAGCTTTCATTATTCCGTTCGTAAAGCAAAATTGAATGCAAATTATTTGTATCAACACGTGTAGCCTTTTCGACAGCCAACAATAAAGTAAGCATCCAATATGGCTGCTAATGTGAAGATACGTAAGGTACAAGGGTATGTACCAATACAAAAATACAAAATTGTAGCAATTGGACTTATACAGCCAGCAAAATTAAAAAAATTTGCGTATTTTTTTAACATAGCCTCGTAAGTATGTATTTGCTTGTGAAAAACTAAGAAAATTTCGTTATCTTTCCCAGAATAAAAAACAAAATTGTGTGAGTACGTGAAATTTCTATCGTTGGAAGGAATGGTGATTTTATAATGTTCTGATCTAAAGTACAAAATTGTGGGATATTTCAGGGAATAACAGCATATTGCTATTTTCAACCTATGTAAGTAGATTTTAAATTTAATATACGACCCGCGGTTGCGCCCCGCGTACCGTCCCGGGCTGAGATGTTGCCAACGTGCTTCTTTGGCTTTTGAATTAAAGCTGTCTTTTCTAGTATTCAATGGAAAATGATTAAATTTACCAAGGAGTTGCATCGACGTCTCTATACAGGGTGTTTCATAACTGGTGCATAATTGCTGAGGTGGAGACAATCAAAAAATTATAAGGTGGGGGTGGTGGGGGGGGGGGTGTAAGACGTGTCGTTTCGGCGGTAGGGGGTTTAAGATTTTTATTACTTCTTCCACTTTACTCCCTGTAACTTTCTTGATATACATCCTATCAAGGTGGGATTCATCTCAGATGATAGATGATAGCAAACCGTCTAAGTATGTACAGTATACAGTATACAGTTTTATTACAAGATTTAGAAACCCCGGAATGTTACCTTTAATTTGACTGCCTAAATGCAACCGTTTTTGAGATATTCCCGTTTCTATGATGCATAATTTCATTAATTTTGCTACTGACGATGGTAATCGCGCCTAGTATTATGCAATTCTACGCAAAATTAACAAAATTAATGAAATTATGCATCATAAAAACGGGAATATCTCAAAAACGGTTGCATTTAGGCAGGTACATGTGCTTAGTCAAATTAAAGGTAACATTCCGGGGTTTCTAATCTTGTAATAAAATTGTATAATTATCATGCATTTTGGCGGAAAAATCGTTAAAATTTGAAAAAATTAGGAATTCTTTTCCAATTTTTTGACTTTGACTTCCGACGGTGACCGGAAGGCTGATTGGGCATTCACTGGAAAGCTTAGACGGTTTGCTATCATCTGAGATGATCCCACTTTGATAGGGTGTATATCAAGAAAGTTACAGGGTGTAAAGTGGAAGAAGTACTAAAAATCTTAAACCCCCCCCCCCCAATACCGCCGAAACGACGCGTCTTACCCCCCCCCCCCTTTCACCTTATAATTTTTTGCTTGTCTCCACCTCAGCTATCAAACCCTTGAGTTTGGTGCACCAATTATGAAACACCCTGTATGTTCACTACCTCAACAAGGGGCCCGAACCCAAAGCCAGTCTTTGTCAGGGCATTTCTTAGATTGGATTGGAGGTTTAATCCAACGGCTTTCACCAATGACTTCCTAAAACTAAATCCCAAAGTATAAATTTTTAACTATTTTTTTCTTCTGGGAAAGTTTTAGGATCTATAGGGATGCTCCTGGATAATTTTGGGCTCCAGAAAGTGAATATAATATTTTCTTTAACTCAGTTTTTTTTTTTTTTTTTCAAAAACATGTATAAAATTTAAAAAGTTAAATCTTTGAAGTCTTCGGTTTAAAATTATTTATCACAGCACTCTCTTTAGATTTTCGAACTTTTGTTCAATTATTCCCACCGAAAATGGCTTAACATTCTTAATTGACCAGAAACACATTGCATACTCTTAGGCATTTTGGACACGGTCATTATTTTAAAGCTAATTTTAGGCTCTTATTTTTTTAATAATTTATATTTTTATTATTCGCTATATCATACCTGCTGATATCCTAATTGAATAAACATATGACATCAAACAAATCATCAAATAAATAATATTTTCAACAAGATTTCACACATTCTCGTAGACATCTAATTTGGGTGCATATGAAGTTGGTAAGTGTAGCATAAATCATAATTAAAGCTGTCTAAATCTTATCTTACCTTATGCACGAAGTTCTTGTTTGCTATGCAACATACATTCTACTTTATTCAGTGGATATGCACCTGTTATGTTAGAATGTTTATATACGCATCAGGTAAACTTATAGCCCCAGCTCTATGCTCATAAGTTTGTGCTTGTCCCCTATTCCACCTTGGAGAATATAACAATTTCAAGCCTCAGCGATTCAATTCTGGTCTAATTACATTGTTATCTGAACTGAACGATGCCAGGAATCGACGGTTTATAGCAGCAAGCCAAAAGATTAATTCTAGTCAAATTACATTTCCGTGTACTTCAATTAGTCCCCCAAGGCTTTAAAAGCTCTGGAGTCGAACAAAACTGATGCAGTTTAGGGGAATCATTTCACTGTGCCTGGCTTTCCATCTATTGAGTGTTATTTTTGATAATAATTACGCTATTAATTTTCCATGCCTGCAGTTAACTATCAATTAGGGTTAGAAATGAAACAGTTGTTTTGTTGGAATGTAGTATGTATTATGAACATTTTCATTTGTGTGACTGGTTTTTGTGTGTGTATGTGAGAATGTGTCCATTTCATTGTTTTTACTAGATTGCATGTAATTTAGAATGAATTTATTAGTAGGTATACTATGTATGTGGATTGCTGGCCGCTTAATTTCATTTTCTTTTTCAAAAGGCGGAAATTTTAATTATTTTCATATACTTTCTGTTCTATTCTTATAAGCATTACCATCTACCATCCACCCTGGATTTTGTATAGCTCAAGGGAGTTGTAAGCGAATTCAATTTACATATGTAAGAAATACTGCTAATAAATGTCACCTCGGCTTACTGTATGTATGGCTTTTGAAAGGATATCTGTCAATCTATTGATAACTGATTCAAAGGATTTTCTGACTTATCTTTGCTAAAACAGATTGGGGTTTTTCTTCAAATTGGAGAACAGTAACAAATGAAACTGTTATAGGTATCGACTGACGACTAAGCCAAATGCTCTGACTGTTGTAAGACTTCCATTCCAAGCATAGCAGTAAATTTCCTGCATCTGTTTTTAAACCATTTCGAATTTATGAGGAATGAGAGGACGGTTTCGCTAACCAGGTCCGGCTCTAGTTCTCCAATTCTTAGACCAGAGCCTGCTGTTGGCGTTACCACCTCAATGATCTGGTTTCTCATTAAAGAGGATGTTCGAAAGAAGCATAAGCGTACATGAACCTAGTTTTTGCTGGCTGGCAAAACCTTCCACTTACTACGTCTTCAATAAAATGTATTGACTTCGTTGCATTTGTGAAGTTGATAACTGCAAGGCAGTGGCGAACCTGCTTTGCAAGAGTAGCAGAGTTGCTTGACGCGTAAAACTGAGTTCTTGAAGATCGAATCTGTGCGATAATTGAGGTCTGAGAGTCAAATTTGGTCCAATCCGGGGTTACCTAATCATCCTGACTGGGGCTGATCAACTTCGGAGCCTGAAATATTAAAAATCAAATCCACTCGTTCTTATGAAGGGTTCACGGCAGTAAACTGGCTCTGTGGTTAGATGCATTTCGTAGTTCCTGGCAGTCAAGATGTCTTTATGATGATCTTACTGATGCAATGGGAGCCGCTGCAAGCTGTTGCTATGATGGTATGCGCCACGTCAGTCCAGGATGTTTCTATAATAGTCTGCACTGGTATTAAACTTGGAGGAAGGCTCAATCTTGATACTAAGTCAATCTTATATCCACTTCATGATTAAAGGTCAGCCTTTCATTCCTCATGATCCCCATTTGACCAGAAATCCACTAAAGGGCACCTTGTTGTGGATATACAGCTTATCCGCAGACGACCTGCTGTTCCGCAGTAACTTAGATGTTATCTGAGAGCCTCTCACAGCCATCAAGGCTACCTGACTATCCGAAATGCTAGCGATGTCCTTTCCTATGATCTCCATATCAAGGGTGTGGGTTTATGTGGGCCAGAGGGTTTTCCCTTTCCATCCCTACACGCCAATAAGCAAAGGGAAGAATCAGTACACCCGTCCTCCCAACATCCCCTTGAGTGCAATCTGCACACAAGGCTTTTTACATCTGCGTGAGTTATTAGATTAAGGGGTGGCAGATTACGTGAGACTTCAAGAGCAACAGTAGCCGTAGATCGCATGGAGCCTATAATACCTAGGCTAGCAAGCTTTTGCAGGCCCGCCGGATCGTAGTCCACACTTGCGTCTTCGACCACCGTACAAAAGAAGCATATGTGAGCATGGGACAATTCGAGAGGTATTCAAAGACATTATGCGTTTCCTAGTGTTACTACATTGAATTCGTTTTAATATTCTTTGCGATCGAGCTGAAAGAAAATCATAGAACCGTGGAGGATTGTACAATTTAGGCGAATGAGATGCTGATAAAATTTTGGGGACGCACACATTTGATTTCCTACATCCTGAAAAAGCGTGAAAAATATGGAATATTTCTAAGGATTGTGTGTGATTCGAAGACAAGCTTATGCTGAAAATGGTTTATCAGATGAAGATAACAAGTTCCTAGCTCATAATACTAAACAAATTGCAATGTGACCGTTAGCAATTCGTTCTCATCAATTGAACTGACATAGGACTGACATAGGACTGACATACGTGAAACCTTAAAAAAATAATAAAGTGAAATAGCAAAATAATTTCTTCCACACAAAAACCGAATTTACTAATTAGAATACAATCTTTTCCTGTGTTTCGGAAAAAGGAAAAGTCGCAAATCTAGTATCGTCCATGTATCACAGTGATGAACGTTGATTTTTCAGCGAATAAGCCAGAAATAGTTGTTTATTACAACTTCAGTAAAGGTGGAGTTGTTGAGTCTGACAAGAAGTGTTCAATTTATACATGTAGTATGTAGGACCCGATGATGTCGGGCGATGGTGATGTTCTATAGGAATTTCGACCTAAGTATATTTAATGCTTATATATATATATATGTTCAACGAACACGAAAAGATAGAGGAGCTTTTCTAAAGCAATCTCTTTAGTACTGCAGCATATGCAGAGACTTGTGGTCAATAAAAGTTTGGCGAGGGAGCAAAGATTAAATTTGACCCGTATTCTTTGCTTGGTTGGATGAAAGCTCCCCGCTAGTAGTTCGACCCAAAAATGTGGATAAACATGCCATTTGTGTCACCATAAATTAAAACGGAAGTCATTTTAAGCTTTATGAAGTGCAAAAATGCTATTTGTCTTCAATGTTGAAAACAAGTGTGCAATGAGTGTGAAGAATAATTTGGCCACAAGCACTCATTGTCAAAAATTTTATATTTACAAATATGTTCGTAAGAATGAATTATTTTAGTTACACATATCTTAGATACTTGGAAATAAGATTTTCTTTTACACGAAAACTACTGCAATATTTTGCTATCCACTTTATTTCCAGGTTGACTTCTCAAATGTAAAAACGTGATAATCTGGCAATTCATTATACCCCAGATGATGAAATTATAGGGTAATGATGGTACAGTAAAATGTATTGAACACCAAATCCACTCTCCTCCACCCTACTTAATATTTAAAGTTATTTTGAATTTCGCATGTACCTCTGTCCGTTCATCTAACTGTCCATCTGGCTGTCTGTCCGGTTGTCTGTCTGTCCTCGCGATAACTCGAGAACTTAAAGAGCTGAAATTTTGTACATTGGTTTTTTAAAAGAAGTAAAGGGGACTGCCAAATTTTCATACAATTTTACGCCCGACATCAACAGACATGAGAGATGTGACCCAAGTACATGAAAATGGGTTTTCCGACGGCAAAAATGTCCCGAGAAAGTTTTCTGAATCGGGGAAAAAAAGTACACTGCCCGATAGTACTCGGCGAGAACTTTAATTTGATATACAACATACGGCATTGGAAGCACGCCCCGCAGGGGATTCCTCAGGACCGGACTGGGTCTTCAAATCGGCCCGGGCTTATAATAACAAACCAGGCCCAAAGGGTCTTCAGAAATTACATTTTTATAAAAGGCAAACAACCCAAATTATTAGGCTGATTTCCTACTGAATATTCTTTGAATATTGAATTCCATGCTAAATAAGACGAAAGAAAGAAGAAATTTATACAGGAAATTTGTATGCACAGAATATGTGTAAGAGCAGTTGGTCCTTTCACACTTAAATATATAAAACTAAAACAGTATCCGAGAGACCAACAATTTTACTTACACATCTGTAACAAGAGTAAGGCAAGTGAGGCAGACGTGGAAGCGAAGAAGCGCTGCCCGTTGAGGAAAAAAATTATTGCGGGCGAACAAAATAATATTAACAACTTTGACAAATATAAATTATTTTTGATTCTGAACTGTTAAATAAATTTTTTGTTCTCAATTTGAATTTATCCGCTTGACAAGGCTGAGGTTGGTTCGTAATCCTAACATGGAAGAAATTTTTTCCAGTGCTCCAAAATTTCCTCAATATAAAAGAAACGAAAAAAAAAGAAGCGTATCGAACTTTTTGAATCACAAAATAATGACTGATCTCAATATTGCCAAAAAACAAAAGCTTCGTACACCAATTTTTGAATTGATTGATGTTCTTTTATTCTAACTAACAAGGACATACGAAATGTTGGAACAAGTATCAGAAAATTTTCGATTCCTTTCTGACAATCTTTTTATCAAAATGTATGCCGATAGTCTGAGAAAAGCTGCTTTTGGATTTGCTTTAATCAATTCACGACTATAACATTCCAGAATCATATCAAAATGTTTAAATCGCGCTCCGACTTTTTCTGACATTGCCAATGACGATAGCTTCATGTGAACGAAGTTTCAGCAAATTGAAGTTAATAAAAAATTACATTTGATCTACAATGGGTCAAGAAAGATTGTCGAATGTGGCTGTTTTGACAGCCGAAAAAGAAATGACAAGCACTTCGAATTTCGAGAATAAAATCTTGCAAATATTTTTATCAAACTGATTTCCTAAATGTTTTTAAAAGTATACAGCAAAAAATTAATATCAACTAATATTTTTATGTGCAATAAATATTATTTACTATTCTTCTCATCATCAATTGTTGCTCAACTTTGTTCAGTCAGTTGATAGACCACGAATAAGGTTATGTTATGTTATACGTTTGCTTCAGGCACCGAAACGAGTTTTTATGGTGCTGCGTGAAAAAACTGAAGAAAGATGTGAACTCTTAACTCCTTCTTCTATACTTTTTGTTTTTGGAATCGTTTGGTAATCGCTAAGAAATTTAATCGTTCCTAATATTTTCTAATACTTATGTACTTTCTAACACTGGAAATTTGTCATTTAAGTCAAAATTCACCTGACCATGTACTATATATACTCTACTTCAAAATTGATTTACATGAAATAAAATTACTTTTTTTTTAAAGATTAGAAAATAAAAACAAAATTTAAAAATTGTTTTTATATTTGTTCTTCAATTCGAATTTGTTTTAAAAGTACTCATACGAATAGCACACCTTTGAAAGCCTTGTTGAACCCTCCTGGTAAAAAATACATTTTCCATGCGTTTTTCGAATTAAAAATGATATGATGCATAAAATAATAAAAAATGTTTTACAAAAAAGTGAATGATTTTGAAGCCACGAGAATGCCAAATTTGTCATACATGATGCTATGTTGGCAACATCCACTAGGCTGCGCGTCCTGTCAGTGTTTGTAATTTGTTGGACATTTCTGAGTATTTTTAACTCATATCTCTGCTCTTCCCAGATGGCCTCGTGGCCGTGGGCCAATTAGCTGCATTGTATTAGGCTTTTAGGTTATGCAATAAAGTACTTTTTCAATTTCAATTCACTTTCATCACTCTCCTCCCACCGCACCCACAACATTCGTCCAGAGTACATGATAAATGCGGGTGGTCGCGTTAACATGGAGAGCATCGGCCCAACGACCACCGGCCCATCGGGCTAGCGGCCGATCGCCCGTACTGCCAGTCCGGCTCTGGGGTTCCTACCCCCACCATAAAAATATGCAGAGAAAAATTGTCTGCTATGAATTGTAGCAGGTACAAAGTTGAGGTGAACAGTAAAACCCGTTTTGCAATCGATCGGATATAATCCTATCGAGTTAAAGCCGATCTAAGGTGCGAAAAAACTATTACTTCAGTTCGAATAAAAAAGAAGGAAATACTACAAAAGTGAATATGGTATGGCTATTTAAGTCTCCGCGTATAGGACTGTGCCCCCCCCCCCACTCAAGCCTTTCTCTATTTAATTGAAATAAACATTGTTAATAAAATATCTTCAGAGAATCATTGTGTCGTTTAAGACATCTCACATGTCTGTTGATGTCGGACCTATAATGGGAATTTAAGTTCGAAAATGACATAAATCGAGTAATTCTCTCGTGGGGTTGCCATACAAAAATTTCGTTTTTGGTTATACATATATTTGGACACTGCCTGAGAACGCGTCAACGTATAGAGCTGAAATTTTTTTACGCAGAGTTGTCATAGAAATAGCAAATAAAATTTAAAAAATGGACTTAATCAGACAATCCCTTGGTGATGCAATATAAAAATTTAGATATTACTACACGATTGGTTTGTATGTAGAATGTACATTAAAAAAAACCCATGACTTGGTATGATTTATAACACAATTAACTTATTTTACTTATCTATATGCATGCTCACTTTGGTACGTATAATTTCTGTCATCCATTTTCTTACTTTTCCTTTCGAGTTTCCCCAAAAGTATTGGATTTGTGTGAAAGAGTTTGGGTTATATTTTCTTAAAAGTTTTGTAAGTTTTGGAGCCTGTTTTTTCTTTGTTCGAATTTGTCCACATTTGTACAAAATATTCAGGGCACGTTGTTGCATTAACTAATGGCACTCCATTAAATTCTCTTTTCAAATACTGCATGTCCAGTTGTTGTCTGATGTTGTTTGTAAAGAAGATCTTTGAGAGTTTATGTTTACGCTCAAGAAGCCTCCTTGCTTCAGTTAGTCTTTTCTAGCTACAGCGTATACGGGACATTTATAATATGTATGTCGCTCTGAGATTCTGTCTTAGAGAAAACATCCACTCCTCCATGATCTAATTTTCCGACGTGTGTTCTAAACATCAAGTTAATCCAATGTAATATCATTCTCTTAAAGTTTTGGGTGCCGAAAGATTTTTTTGTCATGTGAGGATGGACCAAAATTATCAAATTGTCTCTTATTCTCAAATCACGGACTCAAATTATTTATTAAAAAAATCGTTATAGTCCTTGACATTATTTTAGAATGAATTTCTTTTTGAAAAGTTTAGTAGTCTTCAGTGAAATGAAATGAAAAAGAGGGTTTCTTTTAAAAAAGAGAAACTTCTATCAAGCAATTCGACCTAAATCTGTTAACGAGTGACTCTCTTTTAAAAGAGTAATCTTCGTACTGTCTGGTACTTAATTAAATATTCAAATCACATACTTTATTTTATCCAGGACGTGTCTATGATGGCACGTATTACCAACATATGTCGGTGCTCCTTAAAGTGATTTTTAGACTCTTTAAATTGAGATAGAAACAAATAATTGATAGTGTCTGTGCATTGGATTGCACGATTTAGTAATATATTTTAATAATTCCAATAAAACGGATGCATTGCTTCCTGTAACTATAGCACCGGAATCAGGTTAGCTAGCATTGCAAATTGTTGTATGTATAGCAGCGTTTATGTATGTAACATAAAAGCAAACAGATTTCCAAATGCGTTCGGCTCGAAGAACAGAATTATTATTTTTTTTTTATGTTCGAGGAAATAATTAGCATAAAAACATAACTGGAAATGTTGTATACACAATTTATGGTAAAATGCTTATGCACTTTATGTAAATTTCAGGATGGACACTTCAGTGAAGAGATGAATAGTGCAGACCCTAGAAGTGAAGAGGCAATCCAGCTTGTCAGGGATTTGGTTGGTGCGAAAATCGTATACAGAACTCTGCATGTACCCATGGGCAACGCTGATATACCATCGGGTCAATCATATTCGATCCGAGGATATTTTCTACCCGCTGCTGGACCTGGTTACCAGTTCATAACACATATTCCATTACGTCAACATTGGAGCATTTGCCCTGCCGTAGGATTTGAATAATTCCCTGAGCGTACATAAAGAAAAAATTTTAATGTCCCCCTTCCTATATTTTATAGATAAACACTTTGCGTCCGATAATTCCACCAATCATGTTGTTTTCGAAGGAGTTCACCAGAAACTATGCTAGCAAAATGGACGTTCTCGAAGCTGGTGATTTATCAGTGAGGCCATCGGTTAATGCACCATGCATAAATGTGCTTGTCCAGGACATTAGCATGTACCACCAGCCTGAACCGGATGACCTCAATGACGAGCCATGAGGATGTGCACTAAAGCCGGCATATAATTTTGGATTTAATGTAAGTTTTTGGTTAGTTTGGCTTTTGCTGTATTGGGTGAGAGGGAATTAGTAGGATTTCATTCACCCGGCCAGTGACTGTACACATTTTGAACTTCAGGTTTCGATGTTTTTGCCTTTGAATGGGCTTAAATGCGATAAGCCAGTCTGCTGTAATTTGATGTAAGCTTAAATTGAATTTTTATGTAAGTTTATATGGTTAGCGCCTGTTCGTTCGGTATCAAATTATATCCTATAGAAGCATATTAATCAGAATTACAGTTTATATGAGCGGTTTAATTTCAAAAAAGAAATGAGAAAAAGTCGGGTTTATGGGAAAGTACGAAAGGTTTATTCAAGTATACGAATTGTGAGTAAAATATCTTCAAAGGCAAAATATGTGAGAGCCTCTTTAAAAGAGGAGTCGTTTGATTTGATTAAAACTGAAAACCTTTCAATTTATATCACAAATAATTGAATTAATTTAATTGATTTCTTTGAAGGGTTTTTATTAATTAAAACAAAAGCGGCTTGCTTAAGCTAAGCTTTATTAGAGAATAGTACAAATTTATTGTTACGCTAGATAATTTTAACTCACAGACTGAAACAACTCAAGGCTCTAGTCTATTAGTAGTGGTGGAGGGCTAGAATTCTACATGCTTTTCACATGTTTTGAAAACAAAAAGTAATTCTAGTGCAAAACAGGACTTTCTAGTATACAAACAATTTCTGTAAAGCTGTAGTATCGAATAGACCCTTTGAAATTATTTTACTTGAATAATGAGGTACTATACAAGTTTGTAGACAAGCCCTATTAGTTTAAACTTATCGGTCCTGAACCACCAATGAAACAAGCCATATTTCGGCATAAGCTTTTGGAGGACAGAATTCAATTGGTACAGTGCGTAAATACTTCAGGACTAAGGCAAGCAATGAATTCATAACGTTCTTGTAACAGGGCACTAAATATTTTTCATGCTTATCAGAATAGAGCCAAAGCTTGTAACGTTTCTATTCATTGGGCATTGTCCACTTGGATTTGGATACCATCTTATGAAAATTAGTAAGGTCGATATGGAGACCTGTTGCTTCTTTAGGTAGGATGATGAAACTGCTGACATTTTCCTTTGCGACTATGAAGCTCTTGGTCATATACGATTAAAATATTTGGAATGGACATTCCTATCACCAGGAGATGTTACAAGGATAGCCCCAAGAATATTGTAGGCTTTTCATAGGTTTTTCGAATGGGCATCTTATTGCACTTCAGAGTAATGTGATAGAAGATCTCAGAAGTCGAAGCGACAAAATATGTAACAGATATATTGTCCTGCATACCACATATTAATAATAATTATTAGAGAATTTTGGTAATTTGATATACATTAATTAGAACGGATAGTCTACATCAATGAAATGCCTATTCATTCATAGGTCGATGTTATCATTCCAGGATCCATAATTTGAACTGGCCAAAGAAGTAACTAGCTATAGCGCATGTACATCAATCGATAGACAGAGAACAAGTAGAGCTAAGCTATTCTGTTGAAAACTGTCTCCAAACTCATACTAATTTCAGTGTAACTGTTGTTAAATGGAAATATGGTTGGATGGATGGATTAAAACGAAGTTCAGCTCCCTAACAGGTTTCCGATCATAACCCATTACTTGACCCATTATTCAAATAAGAATAGGCTTCCAACTATTTCTGTTTTCTTTATTTAGTTTATTGCGGTGGAAAATACCGGACAGTGACAAAGAAAGTGAATCATCGTTTCGATCTATTATCCGCATATTCTGCATTCAGGATTATCAATCAGTCGCATCTTATTTAGATGTACTCTTAGAGATGAATATCCTCTTAGGATGGACACCAGGGTTCCCAAGGATGTCCTATTTATACTGAATAGTTTCATAGTTAAATTTTGATTGCATATTCCGTGGAGTTTTGTTTTGTTCTTCTTTTATCAGATTTTCATCTGGCAACATAGCACCGCCTCAAGGAAGTAATGTGAGGCATTGAATTTTTGTAGAGCTTCTTCTCCAGGAAAGGTGGTGGAAGATAACCACAAATGGTTGAATTCCAGATAATTTAAGGACGGCCCATATGGTGAGAAGGCATATTATCTATACTATTGCCAATATCTTTCTATACTTGTAACAATTGTGTATATTTAGAGGCTTTCGAGACCCCACTTTTTGCACATATTATGAAGACTGTCAAATTGCTACAAGTGTAGCTCTAGCTTAATTTTTTCTTAAATCCAAGATTAATCTTCAATGGATTAATGAACAGTCCAGTCCACAGAGTTCTATGTCAAAACTACAATCGCCATGTTATCCGCTTTACCATAGCACTTTATAATCCGGGCTAGCGTTAGCAGAAAATCGGACTTGATGAGTAGGGTAGACCGGGGTTAGTTGACTATAGGGGTATGTAGACTCATTGCGATTAACTAAGTGAACATCGACATCGAAGCTGTCTAACTTTGACTGTGTATCCAGTTAAGGTACCCGTCTCAGTGTAGCAATAGCGGTCGAAGCTAGCGCAGGTCGTTTGCGTAGTTATAAAAAAAAAATTACAGGCACGTGAGTAAAAATTTTGTTTCATACTTAAATTGTCTTATAGTTCACACGTTCATTATTTTAGTTTGGCATTGGTTAACGGTGTTCCCAACTTGATTTTCCTGTTATTGGAATAACTTTCCGTCGTTTGTATGTTTCAAAAAGAAAATGGCGGATTGGGGCTTATTGACACGCAGCATAGCGGGGTTAGATGACTCGTGAGGCAACTAACCATATGTTCCGTTTTTATATTGGTTATCTCTTAAGTTACAGTTAATAATGCTTTTCTAACATTCAGACCGATGAGGACCCACAAACGAAAAACGGAAAAATTGACTTCATCTAAAGATGGGATGGAAATTGCTTGCAAATAGGCTATCAATGACTAAGCTTAAAGTGAGGAACACCGCTGAACAGCTCTGTGGCTGGAGCGAAACGTCCCGAATGGTCCATTGTTGCATCCATAGCATTCCCTAACAACCCATCTCTAGACTCCTTAAGTACTAATAAACTCGCGTATATTATAGACCACTGTATGTTTATGCCCCACTGTTATACATTGCAGTTAACGGGAAGTAATGTCCAGTCAAATAAAACTACACTTTTATAAAACTCACCCTTTCAATATATAAGCACCTGAAAATGCTCGGAAATTATTAGGACTCACCACCTATCATCCACATAACCCTCAATATCTTTAATACTTCTAAGTTCTTGGAAATGCATTGAGATCACCCACATCATCAACATTTTATCATTCATCAATTTCATCTCGAATAGGCTAATTAATTAAATTTATTTTCTTATGTATGAATGGATCTGGTTCAGCCGTAGCCCCATCCCGTCTAAATCGTCGACATTAACGCGAATATGGATAATCGTGAACCATATAGACCGTTATTATCATATATACTTTCATCATGTTTTAGACCTCTACACCATTACCACATATAGATTATTTAAAAATGTTGAATTTTTTTTATTTCGTAAAAGATGATTATTTTTTTCAAAACTTTGTCTTTTTGCATGCTTATTACTTAAATTGGTATAGTCAAATAACCCCGCCCACTGAGTCAATAAACCCCAGGCGTGGGGTAAATGGACTCACAGGGTAGCTTTTTTGAAAATGGCAAATAATACTTGAAAGCTTTATAGGGAATAAAATAAAACGAACTATTAAGAAACCCATTGTAATAATCAAAATGAGAACGTATTTATTATGCCTAAAAACGTTACAGTAACATTCTAATAAAATTAGTTCTGAAAAATGGGTCTACTAGCCCCGGTCTGCCCTAATCATAATAAGATCGATGAAATTATGCTTTCTCTCTACGTTTCCTGCCCAAATTATCAAATACAATTTTGTTATTCAATTCCCACAATTTATAGTCACTAAGTGAATCTACATATGAAAGGCAGAAATAAGGAAATTAATATTTTTCTTCATTTTACACAATTTTGTTCCTTTTTTTTTAATATCAATAGATTCCCATATTCCTAATTTCCTTTTCTTTATTGGAAATATGTATCCTCCTAGGAATTTGGATAGTCATGTGCATGCGGTAGAATGTTTCCCTCTGCCTCGTTGTTTTGTTCTTTTCTTTATCAAGGATGTTTTTAAGGATGTAGCAGGAGAATGCAGGGAGCAAGCTTGAATTTGTTTCATGCATCCTGGAGTGATGCAGGATGAAATCTCGACGAGATCATTCATTCAGTGGTCATTGATTAATTACACAAGTACGCATATTTCAGTGCAAATTAAAATAGTCAATTTAGTGATAATAACCTCACTAAGCTCGTGGGTGTATGAGTGCATGTTTGTGATATTTATTTAGTTTCAAACTAGTTTAATTTATAAAATAGGAAATGATTTGATCAGTGAGAAAGTAGTGGGTGGTAGCATTGTGTGGTAGCAGTGTGTAGTATATTTAATTTTTTGAGTGAGTTAGTAGTTAAAGAGTTGCAAGACTGAGTATACGTATGGTTTTCTTCTATACTCAGTCATCTGTGTGTGTTGATGGTTTACCCCATGCACAGATGAGTTTTCAACACTTAATTTTTGTTTATTTGAAAGGAAGATGACTACAGAGAGAGCAAGGTACAGTTTTCTTCCGCCCTCCCCGTATTTAGTTTTAAGATAGTGAGGTACGGCTTTCTTCCGTTCTCCCCTTATTTTAATTTTGGGTTAGTTTTGTTCCTGGCACAGATGCAGGAAAGGGTTTCTCCTTGCATGCTAAGCGGAGTAATTTGGAATGAAGAAACATTTTTAAATGTTATACCTGTGTATATGAGTCGTATAATACTTTGATACATCGGCTTACAAGTGGACTTTTTTCTATCTTTTTAGATTCAGCAAGTAGCCTGCCTCCAATCATCTGACTAACCTCCGGGATTGTTTATCTGTGTTGGTATTTAAAACTATCTACCATAGCTGTCGTTTCGCATACCTATTATTATTGTTTTTCTTTTTGTGTCTTACACATATGCAATAGTCAACTATTAAGTTTACCTTCTACATAAATGTAAACCGACAACATTGATTGTGAAAATTTTATAAAAAAATATAGTTGAATAGAGGTCAATTTAGTGGGCGTTCGTGCGCAATTGTATAACATGAACCAATAAGAAAAGGGATGTTATTAGGCCCAGGCAGCATCTAATATATTTGTAAACAAAAATGCTTATTGACTTACTACTTATTCATAATATTTAGCATAACAAAAAAAAAAAAAAAACTGTAAACTGAATTTTCCCTACTTTTAGGTTATTTTAAAAGTTTACCCTTAACGCTGGCCGTACATTACTCGAATATTGCTGCAAAAAAGAGTGAAGACTTTCTCTTAAATTTAAAATACTTTAGATTGTTCAGGACAAAGAATAATTCCAGCGAAATTTTGTCCGACTATTATCTGGTAAATTCCTTTAAAATTATTTTACAGCAATAAAGCAACCTGCTTCACTTCGTCAACATATTCGATTAATGTAAATCCAGAATTTCTTTTTCAAACTTCTAATAAAATCATATTTTTGAATTTTTCATTGCAGCTATACATATGCCACCGAAGAGTTTTTCTCTGAGTCTCATATTGGAATCTCGTTACGCTAAATTCAAAGGGTAGCGACGGATTAAACAATGTCGACAGTGAAGTTTAATTTTTTACATGGCGTTAAAAAAATATATATTTACAAAATAAGGCGATGTTACAATTGTTAGATAAGTAATTTTTATTCATATTTTAAAGCGTGTAAAGATGTTGAGAATGAATGTTAATATTCATTTTAATAAAATATTAATAAGAAATTATGGTATTTTTACCCTTTTGTACCTTAAATACCTTCTGAACGCCAAGCTAGAAATACAGCTAAATTAAGCAATGTTATTCCACAAAATAAACTGAACTAAAACTGCACAAATATTCAAATCCTCTGTTGTGACTTGCTTCGATATAGTTGCTTTCACTGAAACTTGACTGCATCATGGCATTCGCGATGCTGAAATTCCTGATATTTCTTATGAAATTTTTAGAAGAGATAGACATACTGTTTCTGAAGCTCGTGGAGGTGGCGTACTCCTCGCCTGTAACAATAGGTTTAATTGCAGCTAAATTGAGTTTCCTAGTTTCTCCAAAATGCTCGACATTGAACTCACTATTCAATGGGTACTTAATGAAGATGACCATGACTATATTCCTCTTAACTACTCGCAATCACTCTTCCAGGACACTATTTCATCTCTTGGTCTGAGCTAAATCGGTAATGCATAGGCAGTTAGACCTGGTATTTTCTACTGACGCGGGTAACTTATTAGTTGAACTTAGTCCAGTTATAATGTCTACTCTTGACAAATACCAGCCGCCTCTACTAATTACATATTACCATGAAACCTAAAACCTCACAAATTCTGAAGAAACACAGTCTTTTTCAATTTTAGAAAAGCTGACTTTTTGGAATTTTCTAGTAGACACTTTGCATACATTTCAACACATTGCTGTCTTACAATTGTGTTGATGAAGATGTTTCAAAGTTTTACATAATTTTTTTTTTCGATTCAGTTTCTCCTTATGGTCCCCTCGAGCGTTAGCGGTTGATTAAAACATCACCACCCACCATGGTTCAATAAAGAGCTGAAAAGACATTATAAGCTATGACAACTTCCTCAGATTTGTTTGTATCTTTTTTTGATAATGCATTTTTCTCGCCAAATTTTCAACCGGGAAATAAGAGCCTCAGTTATATGAACGATTCTCATACCATACAATTTCACAAGAGGATCTAGTCGATCATGTTAATGAGCTTTCAAATGATTTCACAATAGTCCTGATGGGATCCCTCCAGCCTTCTTTAAGTCGTGTCCTGCCATGCCCTGGCAGCTCCGCTGAGACTTATTTTCCAAAAATCGCTCTTTAGTTATTGTTTCCGGCAGCTGTAGGAATTTACTTTCGATACCATTGGCGAGTTTGTTTTAAAAGGCTACTAGACAAATTATATTTATATGGACTCCGTGATACTATTAAAATAAGAAGTATGGGTTTTCCCCATTCATTTCTAAAATGGACGCAGTCTTATTTATATAACGGAACATACCAAATCTTTTTCTGCCATTCCATCTACATATATAGAGTTTTGAAGGCTTCGTCTGGCGTACCTCAAGGGAGTCACTTGGGCCCGTTGTTCTTTATTATATCTATTAACGAGATTGTCTTGATATATGCTGATGACATTAAGCTTTTCGCTAAGATTAAATCTGTTAAGGATTGTGAACATGTGCTCAAATTTTAATATTGGTGTAAAAACAATAATTTGGTACTCAATATCAACAAATGTGATGTCATGACTTTTCACACGAGTCAGAAACCAATCACTTATGATTATGAGTTCTCAGGTTACTCTACTCGCCATGTGGATTCTGTCTGTGACTTGGTTGTCAAATGTGTCCAAAGATTGAATTTTATCTCACATATAAACTTCGTGGTAATAAAGAGTAGTTCTATGCTGGGTTTTATAATATGTTGGTCCCGAGAGTTCTTGAATCCTACCATAGCATTGCGTTTGTACGCACTTGCTTTGTGAGACCTCCTCTTGAATACGCTAGCCACGTCCGGTCTCCATTTTACGGTTTCGAGTCTGTTCAGCGGAACTTCCTACGATTTGCTCTCAGGCACCTTCCCTGGAATAATTCATTAATTCTTCCACCTTATGAGGATCGCTTGAAGCTTTTAAATATGCCCTCGGTTCAGAAACATCGCATAGTTGCCGATGTAACGTTTGTGGATCAACCCCTGAACGGAAATATTGATTCTCCGATATGGTATAAGAACAAATTGAAAAATCTATCTCTGTTGGATGTTTACTCCTCAAGGTCTAAGGTTAGCATGTATGAATCGAATGTGTATTGCTGTTAATAATTTGGCTGATCATTTTGTTGTTGACGTGTCTAAGATGTTTTAAAAAAAGTCTGTATAATATTTAAGTTTTTTGTTCTTTTCAACTATTTTAATTTTTGTTTGTTTTGGTTCTGATACTCAATTAGACAATATAATACAGCTAAGTGCGTCCAGTATTGTCATAGTGATTAGCTACACTAATCACTTATATGTATATAAGATTTTTTTTACCAAAAAGATTAACAGTTTTTACTTAAATTCTTTGTTTTTATAATTGATTGAACACATATTAAAGGGAGAAGAAAACTAATCTATGTAGTAATAAAAGCAAAATTAAAAACAAATTGATATCCAACACAGCCAACACTAACATGAATGATTTTTAGGTGGTCAGCAACACTAACCACATAGCCCGGAAGAAGCAAGCAAATAAAAATAAATTTGAGGAAAACATGACAAGAAAGACTATCAAGCTTACATAGGGCTAATCGCAATTAAGAAACTTCTCAACGAAAGACTTTCAACAATTGATTAAATAATTTTTTTCCTATACGGAAAAATTAAAGAGAATGTACTTGCAAAGCGATGCAACTCCACATATTCCATATCTTACCATTTTCAATTATTTGTATATGAACATTCATTGACCGATCCGTGGGGAGGGGTCCTTGGCGTCATGAACCCCCCCACACCCACTTAAAAATTAAAGTAAACACATTTAATTAATTGAGTTATTTGAAAAATTTCATTTTTTATTTTATATTCTTTTTATTTATATAATTCAACCTCAAAATATTAGACAAAATATTTTATTCCAAAACTTTAAAAAATAAAAATTTATTTCAATGAATATTATTGTGTATAGGTTTTTCTCAGAATTTGAGTTTGGGACCCCAACCTTGGGTGATTCGAAACCCTCGAAAAACACTTCCCAAGCCATGAAACATACTCCCTCACTATCACATCAGAGCCCTAACTTAGTCCTAACTATTTAACATTCTAAAATATTGCAGCATTTTTATGTAAAACCACTGACATATATAATGTGGACTGACTACGTCCATAGAAATTCACTGCTGAAAGTGGGCTCACTTCTATAGAGCATTTTCTCTCGGTCTATGCGACAAGTACCAACTGAGAGAGAACTATAAGCAACAAATAAATAAGTGGGTTCGTCGAAATAAATGTTTTTAAATTAATTATTTAGATTAATTAGTGATACAAAGTGTTTTACCAAAGGCAATATACTCATAGATACTCAACAGAAATTCGAAATATTTTATTGAAACCACTTTTCAACTTCCCGCCAATGACTATTTCAATGTTGGCACCGACGTAAGAACTAATATATATTACATATTATATATGCCAGTGTGTGTAAAACTGAGGAAAGTTGACTCCTGGAGTTTGCACACTAAACTACTATTCTATTGAAAAATGACTTTTTGTAAAAAATTATATTAAAAAATGACACACCATCCACATCGCTTAATGCGGAAACCTAAACCTTCCTGGTGCCTCACACTGCAGTACTAAACTAAGCGACCTATGGCGCTGGAAAAGTGGTGCACCATTTGATGTTTTTTTTTGCTATATTTAATTGGCAGGATGACCCCCCCCCCCCTAATTTCAATGCTTATCCGCGCCTGTGCATATGTACGTCATGTAACCATATAACTAAGATCTTCATATTACAAAGAAGAAGAAAACAAGACAAAATTCAATTGATTTTAATACGGAAAATATAATACCAACCACAAAATATAAAATCAGAAAAAAAAATTTTTTTCTACAAAACATATAATTTATAATATTAATAAAAGTAAAAAAACAACAAAGAAAAGTATGTAGAAAATACTAATCAAAAATGATAAAATTCTCCGCAGCTCAACTGAATTGACAGAAATTTAATATGATAATATATGATCAAAGAAATTAACATAATCCAACTCAGTAGCAAAACCGAATCTTATAAGAAAATCCAGAAAAAAGTAAAACGGATCAAAATAAAAAAAAAAAACTATCTATTTAGTGCCGCCAGTAAAAATTAAGAGTTAAAATATCTGCGCTAATCGAAAAGTGCTACACAAATAAACCCTGAAGCGGTCGTGTATGCGGATGTATGCATACTTTGTAGATATGTAAGATAAACCAAAATTATGTACACAAATCTTCACACCTCCTAGATTCTGATATAAAAAAAAACAAGATTTGGATAATTTTGTGAATAATAACACTAAAAGAAATTATGTGAAACTTTCAGATCATTAACCGTTTTCTGCTAGCAAATTTAGCGTATGTTTAAATGAGCTATCTAACCAGAGGCATATCTAGGTTTAAACATAAATATTTGGAGGTGTGAGCATATGTATTAAAAAAAAATGCGCTACTGCATAAAAATAAATTTTATTTCATACCTCCAGCTTCAAATACTTCATGCATAAGTTTATTCACATTAATTAAATAAAAATTAATATAAATATATATGTTTATACATATATGTTTGTACATATGAAATATAAATAAATAAAGCAACTAGAAAGAACAGACTGCCTTCGTCTAGATTTCATTCTTGCAAAATTATCTATAATCATATTATAATCCACTGCAGTAGCTAACTGTCTTTCCCAGCGAGTCTAAAAATTTTCTGATACAAAATGCTATGCAAGGAGCGAATTTTTACAAACGATAAAACTTTTTGAGACTGCTTTACAAGGTGTCCTGGAAGGGTACCGCCATACTGCACCCGTAGAATCTTGATATAAAAAGAAACAGAAAATTCCAATAGGACATTTGTCCTATTTTGCGTAATTTTGGAGTTATTAAGGGAAAACTGATTTTTCTTATAATCCGCTCCGGAACTTACATTTTACCCTATAACTCGGTAAATACTTCGCGGAAATAAATCGCACCTAGTGATTTATTTAGAGCAACAAATTAACTTTTAAACTGTCTATTTAAATTTTACTAAGGTGATATATACCTTCCTTTATTTTTGACTTAGAATGCGTCGTCGTTCTTTTTCAACAAAATAAACCCCAATTTGAAAGTAATATACTTCTCGTAAATTTCTTATAAGAAAAGTATGCGCAGGGTATAGGGAAAACTTTTCTATTTTATGACCTTTTAAATTCCCAAAACAATAATTTACCTAAAATCAACGGTTTCGAAATCCCAAGCAAAGTACAATCCTTACAATTTTACTGGTGTCGCAAACTGACAATTATTTTGATAAATCGTCGTGGTTTACACAAGACCATTTTTCTGCATGTAACATATCATTTTCCAATTTATCGTCAAAATTTTCTATAGAGGCGTAATTGGTATTATGTATTTATTCATAAATTTACACGTAAAAAATTAATATCAAAATGCAAAACTTTCACACGCGCAATTATATTATACATATATTTTTCGCAAAACTATTCTTAAATTTAACCAAACCCATTTGAGGAGCATTTTTTCAAAAGTCGATATTTTCAAAATGTATAAAAATGAGATATGTACATCAAATGATTCGTATTGGTTGCCTTAAACCATTTCAAAACTCTGTATAAGCGAAGCTAATTTAAAGAACTTTTGAAATTATTTATCAAAACTCGAAAATTGCATGAAAGTTTTAGCAAATTTCGATAAATGTGTCTTTCTAAAATTGTGAAGTTTACAGCAAAACCGGACAAATACGCTCACTCTTTTTATTTTTTCTTGCATAAAATTAAGAGGCAATATTTTCATAAAACTTCGTAAGAAAAGATGATTTATGCTCATAAATATGTGTAGTGGCCCAGAAAACCGAATCAAGCCAACTTTTTTTTGCTTGCCAAAAATTGTGAAGAATAATTTTTAAGAAAATTTGCAGGAAAAGAAATTATTTTAAATAAGGGCTGACTATGTGAGTTATTTCTTTCTCACTATGAAAATCATCTCTCTTAAGAAATCTCCTGAAGCGCTTCCCTGGAAGCTCGAAACGCTTCTTTCCCCCATCCCAGCTCATTGATTTGTAACATAGGCATATCTGCAGAGGCAAGCGCTTAAATCCAGCTCTAGTGGGCAAGGAAGTTTTTTGAATATGTGTGTTTCTCGAAAGCTTTAATGTCCTTTTTGGATGGTGAACGCAGTGCGTTTTCCTTAACCTCATAAGGGGACTTCAAGACAGCGCATCTTCGTAAGAACATTAGTAAGGTGCTTCCGCTTGCTCATGTTTTTTTGTAATATTCAATTTCATTACGTTAATTAAATAAGCCAGTATTTTACCTTTTATTCTCACTTATATTAACTAAAATTTCAGATTACATCTAACCACTCTGAACTACACATTAAAAATGAGAGATGCGTACTTCGCCCAATAGTGGAAATATCCACAGTTTATATTCCAGGAAAATTAGATGAAATCAGCCCTTGTTGCACTTCTGCTGAAGTTCATCAAATAATCTTCTATAGAGCTTCCAAGTGATGGCTCCAGAAGTACTTAAAATACTTACTTGCACCTTTTCTAAGTTTTCTGGATAGATCAGTGAATATAGAGAGCTACTAAAAGTAAAGCTCTTCAATTGTGTTCCTTTCCGAGGTGCTGGTTTGTCGTCCCAATGGATTCCGATGTTGAATTCTTTTCCATGAAGTAGATGCAATCTTTAGGAGAAGCAAACTAAAAATGGTCAAAATTTTATTTTTGCTTTGTTATTTTATAGTATAGTATTACATATACATTCAAAAATATTGCAGCATCGCGAAGCCATTCTGCGCCAAATACTGTTTAACTTATGACGAAATTAATACGCGTTGCCTTCAGAATTGTACTTAAGTATATTGGAAATAAACTGCTTCACACGAAAATCAGAGATTCAGTTAAGATTCGTGTCTAATCTGAATTTTGTTGGTATGACGGCGCCACATTTTGATGATGTGAACGGGGGGGGGGGGGGGGGGCATCTCCTCCTCCTCCCCTTGGATACTCTTCTGATGCTAACTTATTCAAGATTCTAGAACAATATATCAATGTAAGAAAAAGTCAAATTGGAAAACAAAATAGAAATAATGCAAAAAAAAAAAACAAAAATTGGCCATAAATCTGAAAATACAAATTTAAATTATTGTGCAGGAACAGCAGTAAATTTTGCCGACAAACAATATCCACACATACCAAATTTTACCGGTTGATTCGATGAAATGAAAATCCAAAGAAAATATCCTAATCCTACACATAAGATGACTAACAAAAATGTAGAAATCATAAAAATAATTTAATTTTCTTTTTTTATTTAATGTTTTATCCATGTAAAGGATGTTTGTTAACTTGATCTAGCTTTAATATGGTTTTATTATTTATTTTCATTCCGATGGTAGTATATGCCAGTATATCGACATCGAATTATAACGTAGACAACTCACCAGCACGCCCGATGTATTAATAGCGAATGCGGTGCATTACCCGGCTTTCTTTTCAGATGCTAATTTATTGCTTCTAGTCCTTACATTCCTTACCTTCTTCCCTTTTATTGGGGAACAGGAGAGAGATCAGACTTCTTGGCGTTATACACGTACATACAATTTGCATATTGGATATCGCAATCCCCTCTCGGGTAGCTACAATGTAATGTCATCACAAATTAATGTTGAAAATTTGTCACAAAAAAGAAAAAGATATTGTGAAAACGGGATGTCACACAATAATTTGACATTTATATTGTGATGCCACACCGTTTTTTTATGGACAAAAATTTCACAATGTGCAAAGTGTGACAAAATTTCGTTGTACGATGAATGTACGAGTATGATTAATAAAGTGCTATTGATTGGTGTTGACATTAGAAAATAAATTACTAGGGGAAAAATGTAGGTAAATTGATATTATTAAATCCTCAAATAATTCCAGTTTCAATTGTTTTTATTTTACCGTTTTCAGATATCGTAAAGGTATCCGCTCTTTTTGAGGACCCTGAGCTAGAGATAAAACTTTGAGAAATAAATAACAATTTTTGAAAATGTGTATTTGTTACAACTTCAGTTTTAAAAATGACGTCATTTAAATGTTACAAATATAAGTGAATCAAATGTCAAAGAATTTATTAAGATTACTGTGACAATCTTAAATATTATTGTTTATGTGATATATTATGTGAAAATTGGCGTCTTCCCTGACCACAGTTTCAAATCATATTTGTCACATAATTTTACCGACAAATGATTAAAATGTGTAGTTGTTTTTTCCGTTATATCTCATATCTGGCTACCTGGGCTCGCACCGTTCTGACGGACTGACAATACAGATCTTCAGTTTACCAACTACTTTATCAGTCCGGGGATTTTGACTGATATTAATACTCACTCACGCTTACAATTAATTTATTAAATATTAAGTGAACAATTGGATTTTAAAATTTCTGCTAAATATTGCATACTTGTGTGGCAGTACTAATGGCGTATGGATTCTGAACTTGTTATTTTATTTTTCGCTTCAACGTTTTCTTCTCTTTCCCATTAATTGACGTCAATGAAAATATTCATTTTCAAATTATTTAATTACTCGTTAAATTAATTGACGTGGGATTAATTTCATCGGATATGCCGCGTTAAATTCTATTAATTGATATTCGCAATTTTAATTGAATGTGTGATAGATGATTTTTACCTAACTTTTCAAGTGTTTTTTTAGAGTTTATTTTCAGACTTTTCTCTACTCATCTTCTTGGGACATCTTTGGAAACTATCTGTCGCCATGGATCGTGAACTTGCAGTTTAATGTGATTTAAATGTGAGTCACAAATTCCCTATTATTACAGGTAAATTTTTGTTATTTCATGCTTTTTTAACGTTGAAGATAAATACAACTTTGGTCTTTTATGTTCGTTTAGCTTTTTACAAAAATTTGTTATACAGGGTGTCTCAGAAATCAACGTCAAGCCGGAATCGGAAAATAGACCAAGTCGTAGCAGTTATCAGAAAAATATGAAAAAAAATTTTGGTCATGTACTTTTCAAATTATAAGGATTCAAAAATAAAAAACTGACACCCTGTGATGATCTATCGAGTCCTGTGACTACAAATATTAACTTTTCGTCAGTTTTATTTTCTTTAATGTAACCATGAATAACCCTTCTGTAAATTACAGTTAAAAGTTAAAACATAACTGCCTCAGTTTCATATAAAAAGTTAGATTTTTACCCAACATTGCATTCAAAATAATTACATTACCCAACTTTAACCGATTGTACTGTAAAAAAAATGTACTACACTATTTTGGCAAGTAACATTGAAAGATGGCGCGTTTAATAAGGATTCTAAAATGGTATGACACTTAGTAATTCCTACTTCTTAATTGAGGAAAAACATTTTTTTAATGAAGTTGAATTTCATACAATTTCGATTGAGACGAAGAGTGACGTTACTTTGACTGGTGTGAGCGAGACAGATAGTGACGCTACTTTATTCATTGTGAGCGAGATTGATAGTGTGACGCCACCTTGACCAATGGGTACCACTGGTTAAAAAAGTAATTTGTTAGTTTTAGGTGCATTTGAAATAAAATTCAGTTGTTGGATTTCTTAGTTATGAGTTTAATTAAATCAGATTTACAAGGTTTTATAAAAAATGTTCGAACTGTTTGCCTTCAGCTGCAATGCAAGCTCTACATCTCTTTGAAAATGATCGCATAATAAGACGGGCGTATCTTTTCGAGTTAATGTATTCAGCGGCTTCTGCAATTCTTTGGCGCAGCTCATCTGAATCTTGAATAAGTTTAAAGTACACTTTTTCCTTTATCGTACCCCAGTAAAAGAAATCTGTGGGGTTTAAATCGAGTGAACGGGCAGGCCGCGAAATTGTATCGCCTCGCCCAATCCACCTATCGGGGTGTTCTCGATTGAGAAACTCTCGTACTGTGAGAGCATAATGCGGTGGTGGTAAAAGGTGCTGCCGTAAATGTTCAGTGGCACTTCTTCCAATAAATCTGGTAATTGGTTCTGTAGAAGTCCAAGTATGCCTGGGCATTTAAGCTCTCCGGCAGCTCGATTGGACCAATAACATTACCATTCAAAATTCCCGTCCACATGTTTACTTTAAACCGGTACTGCGTCACAATCTGTCTCGCTCACACCAGTCAAAATAACGTCACTCTTCGTCTCAATCGAAATTGTATGAAATCCGACTTGATTAAAAAATTTTTTTTCCTCAATTAAGAAGTAGCAATTAGTAAGTGTCATACCATTTTAGAATCCTTATTAAACGCGCCATCTTTCAATTTTATAGTGTAGTACATTTTTTTTACAGTACAATCGGTTAAAGTTGGGTAATGTAATTATATTGAATGTAATGTTTGGCAAAAATCTAACTTTTTATTTGAAACTGAGGCAGTTATATTTTAACTTTTAACTGTAATTTACAGAAGGATTATTCATGGTTACATTAAAGAAAAAAAACTGACGAAAAGTTAATATTTGTAGTCACAGGACTTGAAAGTTCATCACAGGGTGTCAGTTTTTAAGATTTAGTTTTGAATCCTTATAATTTGAAAAGCAGATGACCAAGATTTTTATCGTAGTTTTCTGATAAATGTTACGACTTGGTCTATTTTCCGATTCCGGCTTGACGTTGATTTCTGGGACACCCTGTATATTGTGGTGATTACATTGTTGGATGCATTCTTGTTGTATTTTTGTTATTATTTTAACATATTCTAATTATTTTAAATAATTTCATTAATTTTATCTTCAGTTCTATTTATTTTAGGTTATTTCCTGTAGTCCTGCAGTCAGTGCCTACATCGAAGGAGATATTATATGTCGAAGATCTCACCAGGCTGGTATGTATTTATTTTAAGTAATGGTACAAACGTAATATTAGAGAAATGATACACATCTAGCTAAATGACACTAGCATTAATTTTCGGACAGATACCTTAAACTTAAATCCAGTGTATATGACACTAATAAATTCGTGCAACAACACTATAGCGAGTGATGATGCAAGAGATTGATGTGTCTTTTAGTTCTGTTCATATTAGTAGTAGACCCATCTGTTTTCCTGTATTTTTTTAAAAGATTCTTAATTTTTAATGTGTAATTTTAATAATTATTATAATTCCTGTTGGTAATTTTTCTTGTGGTAATGTATCCATACAGCACAAAATTACCCAGGGACATACCATTCTTGTCCCACAGATCCCATAGATTTCCCGGGATAAACAGGAAGTATTCAGTATGTACCTAGGACCTTATTTCTAGGAGTTATTAGAAATTTTCCATAAGTTTTTCCTGGGATATCCCACAACTACTCTAGATAGGGATATTCTCAGTACTTTACAAACAAATACACACAGGATGTGCAGGACAATTCGGAGACAAGCATTGGAAAGTCGTTTTTCTTCCTTCCAGAATTTATTTCGATATGTTCTCTGATTCTCGTGGTTCGCATGGTTGTCTGGTGAAAGCACTTATTTATAGCTTGGTATACTTTTGTAGAACAAAAATAGAACAACAAAATATGTATGGAAAGCAGCCTTATGAGAACTGCGTTGTTTAATCTAGCTACATGCGTGTAGCTATATTAGAATTTTATTCGCTTCTGCAATTTCTTCTTGTTTTCAAAAAGTTTTTTGGTTGTACATTTCAGAACTTGATTTTTAAGTGAATTTGTCATAGGAATTCAATTTGCAGGTGTTAAAAATGTTGGTTTTATGTTTTGTACAAGAGCATACACCTCTGGCCATTATTCTGTTTTTTTTTTTTTTTTTTTTTGTGAAAACGCCTACCCATAAAAAGCCTTCTATTAAATGATATCCTCAAATATTCCCCCGTACATCCTGTGCCCGAGTACAACCACTGGAAATCCTGTGGGAAGGCCATGGCATCTACCAGGGAAACTCTCGGACAATCGTCACTCCCAGTGATGTCTTAAGTTGTTAACTGGGACCGGACGGGATTTCCCACGGATAATTTATATATCCTAACAGGATTTCCCAGTAACATACCACGAACACATTTGTGCTGTGTGGGTATAGATAATGTTAAAGTTTTTGCTGTTGTCAAATGAATTTTTTTTTATATATTTTAATAGCTTTGACGAAGCGTAGAAAGAAATACAACGGGAAACGTTGGTGAAATGAAAAAAAAAATGCTTTAATATCCCATACCCAGCTACAGTTAAAGTTTAATCTGTAAATTTTTATTGATTCGGATTTACTTATTTCTTTTTAGTTTTATATTGGGACACGCGCTGGCTTGGTTAACAGCAGCAGATGTTTCTACTATTATTGCGTATAAGGAACTCGGAATGATCTTGCGAAGCGAATATTCAAACCGCATTTGTTACAAGTGCTAAATTTAAAGGGCGCCATA
The DNA here is from genome assembly GCA_963924295.1 of Dioctria rufipes. Lineage (NCBI taxonomy): Eukaryota > Metazoa > Arthropoda > Insecta > Diptera > Asilidae > Dioctria > Dioctria rufipes. The sequence goes on along the minus strand of OZ002741.1, from coordinate 237,269,216 downwards.
CACGATCCGTTTTTCCGTCGTTTTAAAAACCACGTTTTAGTCAAGATAAGAACCGGTCAAGAAAAAGCCCCACAAACGTAACAACTTCACCACGTTTTGCCGTCATCTTGTAGTGGCAATAATAATAATAATTCTCACAATATTTCAGCAAAAACCGGTTTTCACAGAAGTGCTGGAACATTTCATTAGAGTAAAACGTGAAAACTCCGCCACTTCTCAATTATTTACGAAAACGAAATATTTTCCATTCTGTTTCGTTGCATGCAATTTGCGTTTTCACATTTTTTATCTTTATTCATAAAAGTTTTAAAGAGAGTTGGATTTTTTTTATTGATTTGTTTTTCTTTCTTTATTCCTTTTCTTGCCGTGTACATTTAAATGTAAAACACTATGAAATCTCGCCTACTTCTTAACTTATTACTAAGTTAACTTTGATTATAGGCTGAACCACAATAGAAGTAAACGTAAGTACATTTACTTACGTAAAGCGAACGCGCCCTTTAATTTAACAGGCGTACACAAATTAACTTTAACTCGTGTGAGGGGAACTTTCGTTAAATTTAAAAGTCAAATTGCAGTCAGTAAAGGTGCGGTAAGAATCGCACATTCCGTAAGAACGCGATGTGTCAAACAGTTAAATTATTAATAAATGATTAAGAGTGCAATGTAAAACTTAAAATGGAATAAAAATGGTACTGTGAATTAATAGAAAGCACAAACCTTCAATTAAATCAACTTCCATTTGTTAATTTTTGCACTTTTACCACTTTTCAAAATTGAAAACATTAAATATCAAGATAATAACTCTTACGGAATGTGATATATATTTAGGCTAAAATTATCAATTTTTTGTAAGTAAACCTCAGTCTCGTTTAATTTCGTAAAGTTATTTACTTCTATTGTGGTTCAGCCTTATGAACGAGCAAAACCACGTTTTAGCGGAAATCAGAAATATAATTTTTATGTAGAAACCCTACGCAGGAATTACGCAATTTTTCCCACTTTAGAAATGAAATATACAATTTTTATACCCTTCAGCTAAATGATAAAATCATAGGATATTATAAGTTTGTCATTTCGTTTGCAACGTTTCCTAGAAATAATGATGGCGGAGTAAAATGACAGAAGTAAAACTGATTTTTGTAAAAAAAAAAAAAAAACGAACGTAAGAAAATCCAAAAGTTTTATTCTAAACGCGATATAACTCCGGAGAGAAGTGAAGAATGAGAGTGGTTGAGCAGTTGGAAGGGTTATGAGGCTCTCCACATAATGAGTAGCGGGTGACCGTATACCTTGTACTTTTTAAGATGTAGGTTGCTTTGTGAAAAACTGCTATATTTTCTTAATCATCCTGTAATTTCGAAAGTATCGAGATGCCGCTTTCCTGCCATACAATTTTCTAGGTGAGTACTATAATCTCCTGTCCTATGGACCACCATGCAGAAATGCCGTGTGTATACTGTAAAATTATCAGTACTAGATGGATTTATTATACTGAAAAGTTCTTCAGAATATGAAATGCTATGAAATTAGTTATAACCATTTTTACTGGCCGACGAACCGATCTTGAAATAAATGTGTAAAATTAGTTTAACAACCAAATTTGCACAGGTATGGTTACCCTATTCGGAATTTCATAGGGGCATATAACTAGAGTATCGAAAAATTTGGTTTTTGACCAATTCTTATTTTTTTCCTTATATTAGTCAATTTTTAAAATTTGTATTGAACCAGTTGACCAAAACTTCAAATTTATTTTCTCTCGTTTCCCTTGTCGCGCCTATCATCTATTCTTCCTTTCCTCCACTCATTATCTTCAGTCATCCAAACTATCTAGCCAATTCATACTTCCAGTAATCCCAAAGTCCTTTCTATCCACCACCATACATCTAGTCACTAATTTCATCTATCCATTTGCCCCAGTGGAAATTACATGTATCCATCCCATCTACATATCCCATCCAAAACTATCCTATCCAAACGTCCAAACTTTGTTTCAGGCTTTCGGGTTTTCAACTTTGATAAGATAAAGCTTTTATATTTTTCAACTTGAGGTGTTGTGGCACTGCCACTAAATAGAAATGGTTGCAAATTAAGCTTTGGTTACATTGCGAGAGATTTCGGGCGAACTTTCATCGCGCGAAAATAGACGACACTAAGTGACCATCATCTTGGGTGATCTTTCAATTTTTGATTCTACAATGCCGATTTTGCACGTACACAAGAAATAAATTTTTCGTAATTCAAATTTTCAGAGAGGCGATAGCGCGAATTGACTTAAATTCGACAAATTCATCGCGAGAAATCGTGTGACGAAAAAAGAAATTGCAAAATGGCAGTATAGCCACGATTATAATATTGTAAGGCTGTGCATTATTCTCACGATATCTCGAGGCAAAAATTCGCCGAAATCTTACACAATTTAACCACAAGCATTATTGTGTGTTCTTCTTGTCACTTCTTGTACTTTTATTATTCTAAGCTTATACTCATTGGTCGTACAAAGCTGGATACTTTTATTAACCTCCATTAGTTCCTGTCGGCACCATTTCGGTCGGTCAGTAATACAATACCTTGTTGCAGATATTCAAATTTCGTAATCCATGTAACCCGATTTCGAAGGCTAAAAAAGCATATTTTCTCTATATATATTTTATTTTTTTTTTTGTATAACAAACAGATTATTTTATTCAAAATTATAAGCATATAAAAGAGCAACATTTAATGAATATTTTATAAAATTTTCATAAAAAAATTTAAAAAATTGAAATTTGAAAATTTGGTAGAGTTGTATACATAGCAGTAAAATTTTTGGTACAATTTACACTATGTATAGTCTTCTGCAATTAATTGTAATCGAAAAAAAAACCTTCGTTCAGTCGCTAGTCAATAATCCTATTTTAAGAGTGTGCAAAATTTCAATAAGATCGGTGCATTAGTTTTTGAGAAATCGTAGCACCTATTTCAAAAATAGTATAACTTACATAGAATCGTCGATTCCAACTCCATTAAGCAAAGATCATGCTGCAGTTGCAATGCACATCAAAATAATGTATTTAAAATAGGTGACCATTAGAGAGTGAGAGAAGCGAGCGAGAGAGACAGACAAACAATAGCTCAGCAGCTGCCTCAATATACTTGCGTCGCTGACGATAATTTGCAAAGCCTCTCTCTCCTAGCATTTTACTCCGAATGACTTAAAACTTTGGGAAAATATTCTAGATATATTATACTATTAGATAAAAAAATTACAAAAATATTCTTTTTTTTAACTTCCAAACGCATGTAACCCCTTAAAGCCACCTACTGAGAGAAACATGAAATAGTTTCCAGCAAGTAATTTGAAAGAGCAGAAGTAAAAATTGTTTAGATTTAAGGAAAAAATATTTTTATTGTCAAGTTGATGGTAATTAAAGAAGAAGAGAGAGAATTATGTGTAGTAGGTATAGTAAAAGAACGCAGTATATAGTTAAAGGTCAAATTAATAATTTAAATTACCTGGTACAGTCTTTTTCTGAATTCATCTGAAAAGCATAGCCTGATACACCGACGGAAAATGATCGATTTTTCCTACTCTCCTTTATTTTCCCGGAGTGCAGAAATGTTTTAGGCTGTCCAAGTTTTGATTAAGAAAGTATTTAGTCCCCATAAAAAGAGACAGGCAGGAAAATCTAAATTATTTGAGAGTCCCTTTAAAAAAGAAAATTCAATGAAAAACTTTCCTACTTTGCAGTAAAAATTAGAATTTTTTGATAAATGCATGACGAGCCTTCTAATCCCATAGATATTAATTATGTTATTGAAATGCATGTAGTAGATATACATACTATATATATCTATGTATAGTAGGTAATAATTTTAATACTGATTTATAACAAACCTTTAGCAATATGAGAAGAAAAAAATTTATCAGCGCAAAATAGCGACTGAAATTTAACAAATTCCATCCCGTACTAAAGAAAATTAAGAGTGATGCTAAGCTTTTGGACCTCATATTGAAGAGAGAAATTGAATAGCATCCACTAAAAGGAAATAACTCTTTCTTAATGAATCCATTAGGGAGTCATATTTGATACAAATGAGCCCTCTGTCATCGCAATATTTCAAATGTCATTCCATTAGTGATCAGCAATTAATAAAGTAAAAAAGATAATAATAAAAATTCACGAAAAAACCAAACTTGTTTCACATCAATACCGCATAGTTTCAAGTAAGATCTCAGCGGTAGCCCTAAAAATGAAAACAAAAACAAAAACAAAAATGCTTTTTGGACATTGCCTGGGCTAACCGGTTGTGGGGGAGGTCCCGGAACCAGGGGGAATTAAACTTGAATTAATCACAATAAACCAGAGAAAGATGGCCCCCAAAGAAAGTGAAATTAAATCCGTAGACTGAAAGCGTGTATGACGAGCCCAGGCTATTAGATCACAGCAGCATTACCATAAAATTAGCATTTACGACTGCCAACTTCCACGGTGCTGGACCATGGGAGACGAAGAGATGAAATTTATTCAAATTTTTATTAGTTGTCACCAAAAGCATAATTTTTACTTATCTCGCTTCCTCTGCAGAGAAAAATCTAGCTGCACCAATTAGTAAGTTTATTATGATTTCTCACTGCTGAAAAACTGTTCCGTTCGTGCATCGGGCATTTCATTCGGGCCACAAAAAGGCCTAACTCTTCCGGATTCAAGAGGACTTTCACTAATGAGAGGGGAAATAATTGATTTTCGCCATAAATGAAATTCAGATTTTGTAACAAGTTGGTAAAAAAAAAAACCACGAAAAATGGGTTTGCACAGGTAACAGAGTGTATATTTTCATAGAGTTCCTGAATGTCCGGAAGCAACGCATACGTATCGCAAGCAGGTGGGTGCTGTGCTTGGAAAGTTTTGTTTAGGTTTGCAATAAATTTGCATAAAGCGAAATTTTTCGATCGATTTGATCAAACGATGAGAGAAGCGTGCATTTTTAAATACAAACCAAAAATTTTTGCTTTAAATCTTTTTAATGATATCAAGACGGACTCTGGCTAAAAACGCTTTTGCGAATTTCAAAAGTGGGGCTATAAATGTGGGGAATATAAATACATTTTGGTCTGTCGCAACCAGCAACAGTTAATTTTTAGCATTCTCATAATAAGTCATCCCAGGATGAAGAATTTTTTATTGACATTTTGTGTTGTCCTCGTATCGGCAAGGCCCGAAGGTGGATATCATTACAATCCTCCGACTTCATCGCCAAGTGGAGGAAATTTTTTATCTTGCTGTCATCGATTAGCACTCTTACAGAGGAATCATGGAAGCCAAAGTAATCACGGTGCTGCATATAGTGAATCAGCGGCTGCAGGATCTTTAAATAGCCAAACATCAGCAAGAATTGTCAATGGACACTCTTCAAATGGGTATAGCTCAGGATACACTTCAAATGGACTTAGCAGTGGGCAAACGACTAACGGATATGCGCAAGCTTCTAATGGAATTAATACCGGTCACATTACAAGTGGAGCAGCTAGTTCACTCACAGGAGGAGGATACAGTAGCGATTATAGTTCTAGTGGATTAACTGGTGGTCATACAGCAAATAGTTTAAGTGGTAGCCAATCCAGTGGAGTCAGCAGTGGATTAACAGGTACCCACCCTTCAAGTGGTTTAGTAAGTGGCCATACTTCCAGTAGCTTACAAAATAGCCATTTATCTGCTGGCTTAACTAGTGGGCATACTTCGAATGGATTAAGCGCCAATTCTATTCCTAATACATTTGCAGATAGTCAGTCTTCGAATTTAGCAGGTAGTGCAAGTTCTTTTACGGGTCATACATCAGCGAACAGTATTCGAGGTTCAAGTGGTAGTAGTCAAGGATTTGTAGGTGGATCTGGGGCTGGTGCATCTTTTACGCCAAACAATTTTAATAGAGGTTCATTGTCTTCTGATGGCGGTGAATTAGATGGATCTGCGTCAAGTGGTAGTTTCAATTCAGCAGGGTTGGGTGGAGGATTTTCAAGTAAAAGTAATACCGGTCTTGTACAAAAACATATTTATGTACATGTTCCTCCACATGATGATGAAGAGGCAATCATGCGAGCAAAATATGCATCACTGATGCAACCAAAGAAGCACTATAAAATCATTTTTATTAAGGCTCCAACTGCCCCTAGTTTTCCAACAGCTCAACTTATTGCCAATGCCGGACAGCAAGAAGAGAAAACTTTGGTTTATGTTTTGGTTAAAAAGCCTGAAGAACCCTCTGTGGCTGATATCAAAGCTGCGCAGGCTTCCATTCAAACAAATAAACCAGAAGTATACTTTATTAAATACAAAACACGAGAACAACAATCAAATTTTGGCAATGTTGTGGGCGATGGTTCATTTAGTGGAACAGACTTATCAGGATACTCGGTTGCAAACAATCAAGCCTTTGCGTATAACAGTGGATCAGCGTTAGCTGATACTGTATCCATTACAACGGAAATTCCAACAGGGTCGTATGGAGTTCCTCCACCTTCGACGGTATATGGAACAAAATAAAAACAAACCCATTTACCGCAGTGATTTTCCTCGTATATGAGGGACTTAATTATTATTATTTAATTAATTTATGACTCTGTATTATTGTATTAATAATTTATTAAATTATTTAATTTTTTTAAACATTTCTTTTTTTCAACTTTCACTTATGTATAAGTATGCCTAACTTTAGAAGACACACTTTAAAACTAAAAAAAAAATGTTACTAATTTAGACGATTAAGGATTTCCTGTGCGTCAAAGCCTTTTTTCGGCTCTCCTATATTAATTGGCATTTAGTCAATTCCATTTACATAGATATCCCATTGAATTTATGGAAAGCCTATACAGGGTCCGCATAACTCAAGGGTTTGATAGCTGAGGTGGAGACAAGCAAAAAATTATGTGGTGACGGGAGAGGGTAAGAAGCGTCATTTTGATTATAGGGGGGGGGGGTATCAAATACAGTTGTTTTAGGTAAGTGCATGCGTATAGTTAAATTAAAGGTAACATTCCGGGTTTTATAAATCTTGTAAAAACGTGTATAGTTGTTATGCGTTTTGGCGGGACTATCGTTAAAATTTGAAAAAATTGGGAATTCTTTTCCAAATTTTGAGTTTGACGTCTTACAACTTTCGACGAAAGCTGACAGGAAGGCTGATTGGGAATTCGTTGGAAAATTTCGACAATGTGCTATCGTCTGAAATAAATCTGACCTTAATAGGGTGTACATCAAGAAAGTTATAGGGTATAAAGTGGAAAAAGTACTAAACAAATTAAAATCCCATTAACTCTAATCGCGTCTTATACCCTAGGCAGACGGGAAAAATGAATGATCATTCGTTCGTAATTGAATTTTTCAAAAATCTCTTTACCTTTGAATATGAATTTTAATTATTAAAAATGTGCTGTTAGTTACGTATAAAAATTGACAGGACTTTCGTTTTAATTCACAAAATCTTGGATAACTTGGTTTTTGAAAAAATCAATTACGAACGAATGATCATTGAATTTGTCCGTCTACCTAGGGTATTACCCTTCCCTTTATTATATAATTTTTTGCTTGTCTCCACCTCAGCTATCAAACCTTTGAGTTATGCGCACCAATTATGAAACAGCCTGTATTTATTTATAGAAACTCCAGGTTATATTCGAATTGGGGGAAGGTAATATTTATATCGACAGAAACAAGAGAATTTCGATAATAAAAGAATACGGCGAAGTGTGAGTCGGACTCGCGCACGAAGGGTTCCATACCAACGTACAAAATTTAATACTATGTACTTTTTATTTATTTTTTCAAATGAGAGTAGGCATCATTTGAAAAAAAAATGCGGTCATTTGAACAAAAGAATGCCTACTTATGATAATTATAATGAATTAAAATAAAACGAGGAAAAACACGCCGAAAAAATTACGTTTCTTGTATGGGGGCCCCATTTAATTTTTATTATTTGTTGTTATAGCGGCAATACTTTGTGAAGATTACAATTGCCTACCCATCACGGTTCATAAGATACAGCCCAGTGACAGACATACAGATGGATGGACGGACAGACGTCGGAAGCTTAGTAATACAGTTCCCGTTTTTGCTCTTTTGGTACGGAACCCTAAAAACGTTAAGATATGTATTTCATATTGCAATCGTTGCGCTGGGTATACTAATTGATAAGAGAACTGAATGCATTTTGAAATATCATCAACCCATAACTTCGACTTGTTCATGTATCTTGATACCCTCGAATCCAGGGTATCTAGGACCTAGATGAAACCATAGGGTATAATACATTTTTCATTCTTGCTCGTTGGTCCTCATGATAACTCGCTAACGCGTTTACTTAGATAGGTGAAATTTCACGCATGGTATTTCTTAAAAAAAACAAAAAGGTATAGATTTAAGTATGAAAATTGGGACAAATCAGGTAACTCCTTCGTATGATTGCCATGCGAAAATTTCGTTTTTTACTACAGGTATATATTTTAACACTACCTGAGAACGCATCGAGGTACAATACAATACAATACATTTATTCGGCCTTGTACAGAAGATTACAAAATCTTATGACGTATAATTAGGTAGAAAAAAAAGACACAAGTAACATTGAAATTAAAGCAAAAATAAGATTATAATAAAAATAAATAGAATAATAAATAAATAAATGATAATAAAGAGAGAGAAAAAAAGGAAATCCTAAGAAGAAAAAGGAAAAGAGAACTTAGAGATAAAGAGCCAAAGAAAAGAACAAAAATAAAAAATAAGTAAATAAATAAAAATACAACAAATTGAAAGAAAAGAGAAGACAAAAAAAATAAAATTAAGAATTAATTAAAACAATGCAACAAGAATTTTAAGATCTGAGAATAAATACCAATCACAATCTAATAACTAGTTAAGGTAATCTTTGACTAGCTTAGCAAAGTTCAGGCCCCCGGAACATGTGCGCTGAAATTTGGAGGAGAGTTCCATTTTCGGGCAGCTTGGACGAAGTTAGAGCGCTCACCGTACCTAGATGTACATCTTGGGACAAGTAGTTGAAGACCTCTATTCGAGTGCAAGAACTGTAGGCTTTCGAAGAGATATGCAGGGGACTTAGTGTATATTAGCCTATGAAGGAAGATAAGCCTTCGATGAGTCAAATAGGCCTCTACAGAGCTACCGAGTAGGGAAATAGCAAGAGCAGATTTACGAGCGCTCGGAGGTAGTTTATAAATATAACGGATGATGTCGTTAAAGGCTACAGTAACTCTTCTTTGAAAAATTGAGTCTAGTCTGCTAAAAATAAGACTCCCATAGTTAAAATGGGGGAGAATAAGAGTCATCGGCAATTTCCTGCGAAAATCCACAGACAGGCAACTGAAGGAAATAGGAAGTTGACGAAGATTGCCATCAAATTTCCCCATCAAAGCGCTGATGTAGTTGTAACAACTAAATTTCGAATTGAGTTGAATGCCCAAATTCTTAACTGACTCAACATATTCAAGCGTGGAATTATTCAGCCGAACTGAAGGCATATCAGATATAGGGAAAACGGAGCGGAGACAGAATTCTGCACTTTCATAACTTGCGCATGATTCGAAAGAAAAGCAGGAATTAACCCAACGGCCGATGAAGAGAAGCCATATTTTATGCTAAGTTTGCAGATTAACTTGACGTGACTCACCGAATCAAAGGCCTTACTGAAATCGAGAAGGACCTGTACTGCTAAATGATCATTGACAAGAGCGTTATGAATATCAGATGTGACCTTTAAGAGAGTAAAACTGTGACCTGGGCGAAATCCTGATTGCCAGCCTGACAATATATTCTCTGCCCCCACATACTCCATGATTTGCATGTACATAATTTTTTCGAGTGTTTTAGCAAGAAAATTGAGTACACTAATGGGGCAGAGATCATTAGGTAGGGAAATGGATGGAATGGGAATAACTATTGCTTGCTTCCATTGAGAGGGAAATTGCGAAGTGGTAAAACACAAATTATAAATATGCGTTAAGGGACATGACAAGTAGATCGCTAGTAGCATTACGAACTTGGGAGGTAAAGCATCAGGTCCAATAGAATTAGACTTAATGGAATACAGTGTCGAGAAGGAACTTCGGGGTCATCCACAAAATGAAAGGAGAAACCCTCATGAGAGAAGTATTCCTGAAAGTTGTAAACAGGCGTAGTTGCAGCCACAGAGCTCTAGAAGCAAAGATTGAAATTTGTAACTGGTGGGTCCTTTCCATGAATACCGAGACTACGAACATTATTCCATAGCTTTTTCGCAGGAAGTTTTGGATCTAGGTTCATCCCAAAATAGGCACATTTAGATGATCGAAGGAGAGAAATAACTTTATTGCGCACTCTTTTATATCTACCATGAACTACACTGTCTTGAGTTCTTCTAAATCGCTTAAGCAAAAAATCACGATCAGACATCGCCTGACAAATTATTTGTCAGCTTTATCTCAATAAGTCTGAGCAAATCCATTGAGCTGACAGAACTAGAACTAGTTGACATACGTGGAGTTCCATTACCAGATTTGCGCTCCAGCTGTTGAGATTTTTGGCTTTGTAGTTGAGAATTCGGGCAAGAAGTAAGAGGGGTGCCACTGCTGTTGCCATGACTGAGGTGTTGAGTTTTCAGACTATTGCTCCGTGTGTTGACAAAACTGTCACTTGGCGTACTATAGTATTAGAAAATTTGGCTTTTGTGTTTGATTTACCGTACTTGGACATATCAAAGGGGAATGAGAGCTTCTGCATATTTATGTTATATCTCGATATACGGAACACCAAAACCTTCAGAATATAAAAAAATGAACGCACGAAAAAAGAGTTAATCAAAGTCGTACAAATGCTCAAATGCTAAATTACACAGAAAAAGAAAGAAAAACTTCCGAGCTCAGAACAATACGTCTACACCATACGCATGCTTCACTAAAACTAGGAGATGAAAAATTCAAGTTTACTACCCTTGAGGGTTCGCTCGGTCCGCTATTTTGAAATAAAGGTACCAAAAATTAGTTTTTTTCACAATAATTCCTCAACGGTTGATCCTACGACAGAAATATAAATTTGAAGAAGTCTAAACTCCCTAAATTTTTTGTATAAACAAATTTTTTCTAAGTCTGATAGGTAACAAGTTACAGCCGCGGAAAAGTGAACATTCTTTCAAAAAAATGTATTCATATAGTACCGTTTATTCGTTGTGGTTCATACGACAGGAGGCGATAGTAGTTACCTAGTAAAAATAATTGTATGGCAAGCGGGGAGGAACATCTCAGCCGTTTAGGAGTTACAGGGCGATTAAGAAAATATGCAAGTCTTTCAAAAAATACGCTGTATATTAAAAGAGACAACGTGTACGGTCACCTACAGAGTCCATTACATGCAGAAATTCGTAGCCTTTCAAACGATTGCTCGCACAGCGCCGTACTTTTCTCCCCTTGGGAGTTAGGGTGGTCTAAGCTAAACATTTCGGCTGTTCTTACCTTTTTATTGAATTTTGATCTCTTTTTTCTTTTTTTATTGAAGGGCTCTTAATGTAAATTGTTTTTTATAAAACCTGTAAACTGTAGACTCTCCTCTTTAATTTGTCCTATTATACTTATGTGCTCACTATAGCCGTTAAACAGTTATTAGCTCATAACCTATTCAGATCATATCGAAGTTGACCGATCCTAACAAGTGTAGGTTCGATTCCAGTCCGGGAAAAAATAAATTTCTATTTCGTTAGAACTGATACACGAAAATCATTTCAATCTTTTCTTCTCCTTAATATGATTCATATTCAGATTTATAAATAAATCTTTATATGATCCCCACCACCTTTTAGATATTTGAGTTCACTGTAGTGTAGACAGCATGCAGTTCAGGATTTCATTGTTGTCTTGATGAGATCGCCCTGTACTGCTGAACGAAAAACACAATATACTCTCAAAATTTCTTAATGAAATTTTGATTTTCGGCTTTAAAGCCAACAACTGATAGTACCTCGGTACTTGTTGTTTCTTTTAATATGATTAGCAAAGCAATTAAGTTCGAAAATGGGCCAAATCGGGTAACTCCTTCGTAGGGTTACCACACAAAAATTTCGTTTTTCACTATATATTTGGACACTACGTGAGAACGCGTCGACGTCGAGAGCTGAAATTTCGCATATAGTATTTTCATAAAAAGAGTAAAATAATTTCAAAATTGGACTAACTCGCAGAACCCCTTCTTGCTATTGCCATGTAAAAAATTTGGATTTTTGCGTAATTTTATGAAAAAATAAGTGCTATATGGTTTTTATATACTGACAAGTTCTTCAGAATATGAAATCCTATAAAATTGGTTATAATCACTTTACTGTCCGACGAACAATTCTAGAAATATATGAGAAAAACCTACCATTATCATTGAATATTATCCAAAAGAGAGCCTTCAAGCTCATTGGCGATTTTGAAATAACTTGTCATATCGACTCACTCGAGCACCGCCGCAATGTTGGATGCCTTTCGCTCCTTTATTGCTATATGCATGGTAAATGTTCTGATGAAATATCAAGTCTAATCCTTTGTAGAATGATTCCTGCACGCAATACTCGCGCTGCAAACAGCGCACATCCTTTAACCCTTCAAATTACTTTCGGCCGTACAGTAAAATTCCGTGATGCTTTTTTACCCCGAACAGTGCGAATGTGGAACAGCTTACCATCTTCTGTATTCCCACCGGCATACAATCTGCGGAAGTTTAAGGGCGACATACATCGGCACCTCCGCCACTCTCCTCATATCTCCTAATCTTTTCCCTATCTCCTTCCTGCCATGCTGTGCTTTGCATCATAGGGTATCCCCTGAACTTGGCTTAATAATATAAAAAAAAAAAAAAAAAAAAATATGTATAAAAGAAAAAAAAAGAGACATGGGAAAAAAATAAATAAATAAAAACTAAATAAAAACTTAATCAAAAACACAAGGAAAAAAAAACAGAAAAAAGAAAAAAAAATTAATCACTACTTAACTTAACTTGCTACATCTACTGTACTATAAAGCAACCTCAAAATATTTAGCTCCTAACTATTCAAGTACTACTGCTTGAGTACATGATTTCAAAAATTCTTTCCTTGGTGCTGGCGAAAGATCTCGACACAACCGATAACTTAATACTGGGCGGTAAGGAATTATAAACTTTGATGGCATGACTGAAAAACAGGTGTTTAGTAATTAAGTATTCAGATCTGGGCAGAATGAAATCAACTGTTCTAGAAGATCTCGCGAATTGAAGAATGCTGTATAGGTAGGGGACTGCGGTATTTGATGATTTTAACTAGAAGGATTACCAATCGAAAATTCAAAAATGTTAAAAGATCATAAGCCAAAAAGGATGAAGCATAAGCTGACACGTGATCGTATCTTCTGAGGAGATATATATCTAATAATGGAGTTAAACACGATCTGCATTTTGGAAAAATTAAGATAATCAAGTTTTCCAAATACTTCACAACCATTCTGTATTCCTCTTTGAAACTAGTGGTTTATATCGCTTCCACCTTTCGTATGCCATATTGCGAGCAGATATCAGACCTTGAAGGTGAATATTAAACCACGGGCAACTCGAAATAAATGTTTTTAAATTAATTATTTAGATTATTTAGTAATAAAAAGTATTTTACCAAAGGCAATATACTCATAGATACTCAAGAGAAATTCAAATGGTTTTATAGACATCGCTTTTCAACTTCCCGCCAATGACTTTTGCAATATTGGCACCGATGTAAGAACTATTTTTGACACACAAAATTGTACCTGCATGAATTGGCATAACGAGCAGTCCATATTATATATTCCAATGTATGTAAAACTAAGAAAAGTTTGGTTTGAATGACCCCTGCAGTTTGCATCCTAAACTATTATCCTATTAAAAAAAATGACTTTTTGGTAAAAAAAAAGTATACTAAAAAATGACACATCCTTCACACCGCTTAATGCGAAAACCTTCCTAGTACCTCACTACAGTACTGCGAATGCCAAACTAAACGATTTACGGCGCTGGATGTTTTTTGTTTGCTCAATTTAATTTGTAAGATGACCCCCCCCCCCCTAATTTCAATGCTAGATCCGCCACTGTATAAATGTCTTGGATTTCGAAAAAGTGTAAGAAATATTTCAGCCCATTGAATCTCGCGCTCCTCTGAAAGGCCTATATCAGATTTAGAATGGAATACAATACCCATATCTGGGCTGGGGCTGACCGCACAACCTTAGTTTTATTGGATATTGTGCAAAAGAGAGCCCACTGGCGACTTAGAAATAACTTGTCATATCGACTAACTCGATGTTGGATGGCTTTACTCCTTTATTGCCACATGCATGCTCAATGGTCTGATGAAGTATCTAGTCTGATCCCTTGTAGAATTATTTCTGCACACAGTACTCCAGCTGCAAACCGCGCAAATACTTTTACCCTTTAAAATACTTTTAGTCGTACAGTAAAATTCCGTTATTCTATTTTGTCTCGAACTGTGCGAATGTGAAACAGTCTACCATCTTCTATGTTTTTTTTCGGCATACAATATGCGAAAGTTTAAGAGAGATATACATCAGCATCTCCATCACTCTCCTCAATCTTCAAGTCATATAGTCCTTTTCTCAATCTCCTCCCTTTTATTATTAAATCGAAGATGTCCTTCCAGAATATAATGAAATATGCAATCCCTTACCCATTTAAGTTGTTTTAAGATAAGTAAGTAGTATTTAGCCATACCTAAGAAAAGATAGAAATATATTTGAATGAAGATGCAAGATTCCTAGTCACCGTTATCTGGAACCAATAACAGGTAGTACATCTCACTGTTGGCAAAGTGCAGGTTGCATTTTCGCATGGCAAAGGTGGGTATACGCAAGCGCGTATCAGAAGTTTTTTTTCTAAGATTTAATAATTTGATTTGAATCGTAAAAATAATAAAAAAAAAGATTTTCTAAAAATTCTTCAATAATTAAATTACTTTCAAGTAAAAATTTAAAGTTTAATTTATTTTTATATGTCCAATATAAAAATAAAATAAAGTTCAACTTTTTTCTATTTGTTCCACAAATATTCGCACAAGCTACTCTTAGTTAGGAGATGTTTTAAGTTGCTGTGTGTCTTTTTTTTCAATAGCAAAAACAGCCAAACTTGGTAGCTTTTCTTGCGATATGGTACTTCTTAAGTAGTCTTAAATAATGTTTAACTTTGAAAAGCTTCTTTCAGCTATAGATACAGTAATTGGCAAAGTTTAGAAACAGAACACGTACAAAAGCCTTTTAATTTCTGAAATGTTTGAAAACATCAATCAAATCTGCCAAATCTCTAATTGAATGAAATTTTTCGTGTTCCGTTTTAAGGCTTAGTTCTAATGTTAATAGTTGTTCCTGCAGATCGGAGCTTATACCTCTTGTTTTTATACTATCATCAAGAGTTCTGGCAAGATTATCTGGTAATAAAATATCAAAAGTATTTTGAAGTCGATGTTTTAATCAGGATAATATGGATAATTTATAATAGAATTACGTATTTAACTAGAAATCTCAAAATTAAACAAAAAAAAATCTGATTCAAATAATAGAAGATTAGCAAAATTTAAAACACGGGCAAAGGCAGTTTCTATAAGAGCAAAGTAGGAACCCAATCTATAAACGATTAATATAAATTAATTCACTTAAGCGATTTATACAAAACTCATGTAACAACAATGGAAACCTAGCCTACAAATAAAGTAATTAAAAATTTAATTCAACTAAACTATGAATTCGAATAATACATAATGTTACAACTGCAGATACAAAATAAGGGCCGAAAAATAAATTATGCTAATATGTTCAACAATTTGTCACTGCAAGAAAAAATCAGTTAAGAAAATCAATTATATCATCAGGTAACAGATTCCATACCAAGCTAATGAGGTCGAGAGTTAGATTGTAGAAGAAAAATCAGGGTCTAAATTTCAAATAAGTGTCTAGTGAACAACCGAGTAGCGTAAATTTAATATGAGATACTTGATCGAATCTGCAGAATTTAAATATAAATATAACACCGTCATTAAAACCGACATTTAGCTGTTCTACTGCAACAAGAGTCAAGTTTTGGTAAAACTAGGAACCACATGTAATGCAGTGTAATATTAAAAATATAATTAAGAAGCAGCTAATTTTCAACATGGTAGCCGTCAACCAGATGCGTCGAAGATTATCATAAATTTTAGAAAGACTAGATCTAATGTAATACCAGCATATCATCTTTGAGTTCAAAATAATGTCTAAATTGCGATCTTTGTTCTGATAAAGGAAACGGGATTCTATTCAACATTATTGCTAGTAAGACCGACAAGTCAGTGATTAAATAAGATTTTGATTTGCTTCTATGCAGATTATTTCCTTTAGCCTGGTTATAAATCTCTTTCAAATCATCATTCATTGTTCAATAAGTCTTATTGGAATATTTAAGTAGACCTGTAAATCATCAGCGCAAATATGAATATCTACATAACATACCACCTGAGACAAATAATTGATGTACTGAAAAGTAAAGGTGCTAGGATAGACCCTTGTGAGACACAGATACCAAGGGGGGAAAAGTCGGACTGCTTAATATACTCCACCGTTATCATTTGGAAATGTCGATTTAGAAAATCTCTCAAAAAAAGAAGGGGGGGGGGGGTGTCACGTCTAGATAAATCAAAGAGGTGGGATAATTTTTCTCTATTGACATATCCTGAAAAAAGTCTTAGAAAAGTCTACAAAGAATAGAATCTCTCTTTTCCAATGCATCGCAAATGTCCTTTGTGCCCTTTACAAAAGCAATTTCACAACTATACCAGTGGATATCAATTCAACAGGATATTTTCCACTAAATATTTCTGAACATACCAATACAAATCTCTTCGAAATAGCAATCCGAATTCCTCAAGTGCGGCCTCGAGTGATATTTGCAAATTTCAATGTAGGTGTAGCAAAATTGGCATTTAATGATGCATCAATTAGGTCTTGTGGCATTAGAATTAACAGCGAACATTTCTTTATGTATCTGATGGCTACCAACTCTTCCAAAACTTTGCACGCAAATTTAAATCAGCAACGACTGTTGGTTGCTTGCAAGATACGTGCTTAATTTATTGGGAATAAGATTGCTTTCCCATCATTTATTTCCCGAGATTGCATTGCAGAAAACATTGACAAATTTGGAAAAGCTTTGGGTGCTAAACTGACTAGGCGGAGAATATACTAATATACAAACATCAGTTTCCGTATTCACTTCCACAAACAAAAACTCAGCCGGACCATTCGGTTAAATTGCTATAAATTTTGTCCTTATATCTGGTTTTGCATACGTCACTACCAATACTGCAACAACCACCGTTTTGGGGGACCTTAAATGAATGAATGGAGATTAAAGAAGATATCTATAGCATATACGTTTCACATCGGAAATGTGTATAATGAACGACGCTCGACTGTAAATAGAGTTGGTTTTGTTAAATCAAAGCTTATTATAAATTTTTCCAAAATTAAAGCAAGTTGACGCTATATGAAAATTAATAACATCCATATAATGTTTCCGGTTAATCTCATGGTAACTTTACTACATTAAATAAATTCAACAGAACTCATCAGAAAACAAGCCTCTGGAAATATTGGAAGTAAATAAGTATATAATGTTTTGAAAACGACATGACGTATGAAACAACAAAAAAAGTAATAAGAGAAGAGAATCCTTTTAGTATTAGAAATATAATCAAAGTGAAAACACTAAATCAGCGACTAATGTTACTTAAAATTTTAGAGTTGATCCCATTTGTTGGGAGGCCTCGGAAATGGTACTTTTTGCAAATCTGGTTTTGAAAATGGTTAAAATTAAAGCATTTATTTTATTTTTAATTATGTATATCTCGTACCTAAGCTCTTTCTCTTGTAGGCCCTTCAGCTCCAGTAGCCAGCTACCAACCCCCTTTATCGAAAGAGCAGGATACTCGCAAAATATATGTCGAACAGAACATTAATTTTAAAATAATTAAAGTTATGATAAATGTAGGTATATAAAAATAATAAAATATGCTGTCTTTAAATCTGAAAATCCGTACCCTTATCACACATGTCAGCAATCCCTACTATTTGCAGAAATGTTACCACCAACCTGGGAATTGAGACAGTGTTTGGCACACCGATTTCGATGCCATCCAGTGAAACTAATAAGAGAAGACTAGAAAATCCAACGTAATTTACATTCGACCGATTTGTGATGCTTTTACCATAGCAAATGAATTGGATGCTACTAAAATGTAATTTGTTTTCAGTATATTTCATTCTCAGTTTTTAATTGTTGTTTTTTAATGATTTATCATCTTACTATGCACATATGTATGTAAAATATTAAAAATAATTAACAAATATAAATAATATAATATAAAAAAAATTAAAACTGATGTACACCCTTACCTTAAGTAATAAATATGAATTTGAAAAATGTTCTTGTATTTTATTCCAATACATTCACTTTTACCTTTAATCCATCTAGTATCACTCGTGGTCGTATAAAAATGTTAAGCCCCAAATATATCATATTGCAGGTAGCTGAGGTAAGCTTATGTTTGGTAAACAGAACAATACCCATCAAAAATTACATTATCATTTTATATAAGCTTTCCGGATCAGCCTCGTGATAAATAAATTGTTTATTGAGTGCTAAAACAAGTACTCACCCGAACGTTTCACTTCCAGTTACATTGAGCCTTTTCAAAATGATGTCCTGGCTCGCGAGCCTTATTCTACTCCTCGTCTCGTTCGTAAGACGATTGAAATAAAACGTTGACTTAATTTCAATCGCGACAACAGTTTTCAGCTTTCACGAGCATGGGATCTCATCATTAGCACTTCTTCAAGGTTGACCCGAAATAAACTTTCTTTAAGAAGTGACATAGTGAGTTATGTTTGTTCGCTATGCTCTGCACAACAACAACTACAACAACCACAGCAACAGCAGACGCACTGGTACAATTTGCGGAGCTTAAATCGCATGTAACAAGTCAGGCAGTTACCCGGTAACCACGCTCAATGTAAATTGAAGCGAAATGTTCGGGGGTGAGTACTTTGTTTTAGCACTCAATAAACAATTTATGTATCACGCGGCTAATCCGGAAAGCTTATATAAACTGACAGTAAGCAACCGCGAAAGTATTAAAAGTTATATTACATTAGGTCTGTCTGTTAACTAGAAAGTTTTTAATCGGTGTAAAAACTTTTACGCATTTTTACACACAAACCGTCTGTTAACTTTTGAGCTCGTAAAAGTCGAGTAAATTTATACGTCTCCACTCTTGCACAAAGTTGAACAGTTTTACTCATGATCAAGAGGATATGTAATTTCGATATGTAATCAGCTGACTGTCAAAAGTATTAAATTTGAGGTTAAGCCGATTGTTGTGTTATCGAATGAATGTAAAAATGATAATCTAAAGAGTTGAGATTTTAAAAAAACATATTAAAAAGGGTGAGTTTTTTAAAACCTATTTCAAATTGTTTTCTGTTTCAGACAGAAAACGTAGCAGCCAAATTTTTGACACATGGCAAGCTCAACAAAATTTACTCGAGAAGTGTCTGGTAACTTTTGTTGAGTTATACCCTCTTCGGCATAAAGGTTTTTACTAGATTTTTACGCAAAGATTTTTGCTCTAAAATTTCCAAACCTATTATCACACATAAAAATGTAAAAAAAAAAATCCGAAAGTTATCCGGGTACTGTTATGGTCACATAAGGGTTAAGAGCGAGAGCTTGTGAACTGTTTGTCTCCCGTTTGGGCTAAAACTGCACTATCCACAAACAAAAGTGTGATATTGTGAAAATTAGTGTATTTTACTTTTTACTTTTATTCCTATATTTTACACTTTTTGGTCTTTTCTGCTATCTTTCAGTTTCCTGTTGAAATTTTTTTACATTTACATATATTGTGCCAATTTTAGGGTCAGCATTCGGGACAAAACAAGCACCGTCTTCATTTAAGCTGGAGCAGTACCAACAGATGTACCGAAAGTGCTAGCTTTAGATAGAAGCGGTACTCTAAAATGATATGGTGACAGTAGTAATCGCTTTTGCACTATTTTTAAAGAAAATATAAAGTCGGCCTTCAAACAGGTTTGTTCCTGTTAAATGCAAATCGAGGGTATTGACTCATCTGCTTCTATATCATGTAGACAGTCTCTAAAGCCACTGGCAAGGTGGTGTACTTTTTGACTACCGAGGACGTCGGAAAATATTGTTGGATCTTAAGGTTTCACTAACAGCAGCACCGTTTGGGTTATGGTACTAGTATATCTTAACAAGTTTGGGATTGCTCAAAATTATGAACCTCACTGAAAATGCTTAGTGTTCCCACAAAATGCAGGCTGGTAGCCTAGTATAAAACAGCTCACAGTGATAATGGTGAAAATTGTTGAGCATGTTCTCGCTAAAGAGAATATTTCTCATAGTTTCTCGATGCAGCATCCTGAAAAGGAGTTATACCGCTAGAGCAATGTAAGAACTCACTTCTGAACCCCAATTTGAAAGCTTTCCAATAGGGTTCTTGGTAAAGAGGACTATAATGAGGCCGCCTCTAGTGCGCTTTAAAAATAAATTATATAGGGGAGGTTAGTGATACTTTAGAAGGCTTTGTCAAATTGTAAATATAACCGTTAGTGAGAACACTCATGGCATGCCTGTAGCAAAGATGAGGATTTAACGGAATATTGATCATTGTAAAAATTTCAAAGAGAGGATCGAAATTCCTATTAAAGTCTATTTTAAGCATAGTGGAGCATCGAGAGTATTATTAGTGCATATAATCTAGGCCAAGTCTACACTAAAGTAGGAGGTCAAGGAAATGTTGAGGGAACTAAAACCTTTATGGAAGGGCGGAAGTATGTCTTTTGAGAGGTATGAGTGTTAGGAATGTTTTATATTATATTTTATGAAACTCCCAAATGAATCTCTCATGTTATTATATTTTTGTTCAACAAAGTCAAATTTAGAAATTTTTATCTAGTTTTATCCAATTGAAGCTTCATTTATGTAACAAAGTTTGGATTAAAATCAATGGGGTTTTGGTTATGGATAACTTATTAGTTTTGATTGAAAAATCGATTACCCATCACGTTTGCCAAATAACGTACTACCCCATCCCTGCTCCGCTAAAAGTCAGGGTTTCTCACGATATCCCTTTTTTTTAGTAGTGCAGAATTGATTAAAATCACTTTGTATCTACAAACAAACTGCATTTTGGCAAAAAGATTGGAATTAAAAGCATAAAATAATTTTTCTAAAATTTTTACAGAACTAAGTCAGTCGTCTTAAATATGTAACTCGTTTTACATAAACAATAGATAAAGTAGCACAAGCATAAACAAATAACCTCTAAGCAATAAATAATCCGATAACACTTACATAACATTTGTAATAATTATTCTCTTCCGAATATATGAATTTCTGAATAATTTATGCTATTTATGCTCAGCTGCAGTTAAGCCAACAACAAAACGAGAAAAATGTCCACACGAATCACAACTAGGTTACGTTGAATGATGTAGTCAGCATCAGTATTTATTTCATCTTCACCACCTCTTCAAATGGACTGCATCGAACGGAAACATCGTAATCTGTTATCAAATCATTTTCCGATTTGTTTTTTGAATACCGGCATAATATTGAATGAATAGTAGTAGAAGAAGTAGTTTAACGACTAAACTTTTATCGGGTGATACACAAAAGTGAACGTATAAAAAGGCGACCTAATGAAGGCAAGTTTGTCAGTCTATTTTGCAGGCGTATCGTATACTCTGGAAGTGAACTATTGTCACGATGAGATACTCTAGTTTTGCAGTGTTCTGCTTACTATTTACATTGGGATGTGGACAAAATGGATATAATTACCGAGAGCCTGAAATTCCTCAAAACAACTATTTACCACCACCGCCGGTAGCGAATAATGGATATGATTACCGTCCGCCTGCACCTCCTCAAGCACCAGAGGAAGCGAAAAACATTTACGTACACATACCACCGGATATGGTTGAACAGAGCTTAGAATTACCACAAATCACTGGACCACCAAGGAAACATTATAAAATTATTTTTGTGAAAGCTCCTAGTCCACCAAGACAGCCCATAGCTACTCCTCCACCTGTTGAGGAGAAAACTCTTGTTTACGTTCTCGTCAGAAAGCCCGAAGGTCCATCTGAGGAAGAAATTCGTACTGCTGCTGAGCAAAATGCTTTGAAGCCATCAAAACCAGAAGTTTACTTCATCAACTACAAGACCAAGAAAGAAAAGCTACCGCCGTTAGGGCTATATGGAGAAAATGGAATAGACGTAAGGAGTGGTCCTCTAGGTGGTTCTGAACAAAATCTGAACAGCTTTCCAAATTTAGCGAATTTCGCTGGTCTTTCGACAGATTTTGTGCCACCTGCTGAGAATTTCGAGTCAGGAAGCTTAGCAGGTGACAGCTTTTCACTACCAAATTCATTAACTCCACCATCTCCCACTGCTGATGCACTTTATGGTGCACCCAACTTTAGACACTAGTACTAGTATTAAATAATTTTTTTAACTACGTTTAAGATTTGTTGACTGTTAATGTAAGGCCGTTAATAAAAGATTTTGTTATAAAAGTTTTCATGTGCTCTCCACACGATTCACTCCTCGCTATTTCTGTAATCTTTTGATTATGCAATATTGTTCGCCCTCTTTTTGGTGATTTAACTCATAAGTGGATTTGGGTTTATTTTGGAATTATTATGTAATTACATAATGAAACTAAAGCTCAATGATGTTATATAATGGATGCTTGTCCATCTTTGGGTGTAGGAAAATTTATATGAATTTTTATCAGTAGTCTACAAGATCCGGATCTTGCCCTAAACGACAATTAACGCGACAATATTTTGTATTAATTTTGTATTAATCTTTTAATATAAAGCCAATCCATATTGACTGAGATTATACATAATATAGAGGATGGCCCAACCCAACGTCACGCCTATTAGATCGGCAATCGTCATATGGTTATAGAGAACATAAAAATAAACCAAATTTGTTAATAAACCCACGTCCAAAAGAGAGCTGCATTTGCGCTAGAGTAAATTACTGAGATATTTAAATTTTTGGCTTTAATACAAAAATGGCATCATTTCTTCACAAATTCACGAACTCAGTGGAATATTTCTGGACAGGTGTACACTTAGGCTAGGAGTCATGGGCATTATTATTTTTCAAAGCAAAAAAATATTTAATTATTTCTTTGGACATTTATGTAAGTCTGTGTTTTTTTTTGTTTTGTTTTTTATATTATTAAGCCAAGCTCAGGGGATACCCTATGGTGCAAAACACAGCATGGCAGGACAGGAAGGAGATAGGGAAAGGAATTAGGGAATGTGAAGAGAGTGGCGGAGGTCACTCTTAAACTTTCCCAGATTGTACGCCGGAGAAAAGACAGAAGATGGTAGACTGTTCCACATTCGAACAGTTCGGAATAAAAAGGCATCACGAAGTTTACTGTATGGCCGAAGGTAATTTTAAGGGTAAACGAATGTGCGCCGCTTGCTTCGCGAGAATTACGTACAGGAATCATTCTACAAGGGATTAGACTAGATATTTTACATTGACCATGCAAATAGCGATAAAGGAGCGAAAAGCATCCAACATTGCGGCGGTGTTCGGGTGAGTCGATATGACAAGTTATTTCAAAATCGCCAATGAGCTTGAAGGCTCTCTTTTAGACAATATCCAATGAAGCTAAGGCTATGCGATCAGCCTCGGCCTCCTAGTTATGGGAATTGTATTCCATTCTAGGTCTGATATAAGACTTTTATAGGAGTGATAGATTTGACGGGTTGAAATATTTCTTACACCTTTTCAGAAATCAGAAACAATTTGATGCTTCTTTGTCAACTGAAAAGGTGTGATCTGTCCAGCTTAACTTATCTTTGCATGAAGATGGTATATCGTAGATCAGTACACATAAAATCTCCTAAGCTTTTCATTAATGTATGGCAATTGTTGAGAACCAGTCATATTGAAATAAAGTGAGGTTCATGGACTTCAGAAGAAATGAAGCATTCCATTATTTGTACAATCCTGGCCAGGGATTAAAATTACGCTCCGAAACTAGTGATACACTGAAAATCTTTATACAACATATTTTGCTGCAGTTGAACCAACAAATTTTATAAGTGAAAGGCCAAACTCTGGATCTGAGTTTTTTTTAAGAGGAAAATATTTTTCAGCTCCACTAAAATGTTTCAGATACGAAGCAAGAATATGAAGCGCCCTAAGTCAGATATATGCGAAATTTAAAGTTTCCAATTAATCTTTAGTTTACAGCTTTAGGATTTATTAAAAAAAAATTACCTGTATATCGGATATAACTTTTGTGCCAATGCATGTCACTTATTGTAATTACAATTTGTTGAGGGTATTTTAAAATCTCTAGGCGGATCATTCATATAAAATCAGATGTAATTTCCTTCAGAAGGATCTCACAGTGAGGAGTAAACATAACGCACCACGATCAAGTAGTAGCAATATTTCAAGTCCTAGTCCTGGTAATCATATCTTTCATATAATCATCTAATTCATTCATAGCATGTACCCCCCGTCACAATTATGAAGCGAACACAGGAACTCAATCCCACCATTTAATTCATTCTTACCAATTATCATACCATGCATATTCAATCGATATACCCCACTTGTCCGCCAGCAGTCATAAACAAAAACAAGAATTCTCTTTTCATAATTAACGAGTAACGTACATCATAAGAAAATCAGTATCTTATCCTTTCATGGTACTTGCAGTATGAAAAACGCTATAAAATTATTAACTTCTGGCAACAATTTGAATAGATCGAGAGCGGGAGCAACACCCCCACTACCCGTATACTGCTTTAGAATTTATTCAATGAAAATTCTAGCAGAGGCGTAAATTTTTGATTGTGAAACGCTACGTCCCAGCAATGTACATACTTAAACAAGCCCTTAAGTGTATATGAGTTCCATAAGTTAATTGTGTGCAATTTTTTACGTTGATTTTATTGTTGCAGATATGCTGCCAAAATTTCAGCACCTCTGCGGTGTGACTGTACTAGAGTGACTTTTGTACGAAATGTGTTACAGATCACCCTGTAACTTTTTAACGTTACAGCCTATGATGATGTTTTAAAATTTCTTTGATAGATACTCGTTGTCATCAACAGAAATTTTTCATATTGGATTTAAGAAGCCTAGAAGCTTGGTCTTGAAATGATATATTATACTCTGTACCCGAAATGTAACCCCTTCTGCATTTTTTGTACTATGTGTACAACATAAATTAACATCAATGATATATATGGACTGCTCATTGAACCAAAAATGCATGAAAGCAAATGACACCACTTATATTTTAGTCTCTTTCCGTGAGAGAATTATTTCCAACTAAACTGAAAGGATTGGTAACGATAAAGGTTCAGCGGTATTTGTAGAACTAGAAACTGGTAATCAGGCCTTCCTACTAAAACAGTCTTGTAAATAACACTTCCTTCGGCTTATAATTAAAATTTAAAAACAAAAATAGTCCCAAAAACTTTTGTGGTAAATTCGGTAAATCCCACTGACATGTATATAAGGTAATCTCCAAATAATTTAAATATAGCGCCAGATTACGACAGTTCGTAGCATTGACAGTAGGAGCATACTTTCTGAATTCAAAACTGGTGCCACATGAAATAGGAGATCAGTCAGTATATTTATATACATGTCAGTGACCCACGTTTACTACCCTAAAACTCTTTCGTTACGTACGGCACTCTCAGGCAATCAGGGGCTCAGACACAAAGATTCTTAGTCAGGGGTCTGTGAGATGATAAAAGTTATTTAAAAAAACAAAAGCAAATTTAAGTTCGAAAATAGGACCAATCGGGCAATTCATTCTTATTATTGCCACACAGAAATTTCCAATTTTGCTATATATTTGGACACTGCCTGAAAACGCGTCGACATGGAGAGCTGAAATGTCGTAGCATAGCAGTAGCAAATAAAATTTCAAAAATGGACCAAAGCGGTCAACCCTTTTTGGTGTTGCCATATAAAAATTTAAACTTTTTACGTATACGTTAAAAACCATCAGTCCTAGAAGTTTTTATTGTACTGCAAACTTCTTCAGAATATGAAATCCTATAAAATTGGTTATAATTATTTTTTCTGTCCGACGAACCGCTCTAGAAATATATGCGAAAAACCCCTGCAAAAATCAAATTTGCTCAAATGAGTGACCATACCAAATTTCATACGGGCATTCATTTATGATATCACAACAATTGGTCTTAGACCAATTCTAGCTTTTTTACTTGTTTGTATTTCAATTGTAAATTTTCATAAGATCTTTCCAACATTAGTGTATAATTAAATATGTATAGCGGCCGTATGCAAATCATTATAATGTTACATCTACATGATGCGATTTCTCCATTTACACTATTTTCTAATTTAGTCCTGAAATAGCAAATATATTCCGGTAGTAAAGTTTTAGTGAAAATCCAAATATTTGTTTGGCAAACCTGGCAACACCGGGAGATAGCTGATCAACTTAAACGATTAGCATCTTAACCCATTATTGTAGTCTAATTACTGCAATTAGCATTTCAGTTGGCTAAGTGTGAGCACAAATTTGAGTTCTCTATATCCAACCTATATCCAAATTAAGTGAAAAAAGCTATGTATGGCAAGACTAAGAAGGGGTTCTCCGATTTAGCCCACTTTTGAAATTATAATAACAATTTTTATGAAAACGCTTTGTACACAATTTCAGCTCTCTACGTTAACGCGTTCTCAAGTAGTGTTCAAATATATAGTGAAAAACGAAATTTATGCATGGCAACCCCACCAAGGAGTTACCCGACTTGTATCATTTTTAAACTAAGGTCTACAATTTTTTAAAAAGGCTATGTGAAATATTTCAGCTCCCTAAGTACATGTGCTCTCTAGGTATCGTAAGGATGGACGGAAGAGCAGACGAATAGACAGACAGACCCATACGCGGAGAGACAGAGAGAGTTTTGCTATGAAATAAATTCACAGCGAATTTATTTATATTGACCGAGTTTGCTGCCAAATTCGCAGGTCGAGAATTGAGTGGAAAAATCTTTTACAATCAAAAACTTAAAAAAACAAAATCTATGCCAAAGGAGGCGTTTCGTATTAGCAGGAACCGTATACTCATCAGTACGGTTTGGTTCCTACCTGCCGTATACAGCAAAGGACAAGCAGAGAGACGGATAGACAGACGAGAATGCAAAACTCCAAATAACTTTTAATATTGTGTGTGGGTATCTTATCTAATTTGATCTACCATCATTATATCTATGCGTTACCAATGGATTGACAAACTTAGTGTACCTTATAGATTTCATCTAGGGTATAAATAGTAATCGTGGGGTAAAAATAGTTAAGAAAGATGCGATTGAAATCGAGGACATTTTTAATATTCTTTTCGGCAAAAAATTCAGTATAATAACTGCTCACACTGGCCGGGGCTCATATTTGGTGGGAGTCACTAAATTGAAAAAAAAGGCTAATGGGAAGCAAACTAATTTTATTGAACCCATTTTGCAAATTACACTGTATACGGAACACTTCTTTCAACACATTAGGTCTATTATCGTACTGATTTTTGGAATAATGCGTTGTTATGCATTTGCCTATTTTCCATTTTTGATGTTCCGTACACAAGGGGTGCCAACGGGACCGTATTATTAAACCTCCGCTGTCCGTCCACCCATCCATTTGTCTGTAAGCGGGCTGTATCTCATTACCTGTAATAAGTAGACTGTTTAATTTTTCACAATGTATGTATTTTTATTGCCGCCATAACAATAAATAACGAAAATAAAATCAAGTTAAAAATTAAAGGTGGTCCCCATACAATAAACTTTTGTTTTTGCTCACTCTAAAAAATACATAGTGTTAAATCTTGTACGATGGTATACGTATGCGAGTCCGACTCGCAATTGGTCTGTTTTTTTTTTTACATTATCGTGCAAAAAATTTAACTTATCTCTTTTTTTTTTATCTTATGATCTCGTCATTATTCCCTTTTTGCCGTCTCGTTTACCCCTTTTGTCACCATCACTTGAAGAAATCCTTAATCATTTCTTAACTTTTTAATTTATTTTTGCCCTTTTAAATTTTACCTTACTTTTCGGTTAGCAGACAATCTAGACCAAACTGGGATCCTTCACCTATCAAGCCCGTCACGTTTATAGAAAATTGCCTTCAAATGCCTTTTAATTCCATGAGCGGCCTTTTTTGCTTGACGTCATCTTCACGGTACCGTAAGTATTCATATCTAATTGTATTTCAATGGCTGAGAATTACACAGTTTAACTTAGTACTAATTTGAACATAATTCCATTTTACCTGCCACCGGATTGTTGCTAGTCTGCAGTTGAAATAAAAAGTTATTGAGATTGAGAAATTGTCGATTTTCTAATTTTCTTAATTTTTCATCTCAACTAATTGTTGATAATTTTTATTTTGTATCATCCTGTAATGCCGGCATTTTTTTAAATTTAGCCATACCCAACTAAACCAATTTAAGACAAGTTTACTTTATCATAAAAGAGCAGCTTGCTAATGCACTACAAGTGGGTGGAAATTAAAGGCGTTGCGATGCAATAAAAAAGTGAATATTAATTATTATTTTCCCTCTGCATGCTTAGAAAACATTATGCGCTCTATTGTTCTCTACACTTCGATGGAGCTTTTTCCCGATTCAAAAGTAATAAATTTTGTTTACACTAACTGCACGTGAAGTGCCAGCAGAGCACAGTATTTGTCGCCACACAAAACTACTAATTCGAGAGCTTAGCAAATATTAGCAAGCACCCTATATACAAAGGCGAATCATTTGAGTAAAAGTTGGAATTGGATTTGTAAACAAACAGAAGCTTTAAACCTTTTTGAAATTGTTGTTTATACTCTATTAACAACATTAAATTGACATTCGTTTTCAGGAGTCCACTTAGTGCAGGCATAGACTGCTGCAGCAGAAGGACCAGTCTCAGTATGTTTCCATTGACGCAGAAATCCAAATGGAAAACTTTAATTAAATGGAACCTCCGGTGTCAACTCCACACATTGCAGTTCCGAGTATAGTACTAGTATATACTTGTGTATATTGTCATGTAGCTATAACTACATACTACTACTATGGTTTTACAGTTGCAGTCTTTAGTTCAAAGGATTTTTAAACAGAGAGCCAAACATTAGATACCGGGTTTTAATGTTTGCCAGGCAGACAGAAAGGCAGCATGCATTACGCTCTATTCCTGTTTTTAACTTTTCCTGCAAATAACTTTCAAAGCACACACTGAAAATTACCCAATAGGAGTTTGAAGGAGGAAAGTTTTGCACGTCCATAATAAGTGCCGGAGGACCCTGAAATTAATTTGGAAAAGTCAGATCTGGCGTATAATTACAAATGTTTGGCTTGTGATAGTTTCATTTATATGAGGTTAGGAATTATGATGAGCTGTGAATATTGCTCGAAACATAGAAAATGCATAAAACTTCTATTCTCCAGAGCTCACGATTTAATTCAATTATTTTGTGTAAGGGAAAGGCTATATGTATAGGAATATGGGTCACAATCAGGATTTTTTTTTTTTTTTTTTGTTACCAATAAAATGTTTTTCTCCTAATATCTGCTGCCGGAAAATACACACGACAATACTTTTCGCCCGTTCGGGTGCAATAAAGTTTTTGCCTCTACAAACAAATCCTTAACTCCAGAAATAATTCCCAGCAGGGATCCTAATCGTGTTAAGCAAAGATAAAACTTAATATCCGCAAAAATTATGATAAGAGAGGACACGACTTTCTATACTAAACCTGAACTTCATACTTCCATATCAACTGTTGGAATTTTGTTTATTTAAGTACTCATTTGCTATTCCGTAAATACAATTCTCGTATCTCCTATTTTTTGGGTCCTTTAAGGATAAAATCTATGTAGAGTAGTAGATAGAATATACCGCTTCAACACCAGTCATTTGCATCATAACTATCAACAAAGACCGAGATTTTTCTCATCTTTTAATGAATTTTTATCCAGCTGGCTCGTTACCAAACGTGTACACAACGAACGAGCTCCATTGTTTCCTTTGCACGTTTATGGTGTAGCATGGCGGCAAATAATCTACAAAAGGAATTGCTTGTGACATGTATCATGGTGCTATGCTTTTAGCGGAAATCGAATAAAGTGAAAAATAAAATTTCGCTCGGGGAAAATTCATGTTTCCTCCCCGAATACATGATGTTTTCCCCATCGATAAATTGCACCCGAAGAAGGCAACCGGAAGCTTTCTGTCACTGAGTTTCTTCTCGCTAGCTTACTTTGTCGCTAGCAACATAGTTTCATTTTATTGGGCTCCTGGTAATTTTAGAACAAACAGGAAATTTCTGCTCAATATGCTTTCAGTAAGGACATTGTAATTTTTACCGTCTCTAATGTGCTCATATCTTCTAGTAGCACTATATAATATGATGAATTTTTTAAAAGGAAGTGGAGGATTACATTCTGTTGTTAAGGGATCGTGAATATTAAATTGCATATCTGGCTATAAAATTTCCCTTTATTTATAGGTTAAGCTATCGAATCACGTACGATCAGCCAAACCTAGGCCATTGATGGTCCATTATCATACTACCTGCTCGGTACTCTACCTGGAAATGATAGTTTAATTTAGAGGGATGGGTTAAAACTAGTCACAAGAATTAATAAACCTCAAAAGATCCTCTAATTCCTAGTCTGCTATTTCCTCAAATTCCGTACCAAGCTACCAATCGTATTCCTTCTACGTTTGGCAAGGTTTGGGCATTCATATAGCAGGTGTTGAACGTTCTCAAGTTCTTTCTCATGCATATAAGTAGACTCTGCAGAGGTCATTGTATAGAACTCGAATGCGTTTCGCATATTTTCCAAAAAGGCAATATCCCGTCATAAATACAGTAGGATTCCGCACGTCATTACGCTTCCTCTCATAAAATCCCACTTACGATTAGTCGGCTTGCATGATTGTAAATTTCAAATTCTTTCTACTGACTCTGGAAGTCTATCTATGAGATCTTCTGCTAAGAATACATGCATAAATGAACCCTCCCTAGTAAACATGTTTTGATGATTTCATCGATGAGTTCATCATAAGCCGTTAGGTTATGATGAAATCTGTTCTGGACCCGGGAGTGAACTCATTATATACTTTTCTTTAACATAATGGAGCTTTTCCACGATCACTCGATGAGCAGTTCCGTGAGTTGTTACATTATTTTCTTGTTGACATAATAAAATATTCACTGATACATTCATCAGTCAGTTCATGTTGATATAATGGAAATGCTCATTGTTTTTATAATCAATTAATTCAAAATGATGACATTGTTATATAAATTAGTTTTATTTTATTTTACATCTGCATGTTCTGATCTTGAGTACGTTCTCGGTTATCATGATCAGTGGTAGCTAAGTGGATAGAAGGGATATATGTTCCAAGTTCTAAACGATCCTCAGGGTACCTGGGGTATGAAGAACTAGAAAGGAAATCATTTTGACAGAAGGCGCAGTACTGGAGTGAACTAACATACAAAAGAATGTACTAAAAAGAGCACATATTTCTACTATTTGCTTTACAAGGGATTAAAGGAGCTAGATAATAGCAATGGGGATAGATGAGGGTTTCAATTATACCAATATAATATGAAATTATTTTAGTAATATGAAACTGACATTAGTGATTAAAATATACATAAAATATAAACAAAAAAATTAATCCATTTAAACTAAACTTAAAAGGTCAACAATTCATTCAAAATAATATGAAAATGTCAAATTTAATAATATTGTCACATTTAGGAAGTTGTTGGAAATTCGGATAATATTTGCAGATAGCTTCAGTTTTTACTGCAATTAAAAAATAACAATGGAGAAATTATATAATATTAAGAATGAATTCATAATTAGATGTACACTTTGCTCTGCTGTATATCTGTTATGCGATCTTAGGATACAATTCCTCAGTACTGTTTCGTAATCTTTTCTAGTCAACTCAATGGCAAGTTTCAGTTCAATATATTTTCCTTATTCAAAATTCAAAATTCAAAATACTTTCTCATTATACAATTCACTTTACGCTTCATAAATAATATATTTACTGTTTTTTTAATCAGTATAACGCACCATTCATCATAATTTCTTGGAAATGCACATGCATTTTGAATATGAAAACGCTCATGGTATGCTCATCGAAAGGATCATCGGAGCGCATCAGAAAACTTCATTGGGCAATCCCACACAATTATTCTTAATGCAGTATGCAAACCGGTTTTCTAGGGAAGAGTTGAAAACACGGAAAGAGGTATCTCTCCCGTTCGGATTCAAAAGCATAGAAATTTACACATATGTATATAGGGCATTTCCAGATGCAACTGTGTTAGTTTACATAGAATCACCCCACCCCCGCCCTGGTAGCCCAATCACCATGAGCACACTCACTTATATACTTCGCATTCATAAGATGAGCAATTCAATGATTTCCCTGGTGAATAAATTAAATCCCTCATTACTAAGAGTAATCATGATTCTCATTGGTGAGTAAATTAAATATCTTATCACTGAGCGTAATCATGATTATCAGGGATGATATAGTTTTCAAATTCAGAAAATAACAGATTTTGGATTATGACGCATGTCATATGCCTGCGGAGATACGACACACAATCCCAAACATAAAGAAATATTATTATTGCTATGTAGCTAATATATATGCCTATTACAAATATCATCAACAAATTGGTTATTTTTTTACTTATTTTCTAAATAGGAATATTCTATCTATAAAAATATGAAAAATTACTTACCCATGATTAAAAAATACTTCAACTTAAGTCCAATTGGACGACATCAATTACACCTTCCTCGGTTTGCTTTTCACAAAGGAATAAGGAAGAAACATAAAATTCAGTCTGCACTTCGAAGGCGAATAGCAAAAGTCAAAGGATATTTTTAGCGAAACATTATTTATCTTCCTTTCAATCGTTAATTAGATGCACTAGACCTACATATCAGTATCCGTACCAATTTATTGATGATCTGATAGATGAGTTGGCGAAGAATCTCATCGAGGCGCTCAGTGAAAAAGTTAGTTGTCGTACGAACACATAAT
The DNA here is from genome assembly GCA_963924295.1 of Dioctria rufipes. Lineage (NCBI taxonomy): Eukaryota > Metazoa > Arthropoda > Insecta > Diptera > Asilidae > Dioctria > Dioctria rufipes. Next base: position 237,235,984 of record OZ002741.1, on the reverse strand, counting down.
GTATACTCACATTGTCGTACTTGACTAAAAAGTTGTGTTTGTTAACATAATAGCCCCCGCCCGCATCGGTACTAAAATTTTGTAAACTGATGAGCCTTGTCTACCAGGGTCTGAGCGGAGAAAAGGGTTTTCAAAACCGATTAGCAATTTCTAATAGGGTTTTTTGGCCAGGATAATTAGATGCCTCTTTTCCTTATATATTACTGTGGCCAGGCACAATACGCTAACCCAGAATAACTCTGTGGTTAGGATCAAGTTTCCCGAACTTACTGCTACAAAACTCTAATGTTGTTCGAATCCACAGCTTTTGATTGCAGTTTGGCTGCTGGTACAAATCCTGATATTTCGATTACTATTACTATTACGATATACTTTGTTTCTAACATCCTTTCTGCATTACCTATACTTATATTTAGCTAGAACCTTTGCCAGATGGGGATACACAGTCCTTTTGAGGGGGCGTGGGCACAACTCTCGTATAAATAAGTTTTAAGGTGGAAACAGAGAAGAAACTCGCCAGCACTCGCAAATGTCAAATGCACAAAATTTATAATTTAAAAAATTCGGATCGAACTGATATTTATTTCACAATGAAGATATAATCATATAAGAAACTACATAAAATAATTACTTTTGTAATATCGCTCAAATTCTAAGTTCTCAGAGCTTCCTTATCACTCCTCATATAGTCATAATTATCCCTTGTAAAAGTGCGCAGGGGCCTATAACTAAACTCTACGCACTTGATTAAAATGAATAGAGAAATGATTAGAATGAGTAGGAGGGAGAAAGAAAACCCAATTAAAATTCCACGAAATTTTATAGGAAAAATCAGCAAAATAGTAGTCTTTCTAATTTGCTAGAAAAATTCCGCCATGTAAACACGAACAGGACTGGTAGTGGAGTGGAATTATTTTCATGTGAGCACTTGAGTGGATCGAAGTGGATTGACGTTTACATATTAGCAGATTAGTTACTGAATTTGTTGTTTACTACGAAATAAATAAATAAATAAAAATTTCGTTATAGTACAAAATGTTGATTGTAGAACTGAATTACAGCACCATTTGATATTTTGCGATAAATTTTTTCGATATACTTTCATCCTGTGCTTCGAACTCCTTCATACTTTCATGCAATATTTTAGAAATTATAAAATTATACTTCTTTCCATGATCCACCAATATTTACGAAAAAAGCGATTAAAAACTTGACAATTTACAATTTGACAGTTTGACCATTTGCAATTTTTACCATAAAAACTGGAGGGGAGCGTACGTGTGAGGTATTGCAATGATTGCTTCGGCAGCATTTAAATTTCAATAAACTATTTCCCGTACAATTTCTGTAAGAAATGCATGTCATAGCTATGTAAGCTACCTATACATATCGACGCTGGAAAGCATAAACGTCGTAACCGTCCAAAATGTCAAAAATCTGTTATATACACCATTTGAATAAGAAAAAAAAACTGCGTCGTATGGTCTGGGTCTCATATCTCTACGATGAAAATAAAATATAAGATACATACAGCATCCTAGGTTTGACGGCTGGAGAGGCCTACATCATTTTTGCAGATCGTAAAATGATGACTTCTGTTATTAACTCTCGACATTGTTCGAAGTTACTATATTTTCAAGGACTTATTGATTATGACAAATAGCTTCTAATGCATTTTGTTATTGCAGTTAATCCATTCTTTTTAACTTATAGATAACTCAGAATACGGTGTTACTACGTTAAAAGAGTATTAAATAAAAACTTAATAATAACTACAGCCTTTTATTTAAACTACATGTCTTGTTATGTGTTATTGTACATCAAAAGTTAGATCTTATTTTAAACATAGAACTTGGATACAGCTCACATATATCGTACAAATAAATAAGGTAATAAATAAGGTATATTTGATACAGCATTTTAGTTACCTATAGGTATTTTAACATTGATTTCGTTCCATACATTACAGCTATTCAGATAAAGCATTCTTGAGGTCCGTAAAACAAAATACGGATTTCTGTAACTGGAAAACCAAATACTTATACTAACTTTAGCGTAATTCTACTTATTGCAAATTGTAGATGTCATTAAAAAAAAAATCTGTCCAAAAAAGCACTTCTATCACAAATAGTTTAGAAGTTATGATTTTTCTTCTGATTTTGAAAAAGTTTTTGGGCTCTAGTGAAAAGTTTTATTTTGGTCGGTTACGACGTTTATGCTTTTTAGCGTCGATATTTTGTTCAAATTCACGAATTTATCATTAATTGTGACTTTGCACAATACACAAATTAAAGCTCTACTTCTATTTAAAATAGCAGTCACAAAACAGATGCAATACATATCTTATTCGTATATCCATATGTATGTACACAAGGTGTTTCCTCCATGGTGCTTCATAGAGCGGGAGGTGATAGTACTCACCTAGGCAAAAAATTGTATGGCAGAGGGCTGGCCATAACCGTTTCGTATTTACAGGGGAATTAAGAAATTTTGCTAGGTTTTCACAAAACACCCTGTATCTTAAAAAGTACAAGGTGTCCGGTTACCATCTACAGCTGATTGCATGCAGCTCTTGATGACCTTTCCAACGATTGCTCAACAAGCGCCCTACTCCTCTATTAATGCAAATATTTCGGATTTTCTTACTTTTTTTAATTAAACCACTGTTTATTTGCGAAAAAATCGTAAACATAACTTTTATAAGTTTTTAAAAAAAACTGTAAACTCTCTTCTTTAATGTGATAACTGCAGCCGTTAAACAGTTATCAGCTCAAAACATATTCAGGGCATACCGACATTAGACGATATTTTTATACCCTATGTAGATGAAATCTACCGGGTATACTAAGTTTCTAATTCCGTTTGTGACACACAAAAATAATGATGGTGGAGCAAAATGGACCACTGACTTATGACAATGGACTGAGCGATTTGCTATTTCATGTGGCACAAAACATATTGTGTTTCTGTATATCATAGTTTGAGCACCCTTTAAAAAGTTTACTACATAAAACATGTAAAACTAAACCAATTAGATGAAACTTTACATCCGAAAATCGAATTAAATTAAAAAAATATCTTTCTTGTGTTCTAGTGATATTTTATTACTTACAAGCACTCTTATAACAAATTCAACTCATTTCGACTTTAATTATAAAAAGGTTGCTTTTACCTGAATCCTGCGTATGGGCAAGAGAGACGGATTATAGTAAACACTATCTTTATCTTATTCTTCTTGCGGTGATTGCATCTGCAGTCAACATAAAAACAACAAACGGTATAAGAAAACGCTCAGTAAGCGATATTTTGTGTTGGTAGCTCCAACTTTGCCATAGCGCGAAAGACAAAACTATAAAACTGGTACTATTCTTTCCTACAGGAAAATCACAATACGCTCAGTCCATTCTAATAAGTCAGTGAGACCCACGCATAATATTAAAAGTTATTTTGAATTTTTATTTCCGTCTGACTGTCTGTCTATGCGCACGATAACCCCTTCTTGGTGTTACCATAGAAAAACTTAGGATTTTTACATATACTATGAGAACAATCAGTCCTTTGTACAAAAATCGAAGCATTCTACAAATATATGCGAAAAACGACTTCAAAAATCAAACTCGCACAGATCGGTGACCATACGAAATTTCATACGGGCAATCATATTGGGTATCATAAGAATTGATCTAGAATCAGTTCTAGCTTTTTTACTGTTTTAAAATCACGTGTTTTCAGTCACTAAAGGAACAAATTATCTTTGAGAATAGCCCTGAGAGTAGGATAAAAGCTAATAACTCTTTAACGGATACAGATAGCACAAAAGGTGTAATAGGTCAAATTAAAGAGGAGAGTCTACAGTTAATAGTTCTTTGGAAAAAAAGTTATGTTAATAAACTTTTTGCAAAAAAAATTGAGGTCAAAATTAAAAAAAAGGTAAGAAAATCCGAAATTTTTAGTTTAGACCACAATAACTCCTGAGATGAGAGGAATAGATGGCTGGTTGAGCAGTGGATAGAAATGTTAGAAATGTCATGAATTTCTGCATACAATCTGGTCTAGGAGCTGATAGCACACCTTGCACTTTTTAAGATAGAGGGTGTTTTGTGAAAATCTATGATCACCCTGTAACTCCGAAATGGTTGACATGCCGACCACACCCCCCCCCCCCTCCATGACATTCAATTTTTTGTTTGCCTAGGTGAGTACTATTACCTCCCGCTTTATGGATTACTATGCAGAAAACACCCCGTATAACTTCATGGAAAAGTTAATAAAGTGTGATTTATTTTGTTTTTGTTTAACCTTTTGGGTTGAACATTCTAGTAAAACTTTTGCATTTAACGAAATAATAAGACAGTTTTATTAAAAAAAAAATCTCTTCCTGTAAATATATTAACTCCCGGAATTCGGCTCTGACCACCGATTGGAAATCACGACAGTATTTCGGTATTATTGTATTTAACCGGATGCTTCCACTATCACAAGCATTTTCGAACCATGTGGATATTCTTGGAAATCTCTTTAGCTTCCTGCTTTGTGAACCCACGATTCTTTGATTATTGATAATTTAAGTAATCTTTTAACCCGTTCCGCAAACAAGAAGTCCGTAGCGCCTGTGTAATTTATGTTGTATACTTTTGGGCGATTTGAACATATAGCATGTTGACTACTTTCAGGCGAAAGAAAATTTAATAGAAGCTCATTTAGCTAAAAACAGAGGAAAATGTAGCTAATATATCAGGTAGACCTGTAGAAGTGAAACACTTTCGCACTCTTCAACTGAACTTTTGTAATGTCTCGGCAGTGATTGTTAATATTTAGATGTGTCCCGAATTATTTATGTCGAATTTTCAATGATCGGATATTATTTTTTATTTGGTTTTTAGCTGTACTCCACGTTTTTACTTTTTATGCTTGAAACATTTTATTTGTACTATTAAATAAATGTTTCACATTTCACATTTTATGCTAGTATATAAAGTAAATGATTCTGGGCACATCTATCAGTTCGTTTACATGAATAGTTGAAGTATATACTTCAAGTTGAGATTAAGTAATCAAAATATCATGTAAACGCGCATTGACTTCAAATATACTTGAGTCAAGTAAATCACAAAATTTTGTTCGATTTACTTGAAAAAATTCATGTAAACACAACTACAGTACTTGAAATTTTTTTATTTGTGCGAGATATGAAAATGCCAAAGAAGAACAAGAAGAACATTATTGTTAATAATTCAGGCTGTGATTTTTAGCACTTTTCTCCAGATGTTTATTTAATAATCCGCAATTGTGAATTGAACTTAATGCAGAGTGGTCAAAGGTAAAATGTTACTTCAAGTAAATTTCAAGTCAAGTAATTCGATTTAATGCAACCAAAAACCCTGCTTGAGTTTCAAGTTTCAAGTGGCTTTTAAGTCAAGTACTTAAGTGTTCATGTAAACGTACTATATGTATATAAATAATTCTCTACATGGGCGCCTAATTTTATACTTCAGCATGAAGTGTAAATTACTTTGCATACCTTTGGGCTGTTTTTTACCCATAAAGAAAGAATCCCGAGAGAGAGCCGCAATGTAGGCCGAAAATATAAAAGAAATCTAATGTCGGCATTCGTAGTATTTTATGATTTTCAATCGTCTCTAAATAAAGATAATCATATAGAGGGCATGAGTAACTGTGAGCTGAACAAGACATTATGTATAATTCAGTTTCGTTTTGAAACAAACAAAAAATTTATGTATAGTATACATTATAATGCCTGTAGAACCTTGAGGCAACAATAAAGATTGGACTTATACTAATGAAAACAAAAAACCATTAAGAAATGAACAAGCCATACTGTTCATTGACAATACTATCAAATATCAGGAAAAATTCCCGACATCTTTAACCCGAAAACATAATTTATGCTCAGGCAGCCCAAATCGACAGGCAGATTTCTTGGAAGTAAATTTTCATGTATTCCATTGAATTTGAAGGGCTCGTGGATGCAAAGTCGTTTCAATTTTTATGTTATAAAAACCACTTTTATTATTAGTTTTAGTGTTGTCAAGGTAGTAAATACTCTGGAAAAGGCTTAAAGGATGCAAAAACATTGGGCAATATTTGGTGTCTTTCAATTGAAATCATCTTATTTATTGATGGTTCGTGGTTTACGTTGTATATTTTAATATAATGGCGATCTTACATTTTGTAAAATATAAAAAATATAAAATAAAAATAAGATAAATATGGGTCAGGCTTGAATGTACTATTTACACAAATTTCGTACCAACCATTCCAAATTAACTAGAATGTACCAAAATGATACATTTATCTTAATGGCTGCGCAATTTTTAACATTGAAGAGCGTTGAGCTGTGTCGCGCAAGCGATGTTTTCACAGTTCAAATCAACTTGATTGTGAGCGGACTGTACGCGTTACCCATTAGTTGTGGTGTACTTTTTCTAGACTGAAGAACATTAGATAATTTTATTGACAAGCTAAATGAATTTATCGCGTAACGCGAGACGCTCATAGCTCACCGCTAGGCAATCTGCAATCGGCCTTAGAACCTGCAATCTCAGAGGACTCTGTTGCATTCAGACCTTATCACAACACAAATGTATGCCAGGATAGTATCCTATTATGATATAGGCGCCGAATATGAGACAGTGCTCTACTTCGTTTCGGTTGCAATAAAAAAATATAAATCCTAACGAAACTTTCTCATTTTCTTACTAAAAAGTAAATCGTATGCGTGACTAGTACCGCTAATTTCAGAGATCTGCTGTAGATAAGTATGGTTTTTTAAGTGTGAAAATAGCAATTCTTTTGTGAATTCTTGAATTCGATATATCTAAAATTATCGTGAATCTTATATAGCAGAAATTTCATTTTTTTTAATTAACATTTATTAACTTCTCCGTCTCCTAACAACTGCTCACTATTTCAAAGCTCAAATATAACTCCAACTTTCTTCTCAGTTCTCGGGCGCACTTACATACCACCTTCGTCATTTTCATGATCCTCTTCGGAGATTAGTACGAATCAGCAAAATTACGCATCCTTTTTTGAATCGGTCATAGATGGAGAACAGAAGAATTTTAAGAACTTCTTATATTTTAACGCATCTAAATTAAATCATAAATACAAGAGGAAAATAATAATAATAACCCAGAAATATTTTCAAAAAATAATCGTATATACTTCACTACCAAAGTAATGCAGTATTTTACAGCTCTGATAATTGAAGCTATTTAAAGGTTCCGAAAGAATTAACTATTCCACCGGATACTCTCGAGAGATATGCTAAGAATAAAATATGTATAAGTGAGATAGTATCGGTGCAACTAGGAAGGAAAGAACTCTTCCATAAGATATTGGGAAACAAGTGGATGGCATTATTTACTGGTTTATGCAGCCATCGTTTAAAAAATTCTACTACCCACGTAAAATATAGACCTGGCTCAAAAACAATCTTAGCTGAACTGTACCAAATACAAGCACATGGAAATTATACGGATGCAACAATGAAAGTATCCAGAATTTCGAATCGGAAGAGACCGCTTTATCAATGCAAAAGAAATATCTTCAGGGAACATGCTTTTGCGATTTATGAATCAAATCAGGTAAATGTTGCGTCACATGCAACTCTTTTTGAAAGTTCCAGCGATTACCAACTATCCGCTCATAGCCCTAGCTAGTGTTTACGCACGGGTCGCCATCAACTCCAGATATTACGTGCCTGTCATTAATAGCTCCAGGTATTGCGAGGCACTTGTCTATAATGCCATGCATAACGAGCGAAATCCATAGGTTATGACACCAATACCAAATTTTGGAGGAAAATAATTTCAGAGCTTGAGAGAAATTTAATAGAATCTTCTGATATTACCCCTATAGCTCGGCTTAATATCTCATAACCACACAAAATAAATCCCATAGTAAAACGGTAAAACTGATAATATCAGTGTCATATAAGGAAGGCCTTTCCGAAACCAAACTTTCTGTTGGTGAACCCAAAGGGAGTACTAAATCAAATAAAGACAATAAAAAAGAAGAAATTCACAAACGAAAAATCTGCGGATTCATCAGATTTGCTCGAGACAGTACCCACCACATTTGATTTTCCTGGACTTAAAAGATGACGTTTTTAAGGGTAATGATGACACAGAATGAATCAAAAACATTAAATTATATCTCAGGCCATTAATTGAAGCTACAATTATATTAATGTGTTCATTGGTTTCATAAATATGAAACTTTTACAAAAATTCTCTCATTATAGGCTACTTTCTTCTAATCAAGTGTAACCTAAATAAAACAAATTATTCCTCTGACAAATGGGAGGTACCTACTCATACTCAAATAACAAAATTCTATTTATGATGCACTCAGGAAAGTTTTGCCTAAAATTTCACATATTGGTTTTTCTGGAAATTCATTCGAGAGTGCCCTCCTACTAACTAACAACTAAAAAAATATTTTGGCATTGCATTTATCTCAAACGTAACGGATCATTTTCATCTGCATTTATGCAATAAACGTTCGATGTACATGCACCGGTAAAAATCTACGCGAGCTACTGTTGGAGGCCTTTGCATAACCATTAGCATAATTACAAAATTCTGCATAAATATTTTTGATTTTCGTACTTGTTTTGTTGACTAAAATGGTTTATGATTTCGAATGGTTTTCCTTTTTTTTTAATTTGATTAAAATCTTTCATTTTCAGAGATTATGTATACAGGATACCGGAAATGTTCCATAGGCGGAAAATTTTGAGTGACGAAAATTTCTTGACAAAATGAAAACAACAAAAAAAAGTATTAATTTTGACAAATCCGAAAATTCGAATATTTTCCGCCTTATTATAATTTTACATAAGATGAAACCTTTTTAAATCAAAGGCGCCATCATCGCTCGGAAAGTTCATTAGTCACAAATAAAATTACGGTTACCACAAAAATTGGCATATGTATGTAGATACTGCAGTGCCCAAAAAATAAGGTCACATTTGAATTTAAATTGCGCGCGTCAAAGAGGCCGGAATTGTGGAAGGACAACTCTTGGCTTTTGCACCACGATAATGCGCCATCTCACACTGCATTCGTTCTTCGTGACCATTTCGCCAAAAACTCAACTCATATCGTTTCACAACCACCGTATTCACCTGATTTGGCGCCGTGCGACTTCTGGCTGTTCAGCGAGCTCAAAAGACCGCTCCGAGGATACCGTTTTGAGACGATAGAGCAGATTCAAGCCGCCGCGAGGAAAGAGCTGAAGGCCATCCCTGAAATCGACTTTTTCAACTGGTTCGAAGATTGGAAAATCCGTTGGCATACTATAAGTGCATTGCATCGGGAGGGGATTACTTTGAAGGCGATGAAATTGATTTGGAAGAATAAATGAAGAATTTTCAATATAAATTCAATTTTACCTTATTTTTTGGACACAGTAGTATGTGTTACAGTCAAAACACGAAATCCGTCAAAATCTGATTTTACTAGGAAATTCCGCTTTGTTGGAAATTCTAGTTTTAACTAATATAACCCGGTCAAATCTACATAGAAATAACGGAATACAATTGATACTACTAGTTTTACCTAAAAATTATTCAGTTAATTCTGTTTCGGGCTCAATTTTCGCATGGTTTTAGTTAAATCTAGAACTGACTGGCTGCTCTTAGTAAATTTACCTTGATAAGTTTTTGAAGAGATCGAAAATATCTATTTTTATTGGTCTTGTTGCTTATAAGGAGAAAAAGTGCTTCATTCAGTACCCTATCGAGCTATATCCATTAAAAATAAAGAAGTTATAGTACATCAATAGCAGTATCAAATACTGTAGAAGAAGGTTGGTTGGATGTTAGAGAGGAAGATGAAAAGTTATAATATGATACGAGTATTTGGCCGATTTTACCTCAGAAATACTTGACATGCATATGCTATGCGATGCTCTTACACGATATGTTTAAAGGAACCTAAACCATTAGGAACTACCTACTCATCTAGTTAGTTGAGTAATGATATGAGGCATTTTTATGACAGGACTAGTACACTATCGTAGAATAGGTTGAACAAATGTACAATATAAAAGCTTCCTTATATACCTATAATGGGATGATAAATTCAATGTCAAAAGGTTATTCATATATAACAATGGGAAAAGTTTCTCATTTTCTCATTCGGGTGTTCTGAGGGAGGCGGGGTAAATATTATCCGATTTGCAAAATTCCTTTTGCTAGTTTTTTGTGATTTTTTTTTTATTGCTTGAGCATATTTTCCTCTCCTTCTGATTAAGTTGCGAAATTTAATTTTCGACGGCCAAAATTCTGTCTGAAAATTCATTTCGAAATGATTTTCTACAACTTAGAGATTAATCAATATTTCTGTTTTTTATGGATGCGCTTTTACTAAAAGATTATCTGTACAACATTTCAGGAAGATCGGATGTCATTTATCTACATAAAAAAAAAAATTAAGTCTATACAAATTTTGCATACCCACTTTTCACCATTTACCGGCGATCTTTGAAAACGCATGGAAATGTCACTTACAGAATCGGCAATCTACATACCTCCTCCATCGTTGGCATTTTAACCGAATAAGTCTGACGCTTTCGTTCAAATTTTGTTGCAATTTAACCCCGACGACTCCGGCGGGGCCTACAAAACCCCGGGCTCCCCTACATTACTCATTATTTCGGTTTCGCTTGGTCATATGGAGTTTCTACTTGCGTCACTTTCATTTCTAGTCAAGTCCAACATATACTGTGAATTTGGGCGAAATATGATGAGGAGTAGGGACCCTCTCCATGTTAGACCAATTCATAAGATATCTCAGATGAATACCCGTATGTAATTTCGTATGGTAACCTCTCCGTGCAAGTTTGATTGTTCACATTTAAAATTCGATGTAAACTTACCCCGTGTCCTGTTTAACATGAATTTTGAATCCATTTCTGATAATTTTAAATAATTTATACCCCATGATCATGGAGTTTTAAATTTTTTACGCTGAATGGTGTAAAAATGCCCCTCTATATCTGAATGAGACTTGTTTTGTATGAAAAACTCAAAAAAAGTGTCCATCCGGATAACAAAAACACATAGCGGAGCTCTATCTAGCGGAAAATTTCGAAAATATTTATTTTAAAACTCCGTTCGGTGTAACTTAACAGTAGTCGCTCGTAATTTCATATTCGTAGAAAGTAGTGTTTTACAATATGCACAAACGTAAAGGCGCATTTCTTCTGAAGTCAGATACATGTTACGAGTCAATTAAAAAATATTGCAACGTATCGCTCGATTATAAAATCGACGATACCTCGACCTGATGTAGAAAGGCCTCAATTCTTTCTTAGAAATTTACTGGAAATTTGTTCTTAGAAATTTACTGGAAAATTGTTCCTTAGAAGTTTTATGCATTATTGGTGGCTGCCAAATGCAGAAGACATTAATGCTTATTGGAAATTGGTGGCAGACAAAGGTACAAATGAAAATATTATATCTGAAAATAACTCCAATCGGCCACCAAAGTGAATTAAAATTGTACCGAAATTTTCTTTAAATTTCTAAAAAAAAAAATTCTCATTGCATATTTACTCGTCTATGTTCATAAAAATTGATATCGGCATTCAAAACTGTGTATAACTATCAAGAAAAAATTACCAGTAAATTTCTAAGAAAAAATTTAAGACTTCCCTACATCAGGTCGAGCTATCGTTAATTTTATATTGGAGCGAGACATTGCTATCGGCCTCGACCAACGCATAAAAATTCGAAAAAAGAAATTTCCAGTAAATTTCTAAGCAAAAATTGTGACCTTCCATTCATCTGGTCGAGGCATCTATGATTAAAGCATTTCTGAATAGAAACTTGGGTGTGTGCCTGAGCATTAGGAACATTTTCTGTTAATAACAACATTTCTTACCCGGGGATTACACGAGATAGTGCAGCTTGCAAGCCTCCCTTCCAACACGATTTTTAACTTGACAGCAGAAGGCAGTTCGGTTGATGTCTTATCATCTTGCATGCAAGTACATTTAAAAAATGGCATTGAGGCGTAAAGTCATGCGTATATTGGAAAATTATAGCAATAACAGAAGTAGCAGAATGATAAAAACCCAAGAAAAAGTTAAGAGGAAGGTGTTGGTAAATGATGTAATGCAATTGATCTCAGTAAATCTCATTTTTCCAGAATAAATTTATCAAATTCTCTCAAGCATTTCTTTTCCGCCATCTTGAAAACTACATAATATCAAATCACTATCACCTCAGCTGCCATGGTTTTTCATCATGCAGGTTCGTGGCAGTACAGGTTACATGTGTAAGAAGTATGGCAGTGTAGCTTGCATGCAAGCTATACTTGCAAGTGTGACCCCCGGGTTAGTTACAATTTTCGTCGTAGTTAACTAACTTGGTTACCAGAAATATTGATTAGCTTTTCATTTTTATACCCTGAATGAAGTCTAAAGGGTATACTAAATTTGTCATTCCGTTTGTAACACCTCGAAATAATGATTGTAGAGCAAAATGGATTGGACACCGACGCATAATATAAAAAATATTTTGATTTTTGCATGTCCGTCCGTCCGTCCGGCTGTGCACACGATAACTCGAGCACGCGTTCACTTAGAAAGCTGAAATTTTCGCCCTGCTAAAATCAGTAAAAATGCAATCGACTTGCTTACCACCATCAATGGCGGGAATACATAAATTGGAGAATTCCAGTAAATTAGTAGTGGCGAACTTACCTTTATAAAGCCATGTCGAAAAGAATTCATAATGAGAGTTATAATGAAAGTAGATGACAACACAAACCTAAGGCATCGAAAATCTTAGCAAGACAAATTAGCGAAAGAGCGATGAATTCGAAATATGCTTTAAGACAGTTGACTAGCGTCGAACACAAGTTCTTTGGATTGAAAAGAACTCGACGCATGCCTCGTTAAGTGAGCAAAATTCTTAATATCATAACAGTTAATATCCGAAAACACATTGACATTTATTAGGAGGCAATTATAATACTTTCGACATCGTAAATGACAAACGCGGAGGTATAACCATCACCTCTACATTTAAAATTAACAAATGTCTAGAACCGCTTTTGATCAGTACGTCAAATTAACCCAATTCTATTCAAGTAATCATTAATATATAAATGAGGAGCAGAACCTCTTGCAGCTTCAATTTTTTGGTCTCTCACCGAACTTTTACTTCAAGGCTAAAAAGCGCACGAGTTTTTGTAATAGCTTTTATAAATATTTGGCCATATTTATTACTTTTTTTTTTTACTTTTTTTTTTGTTACGAATTATTATTTTGTCTATATTTATTTCTGTTAATTACAATCCGATTTTTTTTTATTTATTTAAACTTCGTAGTGTGTGTAATAATCTCACTTTTAAACAAATTAGTCGCATCTTGAAACAAACCGCAATAATGGAAGCAGATTGCAGTCAACGACTGACCCCGAAAAAAGGCATCACCATGGTTCAGGAAAATGTGGGAAATGCTACCATGAAAGTTTCAAGTGGTCATAGAAACTAAATTTCTTTAGATTTGTTTAGAAGTAGATGTCAGCTATAATTAAGGAAATTCTTAAATAATTAAGTAATTAAATGAGCCTTCTCGTTAGGTATTACAATTATCAATTGAATCTGACAATATGGAATTCCCGTTCCAACAAATTAATGAATGCCCTTTCTCATTAATAATATTGGAGTTCCAATGAGAACTCAGAAACATACTGTCAAGAACAAAAATGTTCGCAATATACTACCACAATGCACTGCTATACATATATACGAAACGTGCAAGATAACTGATAGCCTAGATGGCACAAGAACTAGATGTTGCATGCAGTACCAAAAAGCATACAAAATTTATTTAGGTGGGTGGTCCATTTCAGAATGGACCACAGCATTTGAATATACGTCGAGTGATGCATATTTGTTCGTATCTGATGTGTTGAGGTAGTCGATAAAATGTATACATAACCGCTATTATGATAACATTTGCTTTCGGCACGCTTTAAAACATGTTATGGTTATACTCTGCTCTAGTATGTCATGCCACATCTAGTTCTTGTGCCATCTATGCTAATAGTTACTTCAAAAGCGTTTCTCAAAAGATGTTTACTGCTGTCAGGATGCTAATGAAACCTCGAAGCGTTGGCCGAGCGGAGATTACCATTACAATTCCAGAATGGATTTCATTAATAGTCTGAACCTAGAAAGGGAGTAAAATTAATGGGAACTTATAATAGCTCTTTCAGGTCGCAGTGATTACGACACTAACGCCTAGAGAACCCTTCACAATTCTACTCTAATCTAAAGGGTTTACTGCGGAAATCGCCAGATGGTTGTTCCATTTTAAATAAGCAACATGTATAACATGATCACCACCAATTTTATCGAAATTTTATAAACTTGGAGGGTTTGTGAAAACAAAAATACTGATTAAAAATTTTCCCTATGCAATGCGTACTTCGCGAGTTATGGCATTTTCAAAATTTTCTACCTTATATTAAACACTAAAAAATTTTAACTTTGGATCTCAACGGTGTCAAGGAGTAAAAAACCATGAAAGTTTCACCAAAATACATACAAACTACCTACAAATAAAACATTTTTGTTTCTATACAGGGTATCCTGTATGTGGTCTTATATCCGAAGGCTATAGATAGGTCATGCTTAGACAAGCAAAAAGTTTTATGATGGGGGGGGGGGGATCATACCGGTTTCCTAGATGGCGGGACTGTAAGATATTTGAGTATGTTTTTATAGATTACCCTATAACGCCTGAACGTTGCACCCTATGATGATTATTTAAAAGTTGTTAGATTGATAATCGTTGGACCTTTCCAATGGCCTATAAATTTTTCCCCTCCACCAAAAGCTTCGCTTTAAAATGACCTATCACACTCTGTATCCAGAATGTAAACCTTTCTGTATTTTTGCACTTCCTCCTAATAAGCATATCCAGCAAAAATTAACTTTTGGGAATGAATTTCCAAGTTGAAATTTTAATAAGTTCTAGTGATTAATATATATAAAGTTAAAAAATATAAAAAGTAAATGAATAAAATCAAAAGTACGTCTTTCAGAATAAATTCAAAGATAAAGAATAAAATTCTTAATCTTGATGTCCTTTTCCGGATATATTTTTAAAATGCTACTTTTTTATGATAAATTGAAATCCTATATCTTTCAATTTAGCCATATTTCACTATCCTAGCGTGAACAGAAAAATATATATGAATTTTTTAAAGTAGACCACGACAGCATTTTTGTGAAATATTGAAAATGCCATAACTCGCAAAATACGATTTGTATAGGATACATTTGTAATTCATATTTTTGTTTTCACAAACCCTAGTAGTATGTAAAATTTCAATAAAATTGGTGATGTTCATGTCACACTCTCGATTATTTTTGGTCGATTTGCAATGGAATGACCATGTCTAGAAATTTGTAAACGCCCAAATCAAAATTGGAAAAGCTGAGACTAGTAATCAGCACTATCTACAAAATGATCTAAAATCACTTCCAGTAGGATGATTAAAAAGATGCTGTACGACCTGGGTAGTTATGGATTTAGCAATATTACGTAATAGGCAGCCACCATTCCCTTTCAACGTCCCTTTAAAAGTAATTAATTTGAGTATTTCAAAAATAAATTTACACAGAACTCAAAAGTTTAAAAATTATGTTTCTTCGTTATTTTATCGCAGCCCTATATGTGTAGCTAGTTATGTACATATACATTTATTTACAATACTCGCATGATTAGAAAATCAATGACCTCCCTGTGGTGGTCATCTCCTATTTAAGTTTAAATCATTCATAAACCAATTGGTCCCAGCTCCCAGTTGATTTCGCTCATTCGGTTTATGATTGTTAATTATTCTAATTGATGTAGAACTGGTAGAACGTCATTATTTATACAAAATGTACGAGTTGACTTGTATTTAGCACTACTTTCCCAGCACATTTAAAGAATTCCATAACGGCTTTGTTCATTTTCCACTCTACTAACGTTTTATGGGTCAAAGACAAGGCATCGTTCTTAATGGAAAATTCAAAACCATTCTATCCCCATCTGGGGAAATTATTTTTAATTTCATTACATTTCATCAGAAACATGAGAGGAATGGAAAATTATAAGAGGGAAAAAAAAACAAACAAAAAGCTGACAAACACCACCAAGAAAGCAACCATCATCAATTCTAGATGAATTTATAGCATCGCGTATATGCTGTACAGACGTGCAGTGCTCAAAGTTGAAAGTATAGTAAGATTCTGCAAAGAGCCCCGCATGGCATATACATATATCGTCGTCTAGCTTAACTTAGCGGGGGACTCAAGAGGTCGTCGCCTGGCTCCGACTCCATCTGCGTATTTGGCCAGGCGAGAACATATATGTTCAACCAACAGAACCAAACAGAGCTCTGTGGTGAATTGAGGCTGCGGAGACTTCTTCGTAATAAAATAACACAGAGACCAGCCAGCCACAAGCAACATACTTAGGACGCGAGCGAGGCATATGTAGTTAGGCGCAAGTTGAATCAATGGAAAAGGCACACACATTAAGTGCACCACGTGTAAAATGAGCACTTCAGACTCGGTTCGGATTTGGCGTTGTTGTATAAAAATCATAAGGCCCCAGTCTTACATCACTGTATTCATGGTATCATGACTTCTTCGCTTGGGCCTTATGCACAATTCGCCCAGATCCGCAGATAGAGTTCAATTACTGAAGCCTGACGTGCGGGCAAATGTGCTGCATCATTCCTTCCTCCGTAGAGTTTTTAATTTTTCACGGTGACCAGAATCTCAGAGGAGCCTCAGTTCCAGTTTGTTGTCCATTTGTTTCTCGTGACTATACTCCTCCATGGTTATGCCTATACTTGGATGAACAGAACACCAGAACCAGACGACGACTATAGCTATAATAGTACCTAAGTGCCCCCTAGCCCCATCTCCAGCCTATCTCTGTACGGTTCTGTGTAAATGTACTCGCGGGTAAATTAAATACATTAGACGCGCTATGGAATTCTGATGAATACCCTCCAGTCCGGTTGCGCCTCAAACGGTCCGTCACCGCAGTTTGATTTTCGCGCTTCTGCTCTTTGTACGCGTTTTCGTTGGACCACAGAGTCTCTCTCAACTACCAGGTAAATCTTGTTTTGTAGCGGAATCTACACGATTTAAGCCTTATGAAAATCGATGGTGCGTGCTTTTCACTTCGTTAACGCCAGGTGTGTACGACAACCTCAAAGCTTTTATTTATACTATCAAATCCTACTGATTCTGTGATGAATTCACCTCATTAAGGATTTTATGTGATTTCCCAGTGAAAAGTGATTTGTGAAAATGTCATGATGATGAAAGGATTAGTGTTGCTGGAAATAATTTATAAAATCAAAGTAAAATGTTCACTGTGATTTAGTGAGTGTTTTTGTTTTTGTTTTAGTGCAATTGCAGAGATAAGTGGAAAATGTGTTCATGCTAATTGTACTGCTGGCGCTCTCCTGATTTAAACTAGAGTGAAAATATTGGTAAGTTAGAGAAGAAGTATTGAATATTATAGAATTGTTAAATTATTAAGCAATGTCGACCATTTGTGTCTTGAATATAATTAAAGAGATAATTTGTTTAATTTAAGGCAAGTTTTAATTTTTACTTACATCATTTTTAAACCTTAAATGTAAGTGACACCATAGAATAATTTTGCCCATTTATTGCCATCAATTATTTTTTCTACCTTAAAATTCCCAGTATTATCTTTATACAGGAGGAATTACCTTTCTCTCATACTAAATTGTTTATTAAAGAGTCGTGGGTAAGATAAGGGCGGATATTTTCTTATGCATAGTCCTCTTAAAATTCCTTGGGTATGGAAAGTATTTGTTTCTCGAAAAAATGCTCTAATTTTGACTTTAAGCTGTGATTCGAGTCACATTACATATCGAGACAGAAAATAATGTAATAATTAAAAATTAATTAGTTAATAGAATACAAGGCCAGACCCAACAATGCTATTGTTTCTCACGGCTGACATTCACATGATGTCTGTAATTAAGTAATCATGACTTTTCTGCAATGAAAAGAAAAATCGGACCGCTTTGTACTGACTGATTTTGATATTCTTCAAGAACAAAATCTATTTTGTAGATTTCATGCAGTAATTCTATGCCAAAACGATCACACATCAACCCCGAATCTCTCCAATTTAGATGAAAATTTCAGAATATGTTAAGAGCATTAAAAAATATTCCACCCATATTTTTTTTTTTTGTTTAACCTGCCGATCTGAGGTTTTGGACACATAGTGACTCAAATTTGAACGTTTACACTGTGATCTTGTTTTTTAAGTTGCTAAGTACTTGGGGTCGGGTTACACGATTCATTTGTGCGATATTTCAAATTAATGGTATTAAATGAGACTTTCCAAAGAAATGAAACAAAAAAAAAAAATTTTATTAATTTTGGATTTTTGAGCCCCTCCAGAAGAGAATCAACCCCCGAAAAATAGTATGTTTAAATCCTCTAATAATAATACATATCCTGTGAAAAATTTACGTATGTAAAGTTCTCAGTTTAGGAGATATAATTTTTTTTAAGCGATTCTCAAAAATATTATATGAAATTTTAGAATTTACTAAAAAGATATGATTTTTTTTCTATTGTTTTTAGATACTTAATGAAATATATGCTTAAGAAATATTATAATAATAGTTCTGTTAAGAAGAATGTGAAATGAATCGCATATGAATTATAGTCTCAACTTTCGGAAGAGGGTTTTATTTATTTTTTATTTTCAAAAGGCAGAACGACGAGGGATACCAAGCACACGTAGGCCATGGCGGCTTATTGTGCTAACCTGCTAAAAGCCCTCTCACTAAAACCTTCCTGTCCTCTTAATGAAGCACATCAGATCTATGTGAGGCACAGACTTCAACAATATAGACTGCTAGTTGCAGGCCTTCCCATACAAAATTATTGAAGCCAGCCTATGCCTCCATCAGAGGGGCAAAACATCCCAAATTACTGTCATGTTGCGGGATATTACATAATTAGGGCTACCATGATTAGCTAAAATGAAGGGATATTTTTAATTTTATTTTAAAAATTAATTCTATATGCAAATTAAGTTGTTACTAAATATTCCGAAAATATTTTATGTATTTACGTTTTTCCTGTTTCAAATTTAAAACCATGCTTCGCACAACGAAACTAGAGTTGCTGTAATAAATTTTATATTTTATAAGAAAAGTAAGATTCTTGATAAATCTGCGCTGTATAGAAATCTTAAAAATTTAGATTTTCCTTCACGAATTTTTATTTCATGTAATTCCTGTTAAACTATGAGAAATAACTGTTGCGAAAATGCTCTGTACTCTGTGTACTTTTTTTGAATCGAATTAAAAGCTGCAACAATTTATGTGTGGACATACAGTTTCAAAGTGATTAATACCATTTTAAAAATGTTCTGAATAAGCGAAAAAAAAATTTCTTCTGAGTGACGATATTATCAGTCTTGATCTATTATTATAAAAAAAAAAACTAAGGTAAGCAGAAGTACTGTCAGATTTTTAATTTTTTTTAGGAGCAGCGGTTTTGGCATCATAAAAAATGAATGAATGAATGAATGAATGAATAAGTACTGGAATAGGTTTCTAAAATTGTCGACGACGAATGCATTCTCAGTGGACGATCAGGGGGGGGGGGGGGGGTCATGACCCCTTCCCTAAATTTGAAGACAAAAATATTTAATTAATTGAGTTATTTGAAAAAATATAATTGTTTTTATTTTATATATATTTTTTATTTATTTATATATTTATATATATTTATTTATAATTCAACTTCGAATAAATTTTCTATTCAAAAACTTAAAAAAATTAAAATTTTATTCAATGAATATTATTGTATGCATTTGATGTATGTGTATAGGTTTTTCTCTGAATTTGAGTTTGGGACTCCAGCTTTGGGTGATCCAAACCACTCGAGAAACACTTCCTAAGCCACGAAACAGACTCCCTCACTATCACATCAGAACCATTACATTTAAAAATATTGCAGCGTTCTTATGTAAAACCACTGACATGTATAATATGGACTGACTATGTCAATAGAACTACCTTGATGAAAGTGGGCTCACTTCTTCAGAGCTTTCTCTTTTGGTCTAAGCGCCAAGTACTAACTGAGAGAGAACTGTAAACAACAAATAAATAAGTGGGTTCGTCGAAATAAGTGATTTTAAATTAATTAGTTTGATAAATTAGTGTTAAAAAGTGTTTTACCAACGGCAATATATTCATAGATAGTCAACAGAAATTCAAAAGGTTTTATTAAAATCACTCTTCAATTTCAGTGTTTTCAATGTTGGCACCGATGTAAGAACTACTTTTGACACAAAAAATTGTACCCGAATGAAATAGCATCTCGAGCAGTTCATTATATATGCCAGTTTGTCTAAAACTTAGCAAAGTTTGGATGACTCCTGCAGTTTGCACCCTCAAATATTATTCTATTAAAAAATGTATACTAAAAAGTAACACATCATCCACACCGCTTAATGCGGAAACCTTCCTAGTACCTCACTGCAGTACTGCGGTGGCTAAACAAAGCGACTTACAATGCTGGATGTGTTTTTTTTTGCTCAATTTAATTTATAAGAGTACCCCCACCCCCCGCCACCTAATTTCAATGCTAGATCTGCCCCTGTGCATTATAATTTCTCAAGTAAAGGAGCAAAATGGTTAGTAGCCTGATGTCGCAATACATAAACCATTGTTTTGATTTATTATAAATTTAGTCGCTATTGTCAGAATAAAGACACCACTCTCATATCCCATGTTGGAAGGCGAATTATCTAGTTATATCCGTGAAGTATCTATGTACTACTCCAAATACCTGAATAATGCTTGATTTAATAGGAATCATTCTTACATATCTTATAAGAACATATTTGAATGGAAATTTGTTTCAATAAGTGCACATTAAACTGTTTGCTTAGAGGTTTTTCTGGTAGTCAATAACGAATATTTTGTAATATGTGGAATATTATGGTAAAGGTCTCTATTCTTCAGAGTGCAGAGTATATGTTCTCCTATTTTATATAAATGCGATTTAAAGTTTAAAGAAATTAGCAGTGAAAGTGATTATGACAGAAGTGTAAATTAGTGAAATATATACTTCCGGACTGGACGCTCATCTGGACAGTTGCTGACTCTTCTTACGGAACGTTGTAATCGTAGTATCTGCAATTTTGGTGAGTCCAAGATCGTTGCTTTGGATATTTCAAAGGCCTTTGATAAAGTTTGGCATCCTGCCATTTTAGCCAAAACTTAAAGCACTTGGTCTCTCCCCTCCTCTTCTATTGTGGATTGTAAGTTTTCTATCTGATCGACAATTCGTGTTGTACAGGGTGAGCCAAAAGTCACCATGGGGTTTAAAAATAACTAACTTTTTCGTTTGTACATTGCTCCACACCCTGTTGACCGTTTCTCTTCATTCCTTTTTTAAATGATAGCCAACTGTCTGTTCTTCATAGGTAAGCATGTTTCCCCACCCCACCTTACCCCTCCTTTTTTTCATCCTACCATATGTTACCAATTTAATTTTTAAACCCCATGGTGACTTTTGGCCCACCCTTTATTAGATGGCGTTACATCTGAACCTCACTGTATAAATGCCGGTGTGCCCCAGGGCTCTGTTATCTCTCCATCTCTCTTCTTAGTTTTCATTAATGATCTGCATTCCCTTACTTTCAATCCAATCCATAGCTTTGACGATGACAGTACCCTTGATTTCGCTTACCCTTTCATACTATTGCAGCCTCCAGAGGGAACGCCGCATGTGTCAAACGAGATTGCATGACTATATCATATAATAACTATCTTGATATTATCCTAGATTGGGGCAAAGTGCATCACTTCGAATTCAATGCATCCAAGATACAAAGCTATTCCATCTGTTTAAAACAAGATCACCATTTATCCACTCCCACTTCATTTGATGGAGCTTTAATTTCAGATTCCATGTCACTAAACATTCTTGGCATTAACATTTCCAGTAAGTTAAACTGGAAAAACCACATCTTCTCCGTTGTCAAAGAAGTATCCAAATGTCTTGAATTTCTGAAAAGGTGTAAGAAATATTTCAGCCGATCAAATCTAGCGCTTCTCTACAAGTCCTATATCAGACCTAGAATGGAATACAATCCCCACATCTCGGCTGCGGCTGGCCATATAGCCGTAGCTTCATTGGATATTGTCCAAAAGATAGCCTTTGAGCTCATTGGACATTTGACAATAACTTCCCATGTCGACTCACTCGAGCACCGCCGCAATGTTGGATGTCTTTCGCTCCTTCATCGCTACACGCATGGTCAATTGTCTGATTAAATATCTAGTCTAATCCCATGTAGATTTATTCCTGCACGCAATACTCGCGTTGCAAGCCGCGCCCATCGTCTCACCCTTACAAATAGTTTTGGCCGTACAGTAAAATTCCGAGATGCTTTCTTATCCCGAACTGTGCGAATGTGGAACAGTTTACCATCTTTTGTTTTTCCTCAGGCTTACAATCTGCGAAAGTTCATGAGTGACATACATCGGCACATCCGCCACTTTCCTCATGTCTCCTAAGCCCTTCCCTGTGTCGTTACTGCCATGTTGTGCTTTGCATCGTAAGGTATCCCCTAAGCTTCTCTTTATAATATTTATATATGTATATATAAAAAAAAAAAAAAATGCGTCATGCATTGAGTACCAACGTATTTAAGTTGATTTAATTTTAAGATCTTCTTTTTTTTCAGTTTGTGATGTGATAGAAACTGTGACTCATCCATGAGGTGCTGTCATATTACGACCGTACTTAAACCTACCATGACGCACTCACTTTATAACTTCCCAGCGATCCTAATCACAGTCAAGTTACTAAACTAACATATGGTCAAGTATTTAACTTCTGCTTATATATATGCCCACACACATGTATGTATATGCCAACATGAACACACACTATAGTTAACGAAGCTACATGTATTAAATCAGGACAGTTATTATGTTAAATAAATCATTTTTTTCCCCCTTATTCCATAAACATAATAAAATTTCCATGCAAAATATATGAAGTTAACGTTAAAAATATCTGTATGAACAGAAAGGTTATCCACAGATACGAAGGCAGATCCTCGCATATCCAGCATATTCCGGGCAAAGGCCGGACAAGCACACAAAAACTGTTCAGTTATTTTAGGCTTTCCTTACAGGCAGGACAGATAATCAGGGCTCTTAACAGCTCCCATCCTTGTTAGATGAGCGTGAAGCGAGCTGAGAACGCTGATAATGTCAACCACAGTTCTGCATTGTTTTTTTCGGAGCCCCAAGAGAAAGTCAGAGAAATTCTTATTAGGCCCATCTAGAAAAATTTTTGTACACCTGCAAGCAGACGAGTATTACATAGAACCCTATCATTTATAATTTTGTGGTCTGTAATGGCACATTGCAAACACGGGCTTAGTCGAAGAGAATTACAAATACAAATTAAAAAGAAAAAATATTATAAAAGAAGAAATGAAATTCCTACTCAGGCATTATTTGAATTTAACAGTAATATAAAAAAAAAAAATTCCTCAAGCGTCTCAATAAATACTGTTTATATCACGAAGGAAACTATAAACAGTATATTTTTCGGGGCCATGTCTCCTTCTACAGCAGTGTTTTTCTAAAAACTGTATTCGCGGATTTTATTTAAAATTTCATAGAGTGAACAAAAAAAAAAGAGCAAAGTTTAAGCGGTATTTCTTACTTTCTTACAAAAAGAACAGGACGAAAATGAAAAGGAAAATTCAATGGGGATAATGAACAGGAAACAAGTTTAGTAAAAAAAAAGTAAAATAAGAAACATAGGTTTTTGCAATTTTATCCAAAATGAAAAGATTGCGTTAGCCTAGGTGTCAAAGAGGTGATCCCTGATACGCAGATAGATATTGCGCAGCACTTGTTCCCGTCGTTTGTTCTTCTAAATTTTTATTTCTCAGCATACTTTGTGGGGGGGGGTCAAACTTTGATCTAGTACATTTTAGAAAATCTAGTACAGAATATAATTCCTAGGTCCTGCGAAGAAGTTTGACTACCCACACTCTTATAATTGGAGGCTTAAATCCCCATACTCACTTTTTAGTATTTCCCTCTTTTTTGTTCGACCTGAGGTACTAAATTTGTTATGTCCGATCGAAAAACGGGGTTTACTGTATACCTCACCTCATCATCAGCTACAATTCGTAGAAGAAAATTTTTCTCTGGATACTTTTAGGGTGGGGGATAACCCCCGGAAGGGGAGGGCATGGTTCCAATACGGCATGTTGCTTATCAAATTAAAAGTCTCGCCGAGTACTATGTACTGATATACTTTTTTCGGATTATGAAAACTTTCTCGGGACGTTTTTTCCTTCCGGAAAGCCCATTTTCATGCACTTGGGTCACATATACCCCAGATACCACATTTCGCATACATTTTTTTAGTTATTAGTTCCATAGCTATTAGTGCCCTGATCTGCACATTTTTCTCAAAATAAAAAAATTTTTGACGACTCACCAATTCCGCATAATCACAACAAGTAGAAATGTCCACTTTTTCACCCAAAAAAATCGCTCAAGCTACATCCGATCACCGAAGCTTTCCCCCGCTTAATTGAAATAAACATTAGTAATAAAATATGTTCAGAGTAGCGTAGTGCATCGTTTAAGATACATCCTATTGTTGTATGACAAGTGGGCATTCCCCTCTTCACAGAGCTATTTAATCTTCAACACTTTCTGTCTTAATTTTTGATTGATTCTATAGACTCAAATTTTAATAATAATAATTTTATTACCGCACTCTACTATAATACCATAATTATAATTTCGTCACTTTATTTATTGGCGAAATGAATATCTCTCCTATAATAGAGTTCTGGATACATTTTTGTTTATACTGGCTGATCTCAGAATTTTCATTGTAGCCCAACATAAAAATCAATTAATAAAACTGTTTTTGAATTGTTTAAATATGTTTTGTTCCACTTCACAAATCCTCTTTGTCATATGGTCTATTAAGGATTGCAAGTTAACTTCAGCAGATACTTCAGTAATTACAATGTTGTCTGAGCAACACTCCTTTTTTCTTCTATAATAAATGGATAGGGTGGAAAAACTTTCGAACTGACATTTTTCAGAGGATTTTACACGGTAATGTATGACCTTTGCTCATTTTCCCTTCCATACATGTTTCTTATGATTCATTTCTCTTTGGTAACTTTTCTCGCTCCTAATGGTGTAAAGAGTATAAGGACTTCTTAATATGCATTGCACACTTTGGAAAAGTGGATACCATTTCCTTGAGTAGGTAGTACCTACTGCAGAATCACGCTGTCCCTCTGAATGCAAAGTAAGTTGTGCATCATAAATTAGTTGTTCTTTGCTCCATGAACACAGTAGAGTTTGTAGGGTAGTCGTTTTATTTATTTCTCAAAAGGATTTTCGTAGACATCCCAGTACACCGAAAACTGAAGGTATACCTTTAGTAGTTACATATGGGTGAAAATTTGAAAATTCTATATTTTCTTTCAACCATGAAATTGTTTATTAACAATTTTTCCTTCATTTGTTTTTTTTATCAGTGATTGTAATTTCTACAGCATTACAGTAACATTTTTCGTTAGTTCTTTGGTTTGTTATAACTTCCCAGTCAATCTTATTTCTTCCTCTGTTTAAGAGTAGTGAGGGAAATTAAAAACTGCTGGTACCGAAATAAATAGTTTTTTTTTTATATACCTGAATGCTACAAATATAATAATATTATTTACATTATTTACAAAATGTCTGACTGGTATCGGGGTTGGTCGACTTATTGTACGGGGCATATTGATTACGGTAGCGGTTTCATCTGATATTAGCTACAGTACTAATAAATAATAAAATATTATTATTATTATTAAAAAAAAAACCTTTTATGTCAATATCAACCTGCCCCATAATATTAAGTACTCATGAAGTGTTTTTAATAACGAATAAATTTTTAATTTACAAATTTTTAGGCACCTTTGAGATATATGTGCTGTTGTTAGTGGAAAAATTTCTCTGTTCAGGACAGTCACTTGTTTCTTAATATTTTGTTTTTTGTTTTTTTTTGTCTTTTTTTTTTTATTTCTGTTTATAGGCAAAGAGCTGAAAGTTGTTTTACCATCTCCAGTCTGCCCTATAGAACTTATCACTGCATGCAAAGGAATGAAAATTCTTGGAACTCGAGCAAGATATCTTTTACGAATTTAGTCCGTCCACTGCTATATGCCTAAACTAAAAAATAAATAATCAAGAACGAAAAAGGCAGCAAAATAAATGCAGCCTCAGAGTAATTTTGAAATTTAAATAAAAATAAATTTTTATGTGCTATGCATTAATATGAGAAATGCTTAAGGCTGAATAAATTTGCAAGCATTTTGTTCGGCCTTTCTATTTTCCACAATTTTTATGATATTGATTTGTAACCTTGGGCAAAATATTAGAAATTCTTCTTCAGTTCAAATGTTACCGGGCTTAGATTTTGGAAAAAAACTTTGCGTGTTTTTTTTTATCAAAATCCTCAAAAAACGGTGTTATTTTCCTCCCGCCTAACTAACAATTTTTGTTTTAACATAGTTCACATAACATTTTCTATACCTACTATGCATTTCATTAAACTTGTAATAAAGCCATTTAGTCAAACCAAGAATAATATGACCGTAAAATCCTCTTATAAAATTAAAAGGGCCCATACTGCAATAAATTTTCAGAGTCTATTTTTAAAACCGTATAAAGTCTTATTGGTTTTATCTGGATTACTCTTTGCGACGATTTGCAGTCCTCTATAAAACCTTTCATAAAACTGTTAATGACAGAAAAAAGCATTATTTCAACTAATCGACCTGTTCGCAAAATGTTATCCAAACTATTATAAAGCTATTCTTTATTAAACCTTTTTTAAGATAAAAAAGCATTGGAAATAATATTTCAGCAAACCTTTTAGACTTGAAACTTCAAAATAAAAGTGATCTTTAATTGCCAAATACATTTATAGGTTCCAATTTATAATAATTTAATAAAATTTTATTTCGTTTGTGTAAATATAACAGTTTTAAAAATGATATGTAGAAAATTTTACGGCTATTGAAACTTTACTGATAATATCATATAGGATAACTCGAAAAGTAATAACGCCCCTAAAAATTAATTAAAATTAGAAAAAGTTTAGATATATTTGTAAAATATTTTTTTTATTTTGATTATTTTAAATACGTTCGGAATTGAAAAGAAAAGGTTGAAAATGTTATTTCCTAGTACTGAAACGTTTTAAATTCCTGAAAATATCTAATTTAAATATACTGCATTTTGAGCATAAGATGACAATATTACATTAAAGTCTATTCGCTACTTATACGACCCTAATAAAACTGTTTGATCTTAGCATGGATGCGATTGAAAAACTTCATCCTATTTTAAATTCATTTGGTTTTAAGCAAAACGTGTTTGAGTGCTCATAGATTGGTACAATGCATTTAGTTTTATATAAACTGACTTTTACGGTACTTTTATACTATTTACAAAGTGTTTTTCTTTTATTGATTTAAATCCATACATTTCTGAGAATAATTAAATTAAAATGTATTTTTAATTGCTCGAGTTTACATAACAGCCAATTGGCTGCTTATAAAGGCAAAATAAACTTGTTTTACATTAATTTAGTTACTAATAATCTAAATCTATTTGATCTCAGTTAAAGCCGTTCTATGTCCATATAGACTGAAATAATGTAATTTGCTCTTGCGTAAATCTATTTGGTTTTAATCCCTGATAAATCTTGTTTTCACTTATTGTTTATTTTTTACGTCGCATTTCGAGAAGAAGTGCCCCAAGCACAAATCCCCCAAGCTCTTAAATAACGCATTTTGATCCCCCTGTTATAAATTTTTTTCTTGTCTTGACTCCTTCTATTAACCCTTGCTCCTTGGTCATCCTTAACTGAAACACATTGGATATCAATACTATATTTTCACACGGCTCCAAATTTCTTACTAAAAATACTCTGAGGAACTGGTT
Source organism: Dioctria rufipes (assembly GCA_963924295.1). NCBI lineage: Eukaryota > Metazoa > Arthropoda > Insecta > Diptera > Asilidae > Dioctria > Dioctria rufipes. The sequence continues at coordinate 237,207,867 of OZ002741.1, read as the reverse complement.
TATTTCTTTATAGATTTTTATAAATCAAAAGTCTTAAAAATATTCTGAAAAGCGTTTATTACAAACTTTAAATATACAGAACAGTAGTAATCCAGCTATATGTCTTTTCAAATTACCTTATATTTATTTACATTCAATATTACTAATACCTAAATTTTATTAATTGTAAAATTGAGAAACAAAAGTTTTTCCTGGGCATATTAAATTTAAATTCATTCGTCTTATTTTGGGGATTTCAAAAATTTACAAATATTTGAATTTTAAACATAAAGTAATTAAATAACCGGCAATCTCAGAGTTTCTTTTTTAATTACATTTGCCTTTATAATAGTATTAACCCATTAAGGACGAGATCCTAAAAATTCAGTTAGAGGGCTGAAATTGAATACAGAAGGTGTTATGGGATGTCGAAATCCAAATCTGAGAACAAGGAAAAATTCCCAGACTCCGTTCTCGCAGGATTGCCCGTTACATATATGTAACGTTAGTCCAAACACTGAAAAATTTAATTTTTTCCTTCTTTATTGAAGAAGAAGGCTTAAAATTTCAAAAGTAAAGATATATGAAAATATATAAATGAAATAAAGAATAGGTACAGACATATTTTTTTGTTGGATGTTTACCTGAGTGTTACCAATAGGTAAAATTTGAATGGAAAACAGAAAAAAAAAATATCTGAATGCTAAAAGGAATATGAAAAAATTAAATTTTATTATTTTGGCGAAACTTTATTTATTTATTATTAGTTATGTATTTATTTTAGCAATTATTAATTTATAGTTATGAAATGATAAATTTGTCGCAGCACAACGCCGTCCTTTGTCGTTTGGAATTTTGATGACATTATGATATACATATGCCATCAAATTGGGGATTACTATGCTCTACTTCAGTTTTAGGACGGCGATAAAAGCTATAGAAACGACCCATTTCGTTATATAGATGTTAACCCCGCTGACTTTTGTGCTCACAATATAGTCGCGCTCTTTCCATTTCAATTCATCATTCAGTGGTAACAGACATGACTTAAGGTAGAGATAGATTGAAATTTTGGACGAGAGGCTAGCGTCGCGTGCGATGAGTTGGAAAAAATATGCTGTTAGGTTGAACACACATTTGAGTTTCGTCAAATTTACTTTGAGCTTTTTGATATAAATTAGCTCACATTTATACAAATTACACAATAAACATTTCTCCAATCGCTTTTTTGCCTTCAGAAATAAAAAAAAAATCTAAAAAATCAGACAGCAGTACAATCACCCAAGTGTTAGGTTATATTTTACGCATACGCGACGAAAAATAGAAATTCGTCCGATTTTTGGGTCGCGAGTGTCGCCTGCGGTGGTAATCTGACACTCCCTATACAACAAGCGTACATTCGATATTATCTGTCAACGCATACTACGCGAGCTACGCGTTTGAAATTTTCAATCTAACTCCAGCTTTAGGAAACATATTTTGTCTGATGGTTCCGATACCGTGGTAATTGCATTTTTTCAAGCCCAATAAAACTGGAATAGATGTAAATAAATTGTCGAAGTATATACAGAAGGGGAAAGACTTTATATAAACGGCAAAAGCATCTAACATACAAAACAGTGGCGTAGCAATTTTTCCATATTTTCCAGGATAATCTGGATTGAGACGAAGATTTGATCCCTAGTACATCTCAAAATTTACGAGATATCCTTGTGATGTGTTGATGCACCACATCTTGTACCCAATTCTTAAAGGTTTACCTCTAATGAACTGTTTACAGCTATGCCGATCATAATACTCCACCATTGATCCGTCGTATGACAGATCTTGCTCTGGTTTGAAATGCTGTAAGAAACGTTTTGTCATAGCGAAACACACATTCAAGTCGATCGCGTCTCAACGCATCTGATATCAGAACATTCATCATATCTTTGATTTCCGCCCAATAATCTTTCTTTGCTGGACGGGAAGAGTATCCTGTGGTAATCAGAATGCTTAGGAATACGCGCATTTTATTCCCGCTGATGTTCGGATTTTGTTGACTATTCATTACAGTATATGTATTTGTTTCGTCACAAAGCAACTGAATCACCTCGTCATCAAAAAATGTTTGAAATTGTTCGTGTGGTGCGTAACCTCACAATCCCGATAGTCATTTTCTGGAAAAATTGGCGGCCCTTCATCATCTGTCACCCAAACCAACTCAGAAGCTGACTGTCTTGAAGCACGAGTCGCTTTGCGTTTTGATGCTTGGTTTTTTGTCTTACTACTGGCTTCTTGCGCTTAGGTCGTCCTTCCGTTGAAATAACAGTGTTGTGATTGTGACTGCGCAGTTTCAATTTTTGAGGTGTCTTGTATTGTTCTGATGGTAGTGTCTTTTGAAGTGTTTTCTCTTGCTCTTATTTTTTGGTGTAACCTCTGATTTGCATGCTGGTAGAGTATCTTGTGGTAACATGTCTGCTGGTGTTGTTGTACACATAGTACACATAGGGACTTTTGCAGAGGACGTAGAAGCATCCAGCAAGTCAATTTTCAAATCCTTCATCGTAGTGCTCAAGACGTCTGTGAATTTTAGATATTTCATTAAGACACCTTCAGCAATCTCAAACCCGTCTTTGCTTCCATCAGCACCAGTACAAACCAATCCGCATGCTGCTTTCAATTGCAAGTTTTTTTAGCGTCCCTCATTCCTCCATCTTCATCGCCTGAATCCTCAACAGACAATTCCCCTTCATGGGATGGCTCAACCACTGACTTATAACAATGGACTGAGCGTATTACCATTTTCCTATAGGAAAGCATGGCACAAGTTTTATAGTTCTCTCTTTCGCCCTGTGGCAGAGTTGGAGCTACCAACACAAAATATTGCATTCGGGAACATTTGCTTATGCCATTTGATGTTTTTATGTTGGCTACAGATGCAATCACTTCAGAAGGAATAAGGTAAAGATAGTGTTTACCATGCTCCGTCTCTCTTGCCCATAAGCAGGATTCAGTTAAGAATAAATTTTGAAAATTAAAGTCGGAATTAGTTTAATTCCTTATAAACGATTAAAATATCACTTGGACACAAGAAAATACATTTTTTTAATTTAATTCGATTTTCGGGTGTAAAATTTCATCTGATTGGTTGAGTTTTACATGTTTTTTATGTAATCGTTTTAAAGGGTGCTCTAACGGTGATATACAGAAACACAATATTTTTTGTGCCACATGAAATAGCAAATCGCTCAGTCCATTGTTATAAGTCAGTGGGCTCAACATAAACTCGATCTACATCTTCATCATCAGATTAAAGCGAGTCTAAATAGTTCGCAACCATTTCTATGTTTGAAAAGCTACAAAAAACTAAAAGAAAACAAACATTAATCTAATGCTGTAAGACGACTAACGTTACATACATATATGCAACGCACACTTTCTAGTGACCACCACTTAGCTCAAACGTAAAAAAAAAAAAATATTTTTAGACGAATTCACTTTTAGTTTATTGCTCAATAAAACTACATAATCAGAAATTCAAAAATATTCAAAGAATATAAGAAAATAAAATTATTGCTATTTCCTTGTTCCCATATTTTAGCTTTCTTCTTTTTACATTTTTCACCGTTTTAATACACGTCCGCTAGATTTAAATATTTCCACTAAAGTGATCACAATGAATACATATATTACACATATAAGTTTCTACGAAACTAATTAAAAATTTCGCCGAAATTGGGAGACTATTTTTATTTTGCCTCTATTTTTTTTTGGATTGCCAGTGTTACATATATGTAACGTTAGTTATTAATGGGTTAAGTAGAACTTATGTACTCACGATTTTACAATAATTATTTTTAATTGTTCGTTTAAAAAACCACTTCGTTTTACTTTTTTTCACTTTTGCACGCATTTTGACGCATTTAACACTAACGTTTTAATTATTTTACTCTCCGCACATGAACAGTAATTTTCCAAACGAAAGGCCTTATAACTTTAGACAGAATATTTCAGCATTTGAATAAGGATGTTAATCCTATAATGATTTCATGAAAGAATTTTGAAGTGCATTCTTAAAACCTCAATGCATAACAGTTTTATGATAGTGGTCTACATAACCCAATAGCTCGCTAGGCAAAATTGTCTCCTAAAGTGGATTTAAAGTAGCTTTCTATGCTTTTTAATATAACCTTTATAAGTCCTATCATATTTTTCAGTTTTATCAAAGATTTATGCAATAGCTTTCGAAGATGATATAAAACCATAATTAAATTAAGATGTAATTAATTACTATTTTGCTGCTTAATGGTTTTATTTTAGTTGAAGTAATGACAACACTAAATCTTCCAAATAGACTTAAATACTAAATAATTTTACTACTACTTTCCAAGCGGTTTTTAAAATATCTCAACGAAGAGAGACCAATTGTTATTTATTTATTTATTTTATAAGTTCAGACGATAGCATACAGATTAAATCCATTTATATAACTACCATTAAATAAATAATGATAAATTAAATAATACAAAATTAAGAAGAATAAAATAAAAAGTAAGTTCTAATTAATCAACATAGAAATAAATTAAAGGTGCGTTAAATGATTGAAAAATAGCACTAATAAAAGCTAATGAAAATAAAATAACAAAAAAAGAGAAAAAGCAAAAATTCTAAAAGTACTAAAGCAAAACGTAAAAAATAAAAATAAAATGAAAATATAACTAATTCTTACCAAAACATAAAAGATAAAAGATTCAGATTATGAGAATGGAGGCAAATTAAGAAATAAATTCCGTCTTACTGCACTATGGCTAAAATATAAATGTAAATTCAACAGAACACTATTATATAATATATACATATTGAAAAGTGTGGGAGTAGAATGATCAGTCGTCTCAGGTCGAAGGAATACACTTTATCTCACTCAATATTAAGTGTTTAAATTGATAGAGGCTATACTGACCGAAAATGTCTATGTGATTAAAGAATACATTGTGGTGATTTAGTTTTTAAATTTGTTTTACCAGTCGCCAAACCAAATGTTGACGGCGGGACTCGTAATGGTCTTGAGGGTATATAGAAATATATTTCGGCAAGCAGACGTGGACTATCCAGATAATCATGTAAGATTTTGTACAAATATATTTCATCCATGTACATCCTACGCTTTTCAAGAGATGTATAAAAAGCATACTCAAACTTATAGGATATTCCACTGCACTTAAACCGAACAGTATGAAAATAAGAAATTTTGTAAATTTCCTTAACGGTCGTTCCAACTGGTCAATATATGTTTTATAAAATGGGCTCCACACATGGGTCTCGTATTCTAATAAACCGCGTATTAGCGAATTGAACAATATAATATGAGAGAAAGTTGTTTTAAAAGATTTACAGGTTCTGAAAATGAATCCAAGCAATTTAAAGGATTTACGTACAATGTAATTAATATGGCAAGAAAACAAAAGTTTGTCATCAAAAACCACTCCCAGATCTTTAATTTCAGAGACTCTTTCTAATGCCGTACTACATAACCTATATGCAAATTTGATAGTGTCCCTTTTGCGGCTGAAAGAAACTTGTTTATATTTATTTATATTTAATAGTAAATAGTTTTCGACGCACCACTTTTCAACCTTACTTATGTCTTCTTGCAACCGAGTACAATCTTCAAAATTACTAATGACACGAGAAATTTTAGCATCGTCTGCGTAGAGCAGGCAATTGGAATCAAGATTTATTGGAAGGTCATTTATATAAATAATAAAGAAAATGGGCCGAGTATAGTACCCTGAGGGACACCAAGTTTGCTCAAAGGCCAGTGATTCGAACCCATTAACGACTACAATGCTGTGTCGTCCATCTAAATATGAGGAAAGCCATTGAATGGTATTCTTACCGAAGCCTATGGAGGCCATTTTAATGAATACTTTTCTGTGTTTAATCTTATCAAAGGCTTTAGAGAAGTCTGTATAAATAGAGTCCACTTGCTTGCCCTCATCCAATGCAACCGCTATGATGTCTGTGAACGTAGTCAGACTTGAGGTTGTAAATCGTCCAGGAAAGAAACCGTGTTGATTTAGGTTAATCAAATTTTTAGATTGAGGGAATAGTTGATTGTATGTAATTTTTTCAAATATTAACGCTAAACTATTTGAAATTGATATTGGTCTATAGTTGGAAATTAATTTAGGGTCTCCTGATTTGAATATTGGTGTAACGAAACACTCTTTCAGAATCGTAGGATATATCCTTTGATTAATAGATATATTAAACAATTCACTAATAGGTTCTGCAATTGTCGAAGCACGTTTTCTATAAAACATATTGGGTATACCGTCAGGACCAGGGTTTTTATTAATATCAAGTTGATTGATTATATTTGCTACACTTTGAGGCGTAACATGATATAATTGAATGGAGTTAACGTTGCTGTAGGTTAAGGAATTCTGTAAATTATTAGTAACATTAGCTTTGAGAGAATATACTGATTTAAAATGCGTCGAGAACATTTCACAAGTCTGCATTGGTGAGGCAGTTATACTGTCACCAAGTTTCATTTCTTTAGGATAAGTGTTGGACGTTTTCAGGCTTTTACTAAAAGCTCAAAAACTCTTTGGATTGCTTTCCACAGAAGATTCAGTAGAACTAATAAAATTGTCGTAACACATTCTTTGAAATCGCTTAGAATGATTTCTCAAGAACGAAAATGTCTTTTATAATTCTGGATGTTTATACTTCATAAACATACGCCGAAACTTGTTTTTTAATCGGAGAGTAGATAAGATACTAGTTCTCTCGTATACCACGAAGGATATTTTCTATTTTTACTAACAAATTCTGGGACAAAATTTACTACACAATGATTTAGAACGTCATAAAATTTTTCAAATGTCAAATCAACGTGATTTACAACCTCCATAACGCCATTTAGCAAGCTCAAAATCTTAACAAAACAATTTAAAACCTGAGAAAGACAAAAAAGTATTTGAATTGTTACTTGGGCAATCCTAATAACTTTTTCATGTACAGACCAATTTTTATTATTTTTCGTACATAGGTTGTCCAAACATATTTGTAAATGCAACTGGAGCTGTTTTTCCACGTGTTTAGCGAGAAAAAAAACCCCTTTAAATTAGTGAAATATTCCACAATGCCGGAAATAATCGCTGCATGGGGAGAGCTTTGGCGATCGCATGTAGCTTGAACGCCTTTCTTCGGTGAAAAAGTGGGCTTTTCTATTTCTCGTGATTGCGCATAATATGTGCATCGTGGAAAATAACTTCCTATGACAAAAATGTTGACAACAGAGAGCACTAATGGCTATGGAAGAAATAACTGCAAAAATATATGCGAAATGTAGTATCTGGGGTGTACACGACTAGTACTCAGCGAAACGTTTAATTTGATATGAAACATGCGGTATTGGAATACCACAGCCGGGAGTTTCAAACCCCACCATAAAAGTATGGAGAGAAATTTTTTTCTATGAATTGTTACTGGTACTGAGCTGAGCCGAACAGTAAAATCCGTTTTCCGATCGGTCATAACCCTACCGAGTTAGAGCCGATCGAAGGTGCGAAGTACTAAAAAAGTGAAGATGGACATGGCTATAAATAGCTATTTAAGCCTCCGAGTACAGGAGTGCTCAAACTTCTTCTCAGGATCTAAGGCACTCTATTCTGTACTAGATTTGTCAAAATGTACTAAATCAAACTTTGACTCCCCCACCCCTAAATTTCCCCCGCTTAATTGAAAAAAACTTTACTAATCAAAAATGTTTACAAATATCATAATGCGTCATGTAAGATATCTCTCATATCTGGAGGTGTCGGGCCTAACGTTTTTATTTTGCTCTAAGATAGAGTAACAAAGATGTAGCTAGAGCACTGTTCTATACCTAAGCTAGAGTTCTAGTAACTGTTTACATAACTAGAGCACTTGTAGATCGATCTAGCTTGACCAAAAAATGTAGATTTATAAATTCACTTTCAAGAGAGCTATTAGAAATAAACGCAGCCAGGCAGTAAAGCTACTTTATCTTCTGTGGTAAGATCAACCCTCTTGTGGAAATGGCAAGATGCACTTACAAATTGAGTAGGTCTAATTGGGTGAACCTGATTTAGATCACGGGGTATCAAGGTTTTGCTGACAACGAAAGAGCTGATGAATTTGCTAGATAATGTTTATTTATATCTATGGCCGCATCAGAGCCGATGTGTGGGTTGTCTCCGTATGCAGCAAAGTGGCCAAAAACAAGCATGAATCAAAGGGTCACATCTTGTGCCGAACTATGTCAAGCGCTTCATTGCGTTTCAAGCGTCTCATTGCGTTTCAAGCGTTTCATTGAAAAGGGCAGGGAGCTTCTGAGGTACAGCAAGATGAATGTTAGACTCTTACCTGGTCTTATTACGGACACCTTACTACTATTGGCGTGGGGTCTGTCTGCTGCTGATGAGACTGCTTGTCTGCCATGTCTTGTGTTATTTCTCGGCGATATATAAGCGTAGAAGGGAAACCTTTGTTAGACTACAACTAGACCATAAGGAGATGGGTTGGCTAGCTTTAATGAGAGGGAAGAGTTAACTTCTAGCACAATAGGTGCCTTCAGTGGCCACAGCGCCAACCAAGTAATCAACCAACCCACCAACTAACCAATTCATATCCACGTGGATATTATCTTGATATACAAGTGCAATTTTAACGAAGAACTGAAAGAGAAAGATGGTTTCATTCAAAAAAGAAAAGAAATAAAAAGAATATTGATAGCGATGTTCGTTGCTTGAAATCTAATGTGGAATTCAGCGTTTTATGTATATAATATTATAGAGCAACATTGGACAGCTTAGGGCGACGTATGGACAGGAAACACCTGATCAAAGACGACGATATAAACTATAAATCTTTATAACGCAGTCATGAGGGAGAATTACAAGAAAGAATTTTTTCTTCTTTCAACTCTCTTAGGATGTGAGACTGAATATATAACTTTTTTTTTTTATTTCTTGACAAGAGTGAGCCACGAGTGAAATATTACTCATATATTACAGCATCCCACCAATCAAAACCCATAGAACCATAAGCATTTGTGTTATTCTTAGACTACAACAACAGTTTGGCCGCAATATAAATCACAGCGAATTATATTGATTCGATTTTGGACACTATCCCACAAAAAAAAAAAAAAACAAAATTAATTAAACTCAGAGCGCACTATTTCGCTCCTAGATGAAAGCATTATTCCGGCTTTAGCCGATACATAATTGCCATATTAATTTAATTGATTTATCATCAGACATACCTTTTGAAGAATAATTTAGATAAAATAATTCTGCACCCAACCATATCAAACAGGAAATAGCAATTAAGTAATTTCTTCGATTATGCGGAAATTTACATTTTCTAACCGCTTTAAGATTTAAAGATGGGTTACACTAGCGGATAGTAAGGTAATAAATTTAGTTACTTTCCTCAGAGTTGCCCCGTTAGCTCTTCTTTGAGCATAGGAAACTTGAAGTCTATATAATCACCTGCCGCTGCCTATCCTATTCTATTTCTTATGTTTTGGTTTTATTAATATTTTCAACTTCCGACCTATCTACATACATACAGAACTCTGATATTATCCTCACTAGTAAGATAAAGCCAGTTGACTGTAAGATACCTGTTTAAAATTAATAAAAGTAATAAAAGAGCTATGAATAGGCCTCGGGTAGTTTATTGACTTTCCACAAGAGAACGTAAACACGCACCAAGTACACCGCTGCTTGAGACTCATAAGTAAGGTAAGTTTCTTCACCTTTACAGGCAAATGTAACTTGACCCAAGATCTTTTTAGTAATTATGATCGTAGTTTTTGCTTATTATGTAGATCTGGACTTTTTTCTTATTTGTAAGTATACCTGTGCATAGTGACTCTTTTTTTTTTACCTAAAGTGAAAGCCAACGACACGCTATTCATCTCCCGACGGATTTTCATTCCATTTGAAAGGGGTAATGCATAAAATGTTTTAGTTTGTTGAAAACCATTAAAGTGATGATGATTTTATAAAGTTTTATGGAAATATAGGTTAAGAAGAGCATAGGTGGTGTGGCAACGAAATCCTTTCATCCTTTGTGTACCTCCTCTTGGAAGAGTTAATATATACCTACTCGTATGTGTATCAGTACAGGTAATGTACAACATTTTCCATATATGTAATTAGAAAGATGATAAAAACTTTTATTTTGAATCTGTGAATCAAAGATTGGAGAATGAGACTATCTTAAAGGGCAATGATTTGGCCGATTAAAATTGTTGTCATACTTCTCTAAATAAAATAAATGAGAGAATTTGAGTGTTTTATGTGCCTAAACTTAGCTTGATTTTTCCACATTAACAGTGCCGCGTAGTGGCCAGGTGAGAAAAATGGATATTTTTTTATATATATTTAAAATAATTAAAAACATTATTTATACCCGAAAAAATATCGGCATAGGACCAAATTAACATAAATTGTACTAAATATCGATCATAAAGTTAGATTAGACCGGTATAAAATCTGCATACCTCTATGATGGTGCAAAAATGCATCACTGGTGGTTAACTGATATTTTTATACCTTAAATGAAATCACATGCTATACTAAGTTTGTCATTCCGTTTGTAACACACAGAAATAATGCTGCTGGAGCAAAATGGTGGATTGAACACGCACGCATAATATTCAAAGTTATTTTGAGTTTTGCATGTCCATCTGTCCATCCATGCGTTTCTCCGACCTCACGATAACTAAAAAACGCGATCACTTAGAATGTTGAATTGTCGCACACGGACTATTTAGAATAAACAAGTAAAAATGCTAGAATTGGTCTAAGAAAAGTGATAATAACCAATTTTATAGGATTTCATATACCTGAAGAAGGTTTTAGTACAATAAAGATGTCTATGCCTTTTATATGGCAACACCAAGAAAGGGTTGCCCGATTTAGTCCATTTCTGAAATTTTATTTGTTATTACTATAAAAACACCATGTACCAATTTTCAGCTCTCTATGTCTACGCGTTCTCTGGCAGTATCCAAAACATAGTAGAAAACGAAATTTTTGTATGGCAACCCACGAAGATGTTACCCGATTTGACTCATTTTCGAACTTAATTTTACTTTTTTTTTAAGTCCGTGTACAAAATTTCAGCTTTCTAAGTGAACGCGTTCTCGGGTTATCGTGCGCACAGACGGACAGATGGACGGACGGACATACAAAAATCAAAATAACTTTTAATATTATGCGCGGGTGTCCAATCCATTTTGCTCTACCATCACTATTTCAAGGTGTTACTAATGGAATGACAAACTAAGTATACCATTTAGATTTCATCTAGGGTATAAAAATAAATAAATTTCAGTTCGAAAATGAGACAAATCGGGCAATTCCTTCTTGGGTTGCCATACAAAAATTTCGTTTTTCACTACATATTTGTTGAGCACTGCCTGAGAACGCGTGACTGTAGAGAGCTAAAATTTTGTACACAGTGTTTTCATAAAAATTGTAAATAATATTTAAAAAATTAGCTAAATCGAGCAATCCCTTCTTGGTGTTGCCATATAAAAATTTAAATTTTTTTATGTATACTAACAAAACTAGATGTTTTTATTGTACTGAAAAGTTCTTCAGAATATGAAATCGTTGACCATTTTTACTATACCACAATCCGTTTTTGCAAAAAACCACTTTAAAAATCAATTTTGAACAGATAGAGGGCGATTTAGGCACAGGCTGACTAGGTTGAAGCAAAGAACATCTAACATAAAGAATACGCATCTATTGTACTATGAATGGGAATGAAAACAGGAGCTAGAAAATCATTAATAAGATTGAGATAGAGTGTAGGAGAGAGAACAGAACCTTGCGGAACACCGGTATGGAAGTAGCTTCGTTCAATCAACTTAAATTGAATGGCGGGAGAGAAAATTTTGAATCCATTTTAAGAAAAGAGGGTCTACAAATTATGTCGGAAGTTTAACTAAAAGAGCAGAATGCCAGACTAAAGGAAGGCTTTCGAAATATCTAATACGATGATTTCAGATTCACCAAAATTATGAAGACATTGGTTCCAACTGCAGTTTTTCGATCTGCTGTCTATCCGCAATTACAGTTATTTTATTTTCAGATATACAGGGCTGTGCGATAATCGCACTTTCTACTTTTTTTTTAATGTGAAAAACTCAAAGCTAGTGGCTGAGACTCGATATATCCCTCTGTGCCATTTGCAATTTGACCTCTAATAGCTGGAATGCTGGTGGTATAATATTGTTTAGCTTGAGACAAGTACTTGCAGTAAAATTTGTGGCACTTTACTTATGTAAAGTGGTTTAAAATATTCTCTAAATGGCTCCATTCTAGTATCATTTATAAAATCACTTCAATTCTGACGGCAAAATATATACGCATTTATGTACGAAATTGGTTCCTTGAAATAGCTATCATACACATAGAGCAATCACATAAATTTTTTCTGCCAATTATGGGCTTTTATTGAACCTACAAAATTGATTCCTTTTGTATGCAATGTAATCACCAGGGTATCGTACATTTTCTTTTCATTGGTAAAAGACAGAAATATGAATGGCATTGTTGTTTGGATTTTATTATTTCTTTATGATTGCTTCATGGCACAGTTTCCGCTTTTCCTTTTTTTTTTTTTTTTTTTTTTGTTTAGAGAGAAATCAATAAAGCTTCCAAGATGAATGACAGCATATAGATAAAATGTAGAAAATAGCTCAGTAGGACATTGAATATTTTAGACGACCTGAACAAGAGCATTATTTCATGGAAATATTCTTCTTTAAAGTAATTGGATATTTTTGAGAAGGCAGTTTCAGCGTTCCTTTTCATAGATTTTAATTTTGGTAATGGGGAACACAAAACATATGAACATATTATGTGGAAATTGTAGGTTATGCTAACTGAATCTGTATGGATTTCAGGGATACAGAAATTTGTTAGGTTCGAGTCTAAGAAAACAAGAAAGAAAGATTATATTACGTAGTTATATAACTATGTATGAGTTTTGGAAATTTAAGAGAGCATATAACCCTCTCACTACCGAAACAATGCTTTTAGCCTTATGCAAAAGTTTTGAAGATATTTCAACCGGATATATACAGTTCAAAAAGCATCTGGATCTTTATTAATAATGAATTCATAATGAATTTATTAGTCAGGAAATTTTTATCTAATGCACTTGAGTGCAGTTTTTAATCCTTTCTAGAAATTGCTTTAACTGAAAAGTAGTGAGCATGCCTTTAGTGGCCCTTCTGAGGTCCTTTTAGATTTTGGATGGTGGATAAAACAGTTGACTGGATCCATTATTGTTTGATCAATTCTAATTCTAATATCATAAAGAGTTAGCTTTAAGCATTAAAAGACTTAATACTAATAATGTTAATGTTAAGAGTACCAGTGAAACATATCTCCCGGTAACTTTAACTTTTGACCGTAAGTCAATTCGGCCGGAGATGTTGCTATGTCCTCTCGGACGGGTGTACGAATAACCAGTAGAACAAGTGGCAGTGGAATTTTTCCACGAGTCCATTGCTAAATGGATGGTAAGGAGAAGTATGTACGCTGTGAGACCCAAGTAGTTTATTTTTCCCTGATGGGAATCGAACACACACTTGTTACAATCGGTCAAGATAGAGAATAAAAGAATTTTAAGAACTTTTATTTTTAACGATTCGAAATTAAATCATAAATACTAGAAGAAAAAACAACCGCCTCGTCCGGGGTTTGAAAGTCGCCCGGCAAGCGGTAGGTCCCGGTTTCAAGCCCCGGACGAGGTGGTTGTTTTTTCTCCTTGTATTTATGATTTAATTTAGAATCGTTAAAAATAAAAGTTCTTAAAATTCTTCTATTCTCTCCCAAGTAGTTTAGTCAGTTCACTAAATAGTACAGTCTCAAATTGTGTTCCCTGATCGTTATCGGTTGTTATTAGCTGCGGGACACCAACATGGCAGATGAATTCATTGACAAAAGTCTTTGCGACCGTCTGTGTTGTCATGTCCGGGATTGCGTAAGCTTCGGGCCATCGAGTGAAGCGATCGACTATTGTCAGAATGTATTTATTTTCATTTGAAGGTGGAACGGGTCCTGTCAGATCCATGTGGACGTGGTTGAAGCGAACTGTCGGCATTTTAAAAGTACCTATAGGAGACTTTGTGTCCCTTTGAACCTTTGCCTTTTGGCAGTTAACACAAGTCTTGGCCAAGTAGCCTGTGTGTACGTTCATTTTGGGCCAGCAAAACTTTTTGGCAACCATTTTCCTAAAAGTCCTAACACCAGGGTGTGACATGCTATGTTGGGAATTGAATACAGTTTTTCTTATTAGTTCAAGGATGTATGGTCGGGAGTTTTTAGTTAATATTTCGCAGTAAACTGGTTTTTCTAGGTTAGAAAATTTTATGGGTTTAAGTTCAAATTTAGCCTGTTCATTTCTTTCAAGTAAGGTCTTGAGTTCTTCGTCATTTTCCTGCAATTGTGTCAGTAAATTCAAATTCAGTCCAGAGAGTGTAATACTGTCGATATCATTTGTGCGCGATAAGGATAAAGCGTGTCCCACTACGAGATGAAATCTAAGTGATTAACTTGACGGGGACTTCTATCTGTTTTCGTTATTAACGCAGTCGTCAACGGTTTGTGATCATCACTGTAACATCTGCCTTCCAATATATAGCAAAAATGTTTTATCGAAAGGTAAATCGCTAGCAACTCTCTGTCAAATGCAGAATATTTTATTTCTGTAGGCCTTAATTTTTTGCAAAAAAAATAATATATGTAAAATAAAATAGAAAAAGTAAAATTTTGTATGGCAACCCCAAAATGGTGTGTTAACAGATTTAGTTCATTTTTGAAATTTTATTTGAAATTTTTAAATTTCGGCTCTCTATGTCGACGCGTTCCCGAGTTATTGTGAGGAGGCACAAATGGACAGACAATTATACGGACAGACAGACGGATATGCAAAAATTAATATAACATTTACATTGGCTGTATTAGCATTGTTTTCATTTGCTACAAATGGAATAACAAACTTTGTATAATAGATTTAATCGAGGATATAAAAAAGATTATCCGTATAAAACTAAGCGTTGATGCCTTTCAAATATAAAAAAAACAAAAAAAAAACAAAATCCGTAAAAATAATTGGAATTTTAATCTAATCAACATGACAGGATATATTCAAATAAATCTATTTAAGACAAAACTCCGATTAAACTATCCGAAGATTTTTCAGACCAAATAAAACTTAAACGGTATGGGGGCAACAATAAAATTTCCCATCAAAAGTGAAACTTTCGCATTAAAGAAACAGCAACAAGCTCTGAATCCAAAAGTTGTCACTACGAGTATTTTAAGATCCAAATGCTAAAATTAAATCTCTTAATCTGTTAACCCGTTTTCAGACTGGTTCTCTCGTCTTATTTCGAATCTAAAACTATAAATGTCTTCAGCAGCTTCCTGCATCAATAAAATCCAGCTCGACAGCAACGTAGACAGTGTACAAACAATTATGTAGATGTCTCTATACTGAGAAGCACAGTTAATTAATTTGATAGAGAAATAAACTCCTTCGCCATGTTTGCATATACCTGCATACATACATAGTTACATAGCCCAAGCTAGATTATTTTCTGTAGATTAAGATTATGCAGCCAACATCCTTGTGCATTCAGATTTACTGCTCCAGGAATTTTCAATGTCCAACAGCTGCTATTCGAAAGGTGACATTGGCTGGTTATTAAAGCAAACAGGAATACTTGCGTTAATGTCAGTTACTCAATTGATCTCTAGGGATAATCGTGAGGACGAGGTTTTTAGAATTTTATTTGTCTTACTATGCACTGCTTCGTCAATGGTCACATTTTGTTTGGCTTTTCAAAGGAGTGTACGCACGGCAAGTATATAAAAACATCCAAAAGTACCCATAAATATCTTTTCAATGCTGTCAAAGGGACTTTATGATATCTTATGAGCTGATTTGGACTGAGGAAGGAAGCCAGCAAGTGTAGATAGTGAGTGTCTAAATCTGGATGTCAAGAGGATTGCAGCCATATGGACAGCATTGATTTCATTTCTTCCAAGGGAGAAAAACTTAAGAAAAATTGACTCAGCCTGTTTTAGCCTCGAGCTATTTTAATATCTATTCCCTCTCAGATGTATGAATGTTGGGTTAATGCAGTGCATAATCACTCCTGAATTATAGACATCATAAAGGAGATAGATTTAATGTGCACAGGTACTGAAGTCTTTGGTTATGAGGAAGTCAAAAATTATCTATGATTAGAAAATACTCACCCGTAACTATTCCTATAGGTTTATGAATTGAAACAAATTATTGCCCTTGCTTCCAACATATGTTTTCTTATGTTGCCTTTATAGTGATGATGTAAGTTTGCAGATGCTCTGCAGACCGATTGGGTTTCAATATGGTTGGAAGGCAGTTTATTGCCATGAAGGCAAAATTTTTGTTAAATTGAAATTATTAATACACACGTACTCTTAATACTTACTTACTATTTAAGTGTAGATGACTTAGTTCATATTTGTGTGTGTTTTTCTTTTTTATTTCTTGGCCTGTGCTTTCTTTGAAGACTAGTCATAAGTAATTAAGAGCGACTACGAGGGGCGATGCAAACTTAATATTTCATAATTGAATTAAACTGCACGCATATATGGGTGCATCGATTCCTTTGTGCCAATTATCTTTTCTCAAAGAGTGCATTCAGGTCATTGAGTGCTTTCAGCACAACTTACCAAGAAATTTAAATACAAAATTTCTGAGAAGAAATCATATTGATATTTCCAAACTGAATACTATGTAGTATGTACAGTTTAGGACTTTTAGCATTTTTAAGGTGTTTTAAACTTTTAACTGGATTGTCAGAACAGAATAATTAATATATGCCAGAAAATTTAACTTCGTTTGAGACTTTGTACACAAAAATTATAGATCTTCTATATATTCTTATACTTACTACGATTTAAAAGGTGCTAGAAAGAAAAATAATGCATAATGCTTGGAAATAATAAAACAAAAGTACAAAATTTCAAATTGATTGAAAAAGAAATACTATATACGGTTCAAAGTGGAGTGACTTAATAAGGCTTTGAAATCTCTGTCTGTAGTCGTGGTGTGGATATATAACCGTTGGGAAAAAGAGCGCCCTAAGAATCTTCTTGAAGCGCTTCCTTGGAACATCGCAGCGCTTATTTTCTCTATGCTTTCTCCTATCTATTTCTTTTTTGCATAGGCATGTCCGCACAGATAAGCGTTTCACTGCTATTCTTAAGAAACGGTCTAGGAGGTATGCAAAATGATGGTAGAAGAGGTTATTTGAAAGTATCCCTTCAAAAGCTTTAATGAACTTTTTGAATAATCATATGGCTTCTTCCTTAATCTCATAAGAATCCTTAAAGACTGCTTCCTCAGAACAGTATTCGTCCGATTGCCACTGCATGATTGTCTATAAGATAAGGAGCTAGGATTGAGAAAAGCAGCGGTGCACGCTTCCGAAGAAGCTCTTCAATACACTACTAAGAGTGTTATTTATTTTTATATGTTTTATGAGGAGAGAACGAGGACATTATATTCAAAATATATAATAATATAACTACAACTTCTGATTGAACTTGTAATCACTCTGAACTTAGTATTAAAAATGAAAAATACGTCATTTCGCGCAATAGTGGAAAGATCTAGAGTTTAGATTCGTGGAAAATTAGATGAAATCAGACTTTGTTACACTTCTGCTAGAGCTCTTCAAATAATCTTCTATAGAGTTAGCTTCCAAATGATGGCTATAGCAACTTTTGAGTGACTTACTTATGCTTTTGCTTATTTTTCTAGATACACCAATGAACATTCTTCTAAAGAGCTTCCTAGTGATGCATGAGGTAGTGCTTAAACAGTCCTGGTTTCCTATCCCAATGCGCATTTTATGGAGTGAGCATACTTTCACGGATGACCTGTCTTTACATAAATGCGAGGAATACATTTCTGTTTTTAATAAAAAATTCTAGGGTCTTCCGTATTGACAGGAGGCATATAAACAACTATGTAAGGTGTAACAAGAAAATTACGTCTAGCTTGCAGGCGCAGGTGTTATCCAATTTGTCACTATTATGCAAATGGGTGATTTAGATTCATATTCCGTCTCTCATCTATTCACTTCGACCAGTAATTCACAAACACTTTGCTTCCGAAAGTAAAATAAATCAAAATACTTAAAGAATATTACTACTTACAAAATAAATAAGACATTGAAACAGTCGTTAGTTGCATGCAACAAGCTATGATGCCCTCATACTACGAGAATTTCCCTCTGAACCAAAGAGTGACAAGTCAAAATGTCACCTGGTGGAATAACCAGCTTACCAAGTTCAGGGCAATTGTGCGCAGGCTATGCAACAAAGCGAAAAGAATATCGAACTGGAATGAATACAAATAAGCCCTAACCGAATCTAACCGGGAAATCAGGAGATCCAAAAGACGATAATGGCGGAAATTCACCGAACGTATT
Source organism: Dioctria rufipes (assembly GCA_963924295.1). Lineage (NCBI taxonomy): Eukaryota > Metazoa > Arthropoda > Insecta > Diptera > Asilidae > Dioctria > Dioctria rufipes. Next base: position 237,189,350 of record OZ002741.1, on the reverse strand, counting down.
ACCGAAACACCTGTCTGTGCTAGGACCCTCTAATACACTCGGACTTTTAGAAAAAGATGATGGTAGCTACACCAAAATAGAAAAATAAACTCTGGAGCTTCTTGCACAGAACCATTTTCCAGGATCGATCTGGAGATAACTGGAGCGCCGCTAACAAAATCTTCACACCACACTCAATTAAATGATGCATTAATTGCTGTAAATCATATAAAGGGTTTTCCAATAAGAGGTGTTATTTTAATTAGCCCGCTATTTCGGTAGATGTCACTTTTGGAGCTGTCATTTTTTGACATTTGACAAGTAGAAACTACGCCATTAATGGAACGATATACGATTCAATAACGCATTTAAATTATTAAAATTCACTATAAAAATGGTGAAAATGTGGCAGAGACGGTTCGTAAAACTCGAGCATTTTTGGGTCGTCGTGAAGCACCTTGTCGGACCGCAATACAGAAATTGGTAGAAAAATTCGAAGAATAAAACCCGTGAACGTCGCTCAAGAACAGCCGAGAATATTGCTGCTGTAGCCGAAAGTGTTGAAGAAAACCCAGGTTTGTCCATTCCTCGTCGTTCTTTGGAATTAGGCATTCCACAAACGTCATTACACCGTGTTTTGCATAAAGATTTTTGTCTTAAGGCTTATAAAGTTCAGTTAACACAAGAACTCAAGCCGGCCGATCATCAGCAACGTCGAGTCTTTGCTGATTGGGTCCTTGAAATGCATGAAAATGATCCGGAATTCCATCGAAAACTCATCTTGAGTGATGAGGCCCATTTCCACCTCGATGGCTTCGTCAATAAGCAAAATTGTCGCATCTGGGGCTCGGAAAGCCCAAGAGTTATTGTTGAAAAGCCTCTCTATCCTCAACGTGTGACTGTTTGGTGCGGTTTATGGTCCCGCGGGGTCATTGGACCTTACTTTTTCGAAAATGAGGTTGGAGCAACAGTTACGGCGAATGGATTGCGCTATCGACAGATGATTAATAATTTTTTATGGCCGGAATTGGATGGTATTGATCTGGACAACGTTTACTTTCAACAAGTCGGCGCTACGTGCCATACAAGCAACGAAACCATTGATCTTTTACGGGAAAAGTTTCCGGACCGTGTTATCTCTCGAAGAGGTGATCACAATTGACCACCGAGATCTTGTGACTTAACACCTTGCGACTTCTTCCTTTGGGGCCACGTGAAAGAGAAGGTCTACGCCAACAGCCCAGCGTCGATTCAGACCTCAAAGATAGAATTCGTGAGGCTATCGAGGACATAGGGCAGCCACTTCGCGATTTGGTTATGGAAAATTTCATGAAAAGGGTATGGTCCTGTGGGTGTGATCGTGGTGGTCATTTGGGTGATGTTATTTTCCATTATTAACGACATACCTTCCTCTTTATAATGAAATAAAGATCTGATCATTTATCTCAAAAAATGGCATTTTTCTTTGAATATCAAAATAACACCTCTTATTGGAAAACCCTTTATGTAGAAACTTTTGTCAGAAGTAAACATAATGCTATTCGTACAGATATTCGAGATATGAGCAAAATTCTGAAAAAAGGTACCTTAGACCCCCTACACCCTCATTACACCCTCCACCCATGAGGACTCTTAGTATGTTCATCTGGATACCGCAAGGTAGAACTGTACGAATTTACAAAACTACACGAATTATTTCCCCTGATTGCCCATATTCGGCTTAATGTGATCGTACAAGTAATATTAAAATGGATACACCCATAATACGGATATATGTAGAGACTGACAGTTCAGTTCAGACAGTTCGTTAAATTAAGGTCGCTGCTTCAAATGACTATTTATTAATATAACAAGATAAAACGGTTTTGCATATGTACAGTAGTAAATTTCTTTGACATCATTTATCTCTATGGCCGTAATTCCTGTCCAGATGTCTAACATCCAGTGATAAACCTATTTCAATGTCGCTAAATTGGATTGTGAATTATTCTTAGTTTTGCGAAAAATACTCGTTATCAATTTTCTTACCTCAGTGAAATTGCTGCCACCCTCTACTTTTTTCAAAAATTCATAAATTGCTTCATTTTACTCATGGCAAAATCTTATAACTAACTAACCGAGTTGGCATTAAATTTAACAAATCACTTTCCTTCCGAGAGGAAAACGAAGCAATTGAAATTGATGTCAGTGACATGAAAGAATAAACCAAAGGTCGAACTTAGGTTACTATGCGAGGGAGCCTACATACATATACATATATATATAGTATTGATTGGTAACCCGCAGTGAGAAATAATATAATCTTGCCGAGAAAAAAGATCTCCCAACATGTTCCACTTGAATTGATTTTGACACTGGCATTTGCTTCAACTTGAGACGAGACTATCAACTTTCCCTGCCTAGTCATCTGTGAACAGCAAAACGAATGGCATTATTTGTGAATGATTCTAACGACATTAAAGTCAACTATGTGCATATATATGTGTAAGTATGTAAGTGGAGACAGATGACTACCATGCCATCCTACAACCCAGTATTAAAGTAGATTGACCTACAATTGTGAAATTTGCGTGGTCTTCCTTGGATTTTTTTCTCGTTCTGTGGTATCATCTTGGCTATTTGTCAGATATCAGTGGGCATATCTTATTTCTGCTGAAATTGATAACATGGGAAATTTTTCCTTTCGTTCAGGGAAACTAGTGCTGTGGAATCATTTGCTTCGCAGATTGATAGTTACAGACAAGTTGTCAGATATTCCCATCAGTCGCCATCTTTGCTGGTATCCTATTGTTGCGTTTGAGTCTCCATTTATCTTATGTTCCGGAATGAAAATTCACACTCCTGGAGACTTCTATAAATAATGTATACATATAAATATAAGTCTAAAAGAATAGTTTTTGTTTTTTCTTCGAAAAAATGTCCGTTGGATAAGATAAAGTATTAGGGGCACACGATTTCAGATATTAATAGTGTTGAAGAATCATCCGAGATAGGTCACTATGTCACTTAATTATTTTGGATTGATTGATGATGATCGTAGGCAGGAATGATTGCTTTGGTGCTCTATAGTTTTAAATTGGTTCTAAAACCTGTCAGTTTTTTGTTTTTGTTATTTTTTTCTATATTTATATATAGTTATACTATGTTTCTTTATACACATAGTGTACGACATAGCTGTCATGTGATGTTTTGTTCTATGATAACCAATACTGAGTATGTTGGTAATCTGTTCACTTTAAAAGTACCGAAAAATTTCGCAATTCGAAATTTCCTCCAAGCTGACTTTAAATTCGATCTCAAGTTATCCTTGATTCGATATTGATTCGTCTACGACTAGAAGGAGCATTTTAAATCTAGTCGTGAGATTAATTTGGTCAACATCGGTCTATATTTTGTTCCCTAAAAATATGTTCATTCTATGAATGGTGAAGTTATAAGAATTGATATTGTCTAGATATTAATAATTTTAAATTCTTTCAGTCGGTCGGGTGTTAGATGAAAGCAGCAAAATATTGCCCGGGCCGAGTTGCATTTTCGGCCATTTTGTGTACTTTTTGATGATAACTATAATAACTGTAGTTTTGGTTTTTTAAGGTTGAAGTGTGTCTTTAAAATATGTTAATCTGGGTATATGTTTAAACTTAAGCCAGAATCTTTGTCCTCCTCATAATTGCCTACAGAACTTGATTGGACAATGTTCAAGCTGAGAGATGATCTACATGGCGTTTATACAAGCTGATTATAGCTGACCTGATGGGTCATCAAAACTTCCGACAAAATCAAAAAGTTTCATGTTATTATACTATCACCTGTTCCTGTTGATCCAATCCAGCTTGCTTCTCGTTATTTTTTTCCATGGATTCATACACCCCTGCTTTGAAGAGCCATGTAGCAAAATCTCTCCTAGCATCTATTAATGATAGACACGCCATTTGAGCTTGGCACACAATTATTCATGTTGATTATCCACTAGTAGTTCTGTAACCAAAAGGTCCGCTGCTACTGATGATGTTGTTCTGCCGCTGTTTCTAGTCACTTCTATAACCAAACAACGTCAGTAGGGCACTACAATCAAAAATTATCTTTTAGATAAAGTAGATACTTGCTGCTATTAGTACCGAGCAACTCGGAAAAGAAACTTGGGACTAAGTAAATCAACTGAACTTTTTGTTAACAAAGACTTGTTAAATATTTCGCGACCTGACAGTTCATTGGGCTGGACACTCCCAATTTGGCCATCATACGTATAGACTGATGGTATTCTAAGAGGGTCTTTATGTATATATAAACCTGCTGATAATGATTTTATATGGTTACCACACTGCCTACGGGCGAGAAGTGCTGTCATTTGTTTTTAGTAGCTGATACATATATGACTGATTTTTACGATAGCCCACCGGTCCACTCCTAGAAAAATTTCAACTAAGAAGTAACTAAAGGGCTTTCCAATAAGAGGTGTTATTTTAATTAGGCCGCTATTTCGGTAGATGTCACTTTTGGAGCTGTTATTTTTTGACTTTTCACAAGTAGAAACTACGCCATTAATAAAAATGGAACGATACACGATTCAACAACGCATTGAAATTATCAAAATTCACTATAAAAATGGTGAAAATGTGTCAGAGACGGTTCGTAAAACTCGAACATTTTTGGGTCGTCGTGAAGCACCTTGTCGGACCGCAATACAGAAATTGGTAGAAAAATTCGAGCTGTCGGGAAGAGTTAGTGATGTGAAGAATAAAACCCGTGCACGTCGCTCAAGAACAGCCGAGAATATTGCTGCTGTAGCCGAAAGTGTTGAAGAAAACCCAGGTTTGTCCATTCCTCGTCGTTCTTTGGAATTAGGCATTCCACAAACGTCATTACACTGTATTTTGCGTAAAGATTTGGGTTTTAAGGCTTATAAAGTTCAGTTAACACAAGAACTCAAGCCGGCCGATCATCAACAATGTCGAGTCTTTGCTGATTGGGTCCTTGAAATGCATGAAAATGATCCGGAATTCCATCTAAAACTCATCTTGAGTGAAGAGGCCCATTTCCACCTCGATGGCTTCGTCAACAAGCAAAATTGTCGCATCTGGGGCTCGGAAAACCCAAGAGTTATTGTTGAAAAGCCTCTCTATCCTCAACGTGTGACTGTTTGGTGCGGTTTATGGTCCCGCGGGGTCATTGGACCTTACTTTTTCGAAAATGAGGCTGGAGCAACAGTTACGGTGAATGGATTGCGCTATCGACAGATGATTAATAATTTTTTATGGCCGGAATTGGATGGTATTGATCTGGACAACGTTTGCTTTCAACAAGACGGCGCTACGTGCCATACAAGCAACGAAATCATTGATCTTTTACGGGAAAAGTTTCCGGACCGTGTTATCTCTCGAAGAGGTGATCACAATTGGCCACCGAGATCTTGTGACTTAACACCTGCGACTTCTTCCTTTGGGGCCACGTGAAAGAGAAGGTCTACGCCAACAGCCCAGCGTCGATTCAAGACCTCAAAGATGGAATTCGTGAGGCTATCGAGGACATAGGGCAGCCACTTTGCGATTTGGTTATGGAAAATTTCATGAAAAGGATATGGTCCTGTAGGCGTGGTCGCGGTGGTTATTTGGCTGATGGTGTTTTCCATTATTAACGCCATACCTTCCTCTTTATAATGAAATAAAGATCCGATCATTTGTCTAAAAAAATGGCATTTTTCTTTGAATATCAAAATAACGCTCCTTATTGGAAAACCTTTTATTATCCCTAGAAGTTTTTAAAATGACAGTTAAGACGTACCTAGTGATAGTTTCATAGTAAGTTGACCATAAAACCAATCTAAATTGCCCTTTCCGAATATCCTCACCTTATTCATTTTTAAGGAAATAGAAAATGAAAAGCTAAGAGAACATATTTCATGAATTTTTAAAAGCTATTGTTTCTTAAAAATTTTCTATTTACCAATTTGTCATTTTATTTTCAGAACTGTCAGCAAAAACTATGCCTAAAAACAGAAGTTGCCAACATAACAAAATTGAAGAAACAAACGATCTGAAGGAAAAATAATTTACTTTGAGGCGGCAGATATATTCTAAACAACCGTTGAGCAGTAGAAGCTGCGTTAGTGTGACAAGAAAGATATTCGGAATTGGGTGTATCTTTTTCGATAATTTGTTTTGAAACCATTTTTTTGACATAAAAACTTAATTAGTGAATCGAAAAAAAAAATCATTATTAAAGTGTATAATAATTTTAATTGTTTCGGATTCGCGTTAATTTCTTAATATTTCAGTGGCATCTTGTGTATGTGAATTGTGATTCCAAAAATAAAATTTATGTTTCTAAAAAATACGAAAAGTGAGCATTTAATTAGTGATTCGCTAAGAAATATGTATAAAATTGTGAAGTGAGTGTTAGTGCAATAGTGAATTTGGAACACCATTGGTGGTTATATCTCCTAATATCAGAATAATTGCAAAAGTGTTTGAGTTGGTAGCAGCAGCTATAATATTTATAGGTAAGTCTGAGTTGAGGTCTTATTTTTCAAAAACAAAAATTTTCCGAAAATCGAAAGCAGAAACTTCTTAGAGATAAATCATAAATAATGTGAATACTGGTATAATGTACCAAATCGTCATTTATGTAACTGAAATTACGTACTTTCAGTTTCGTTTCGCTTTATCTATATAATTGAGCTTTTACATGTTTCGAAGATCTTCTAAAGACGTCGTTTGTAGCCACAATAGCTATTTTTAAATAATTTCATTCGCCACATTAAAAATAAATATAAAAAATATATTTTATGACGTTTTTTTATTAAATTCATTACATATATTTTATCATTGTAGTTCACAAGTTATTATTAAGATAAAAAATCCGAAAATTTTTAATGTGATGTTTGGCAATTTTTTAGTTGCACCATGCCCTTAAAATCTGGTATAAACCCACGTTAACTGCACATATTAGTTCTGCCTCCAAATTTTTATCAATAATATTTGATCGATACTTTGATTATATGAAATTTGCAGCTGAAAAAGTGAACTCGCACACCCATGTTATTCCAAACATACTCAACAGCTTTGCAATACCTGAATCCAGTGCCAAAAATTCATTTAACTTTAATAGGCTAGAGCCCACATTAATCTTCGTTTCTAGGATAATCGTTCTGACTTTGAAGCAAATTGCATATCTGATTCAAAGTTACGACGGTCCAAACCTAGCATATTCGCGATATCTTGAGATATCTTGGAATTGGTGATGTCAAAATGGAAAGAATCTTGCATGAGTTGAAATACCGGTCTGAATTTTTCAATGTCAACAAAACGATCTTCAGATTTTCCTTGCAGTTTCTGCAATCATCCGACATTACAATGTCTATTAAAATTAGAATTTTCTTTATATTTTTCCATATTAACGAAATGCGTGAAATTAAGGTTTTCCATGTGTATTACAAAAAGTTTTAACTTAGCCATAAATTCTCGTTCTCTCGGTTCATAGCACTACTTCGAATATAATTAACAACTTTAACAACTTTATCCATCACATTTTTAAAAATGGCAGTTTTGGATAATTGAGCACAAATATTTTCTACATGTATCATGCAATGGAATGAAGCTGCCAAAGATACGTTAGTTTATTTTTTCAAAATACCTACAAATCCAGATTTCTGTCCAAGCATTGCTGGAGTACCATCTGTCGTGACGGATACTAATTTGGTCATATCTAATTGAAAATCTTGATTGACACTTTCAAAAGTTTTAAAAATATCTATACCTCTAGTACGTTCTTTCATTCCACGAATTGTTAACATTTCTTCATATATTTCAAAATCATTTGATACAAGACGTATCCAAAAAATTAACTATGCAGTGTCTCGGATATCACATGATTCTCTCAGCGCTAAAGAAAAACATATACAATTTTTTAAATGTTATAACAATTGGCTATTGGTATTTTCCATCAAGTCTTGCATTCTACGAGCAAATAACAGTTTGGTGGCTTAGTTGCATATTTTTAATTTCATAACATAATATTTTTCACATTTTCTGCATAATTTTCGAGTCAAATTTCAATAACGGACAGGATAATCTCTTTAATTAACTCGCCGTCCGAAAACGGTTTTATTTTTTGTTCCAGAATCCAAGCCGTTTTATAACTGGCTAAAGTTACAAGTTCGGTTGTTGTTAAAAACCGTTTAAAAGGTTTTCCTGCGCATTTAATTTTGATTTTAACCGATTTATTTCGTTAACCGATTTTTTTTCTAAATTGTTTACTAATAGGAAACTTCCCATCAAACTCACTATGTATTTGTTGATAATGCTTTTTTAAACTGTCCACAATTTTTATTATACAATATACATACAGGTTTTTGGTCTTGTTCCATCACAGCAAATTCTAATTCCCACTTATTATTAAATTTGCCGCAGACTTTTTTCCAATCCAGTGTTTTCTTTTCTAATTGAGTTGAATTATTTGCTTCTTCTTCTTCTTCTTTCTCAGTTGGATTATTGGAACTTCGTTTGAAATATTTATCCATTTTTATGGTAGAATTTTTATTATATAAATTAAAAATATTAATAAAAATTGCGAGTCACTTAGTTCGAAATTGCAAGGCGTGCGTTCAGGTGTCATATATCGATCCGATTTTAAATACTGCGATGTGCACATCATACATCACTTGAAAAAGTAGGGATACACACCGCACTCCGATTTAGTTACTGAACGCTTGATGTGCACTTCTATTCGAAATGTCACTTTTGAAAGTTCCAACTATGATAAAATCACGTTAAACGTCAAAACTACGTACTACGTACTTTTTCACAAAAATAAGATTTCTTGTGTTTTTTGTAAAAACCGAGTAAAATTTGTGACAGAAACCTTTAATAAATTGGTTTAGAAACTAGCTAATTTTTTTTTATTACTCCAAGAAAGAAATATGACATTTCTGGTAAAAATATTTCAATGCTGATTCACATAGTCTATTTGCCATATGTGGCGAGTGGCGATGGTGTTGGACACCGCTGTTCTAGAGCATAGTTTCTTAACTTTTTTACATCCGCGAATCACCAAAAAATCAAAAAAATTTTTGCGAACCATCAACTTTGGAATAAAATAATAAATATTTATAAAATTGATTGTTTTATTCAAAATTTAAATTTATTAAAACAGAAAGATGTAAAAAAAAGTAATTCACAAAATACAATATTAAATTCGATTTTTTATTGTAATAATAAAATTTCATATTTATAGATCTCCCAGAATTTTGAAAACGATCTTGATTAAAAGAGATAATGCGATTCTGGCTTCTGCTTAATTGTTATATTAATTGATATCCGCGGATTCAGCAAGATGAAGAGTTGCATTAACATCTTTACGATTTATTTGTTTTGTTTTAATCAGCGTGATGGTGGAAAAAGCCTTCTCTCACACGAATATGTTGTCGAAAATACAGATAATAATTTTATAGCTTTGAGTTACAAAGTTGGATATTCTTCTTTCAGAGAAATCCAAAATTAAGACAATGTTTGTATTTTATGTCTTGACTCTATAGAGTTGGATCAGAAGACAGATCGATAAACTTTTCTTTTTCATTATTATCAAGTGAGCATGAATTAACGTCTTCTATAAAAGGATTATAAATCCATAAATTTCTTCTTTGCGGGGATCTTTTCATTCGGGGTAATAGTGATTAAAATTTTCGATTAAACCTCTTAAATGTTCGTCAATTATTTTTAATAGGAATTTTCAGTTTATATTAGTAACATTTAAAAATTCTTCAAAAAGTGGAAACATGTCTCCGATAAATCAAATTTATTTTAAACTCATCTATTTTATTTCTTAAGGTGAATATATTCGTGGAGAATCCTTGGTGAAAAATATTAAGTTCATTAAGAAAACCAAATATATTTGCCACAAATGCAAGTTTGGCCATCCATTCGACATCATCCAAAAATTTGGATAAAATCAAATTTTGTTGTATAAGAAATATTTTTATTTCTTCTCTCAGCTCTACAATCGTGCAAGAACTTTTCCTCTTGAAAGCTAGCCAATCTCTGTATGGAGAAGGAGATATTGATGTTGTGAATCCATACTCTCGCATAGTGTCGCAAGTAATCTCAAGTGCAAGGCTCGAATACGAATTTTATTGATGATCTTAACCGCGTTATTCATCAATGGGAGACTACAGATAATAGTGTCACTAATATCCGGAAATAACTTGTTAATTCATTGAGAACTCTTGCAGTGGCACGGATTTTGAAATTTAATGTTAGCATTTAAAATGAATGCTAACTATTTTTGAACTGGAAAAAATTTTTGCGAACCACCCAAAAATCTTCTCACTGGTTAAGAAAGTAGGTTCTAGAGCACCAAAGCTTATAATCGAAGTTTCAAATTCACGGTTATCGGTCATTAAGCCGAACTTTGTTATTCCTCGAATTCCTGGGGGCTGATTCTAATTTTTTTCATTTTTAATTTCCGCATGTAGGTACCATTTTGTACCTAGATAAAAAATGAAACTTCATCGCAATAAAATAAAATCAGCAAATCTCTTTAGCAAAAACCTGGGTTGTTTTATATGCTATAAAAAAAAGGTCAAAAGTTATTTATTTACCAAAAGAGAACAGAAACGAGAGCGGCACTTAATACTCATATCATCAACTCATCAGAAGATTGCACTTTTAAAATCAGGGACAGAAGCTTAAGTTACGTAAGAATGATGCGACTTATTAGTGGCATGATTATTAACCTTCTACACTAAGTCTATTGTGTCCTCGTGGATTCATGGGAGTTTATACTTTTGAGGGCATCGTCCTAGATTCACCATGCTAAGGAATCTCAGTATACATGTAAGCTCTGTACCTTATAGCTTTCCCAGATCAGAGCAGAATGGCTGCCAAGTTGATGGCTACTTTTAATCACTAGATCAAGACAATTACAGAGCACATGTCAAACTGATTCAATTTTCTCTAGAATTTTATAGCTTCTATAGATATCGTTTGACTCTAGCACGATTACCTATAGTCAAAACAGCCGGACAGAACCACTATATGGAAGCGATAACGGTGGTATGAAATCTATCATCTTTGGTTGCGAATATGGTAATAAATATATAAGTCATCTGCTAAAATAAGCCAAGGAATCCAAATCGGTCTACTCTTACAGATTCCAGAATCGCAAAGTAGAATATATTTAAAGGTCTTAGTTAATGATATTAGCTGTGAAAGTGACATTGGTATGTCTAAGGCTCTGCCTCCACGCATGTGCCACATGCTTTAACAGTTCTTTTCGTGCTTTAAAACTCAACAAGAAAAGAGTTGCGCTAGAGATTGTGTTTGCTTTTCTACGAAGAGTTAGATATTTGTAGGTACTTAATACACTCAGAAATACTTAAGTAAAAATATTGGTACTTAAGTACAAAACTAATTCTTAAGTACAAGTAAATAGAACCAAGTACTTATGTTCAAGTACTAAGTAGGGCATTTTGAAAGTTTATTTTTTCCCGGACGGGAATCGAACCTACACTTGTTAGAATCAGTCAATGATGGATAAAGTAGAATTTTAAGAACTTTTATTTTTAACGATTCTAAATCAAATTAATAAATACAAGAAAAAAAAAAAAGTAGGCTAGTAACAAATTGATAAATGCAGGAGGGAAAATCATCTGTCTCGTTAGCTCAGTGGTAAGAGCAGTCGCCCGGCAAGCGGAAGGTCCCGGTTTCAAACCCCGGACGAGGCGGTTGTTTTTTCTTCTCGTATTTATTAATTTGATTTAAAATCGTTAAAAATAAAAGTTCTTAAAATTCTTCTTTATCCATCATTTTGAAAGTATTGAGTAATAAGTCTTAAGTAACGAAAAAGTACTTTAAGTAGTCTTAAGTCTTTTTTTACTTAAGTATTCCCCAGCTCTGTTTACGAGTAACAAGTTCATAGGCATAACTTATAACGGAATGTTCCCGAAAGTTTTTGTGGCCACTTTTAAAAGTAATAGGTAAATTTTTGTTGTTATCTTGTTTAGCCCTGTTGAACTTTCTGAAAATTGTATATATTGGGCAAATCATGATCTAGAACGTATTCGTAAATGGTCAATCTCAAATGGCCTCATTCTGAATGTTGAAGAGTTGAACTGTATGCTAACCAATAGGAAAGGGTTGGTTTCTATTGCTTTACCCTATAAGCGAAATATGAGAAACCTTGGAGTTGTATTCAACCCTCAAATGACTTGCTGCGACCACGCAAATGATAGTATCTGTGAAGTGTATGGAACTCTTCGTACATTTTGGATATATACGTTTTTCATATGTATGAACTTTAAACTGAAGATAGTTATAACATTATATATCCCCCTCCCTTGACTCCAACTATTCTCGAAATATTGACGTTGCATTTAAAGGCTAAAATACAAATGAAGCTTTTCAGCCAGCTTTATCGTCAGCTTTTTTCTAAAACTCACTGAAAAAGCCGAATTGACATTTGCAATTTTAACTTGATTATGCTGAGAGCTTTTATTAAGAAACGACATTATGCATCCGATTGTCCAAAATTATAATAATTACATGTCTTTTTGGATAGTTTTCGAGATGTACCAATTATATGTAAAAATAATACTGAGTTTGTTTTTTATGTCCCACAGGAACTGCTTATCTTTCACCAACCTATAAGTTTTCTTCCATTTTAATATTTTTGGTAGCTGTTTACTTCTCAATTGTCTCAAAAAATGTCTCAACTGAAGCCATTCACATCTGATATTTGCCATTCGCACAGTTGGCAACATTAAAAATTCCCTCAAGTTGGCAGCCATTGAACTTTTAATTTGCAATTTGATCAAATCCCAAGCCAGCTTGAAGCTGGCAGAAAAACTAAAGCTCCAATTGTGTTCTTCTACACTGATTTACATTGTCAACAAATCTCAAGCTGGCTGAAAAGCTCCAATTCTGTTTCAGGCCTAATAGTTGCAGTAGGTTTATGTTCGGACTAAGACGCTATGATCATATAAGTCTCCCCGGTATCGTAATTTTTGGTTGCAGAATAATTATGTCACAGCGCTTATTTTTCTGCATAAGCTAATTTATAATAATAAATATCTCCACTTACATCAATTTTATGCGTTCAGCAAGCCATGTTAAAATTTTACTACCCCGATCCAAAACTTCTATATGGTAAAGTTCCTGTACTTGTTTTTTCTTGGTGTATGCAATAATCTTCCAGTTCAAATGCAACAAACGGGATTTGCTGAAGCATTTAAGGATATTTCAATTCAACACTTAGCGAACAATGTCTACAGTAGCGCGTGGGTTCCGGATTTGAATAACTATTGTTATTACTATTTCGTGGAATACCAATTTGAGGTGACAAAGGAGCCCACAATTAGTTTGCCATCTGAGTGGATGCTATCCGGTATAGATATCCGGCTTGATGTAGACTAGGAATTGCGAGACCCTTCCACGGGAGTTCGTTTCGATCTTGAGGAATGAAGCGTTTTTTCTTGTTGAGGGTGTGTTTTCCAGCGTCCAGATTAAAATTGGACTGGCTATGTCTGAAATCCGCGATTGGCCAAAGGTTATACCATGGAGTTACCATAGTCAATTTCGTGGATGGTAGTTAACCTTTGAAGGCTCGATCAGAAATTATTTTCAGTAACCAAATTAAGACTAGTACCGCGAGATGCTATATAATTTCAAATTAAAATTATAGACAGTGATCGACTGTCAGACGGATTGCAGTTCCTGTAGGATTTGTAATAAAGATTAGGCTGTCTTTATAATCTTGGTTGTTCGTTAGAGAAGGTATTTTAAAGTTCTGATCTTGGACGATGATTGTCTTTATGTGCTTGGTGTTCGAATTTTGGAAGGATTTCGATCGAGCTTGGTCGATCGTTAGAGCAACTGTCACAGAGCTGTTCTAATTGATGGTGACAAGAGAATCAAATCGACCCTATGTCGACTTGATAATTCTGTGAAGAGGGTTATCGATCAACTGCAGATATGCAGCTATTACTCTGATACAGGTACAATGCAGGTGTGGGCTCAATTCGGCTCTATATCAACTTGAGAACCACCGTGATCATAGTTGAGCGTCTACCTAGAAGTTCGCACTAGACGAAGGGAATCTCTGAAAGCAAAGTTTATCTAGACATAAAATAATTAGCCTTCTTCTTGTCGTCCAGTGAATTTCCTTTTGATAATCCTGTTTATTTTTTATTATTCATTAAAGTGATTGCTTCTAGTTTATAATTTTCTAAAATCTCTTTCTTAACTCTTCATAAATTATTCATTGATGTTATACTAATCACATTCTTTGTTTTCCCAGCGAGCGAATACTAACAAGAGAAATCTCTTGAACAGCTGCTTAATACACCCTTATTCATCAGAGGGTGTAAAAAACAACAGTGAAGCCCTATACCCATATTCGCCAATGGGGAAAAAAACAACGTGCTTGATTAATGAAAAATGTAAACATTTCTATTTCATGAAAAGAAAAAATAAGTATATTTTTTTTTATCACACACATGCTCAATTTCCTTAAATGCTACATGCAGGTCTTTCTTTCAAAATTTGCATTCATTTTATATTTTATTTTTATTTTTTTCAAAAGACGCCTTCTCTGATGGGAAATCTTTTTCTATTAAACAGCTGTTCATGTCATATCTCTTGTTAGTATACGCTCGTCGAATATTCCTATTTTAATACAATTTCAGAGCCTTCCTAATTAATTCCCTTTTATCATGAACAAGATACTTCAAAGTACTTTTGCTAGAATTTATTTGCAGCGATTACAGCGGTTTTTTCTAAATCCATCGAATGAGCAGTCTGGAACGAAAGCGTAGCCGCAAGTATTTAACTTAGCTTATGATATTCTTCATAATTTAATTTAATAATTCAGCAATCATTATATAATTTTAGTCTCGATTTGTCATTGGTTAAATTAGTTAGTCTTAGTTTAACTTAGTCTTCCGAAATATTTCCGAAACTTAAATAGTTCATTGTATACATAGCAATGAATAAGGCGTTTCGTATCAGCAGGAATCAATACTCTTCAGTACGGCTAGTTCCTGCCTACCATTGACGCAAAAAAAAAAAATGATAAGCAGACTTCATATGTATATAATCTCAGTTAAAATTCTCAGTATGAATCATATGAGGCGAAATACTAAGTAAAGCGCTTAGCTAATTGAGCCCTTATGTATATATGTACATATATTTCAAATATACAATCTTTTTGTACACTACTTGATAAAACTGCATTGAATTAAATTGAATTGAATTGTATTATCGATAAAAAAGGTTGAAAATTATGTACTAATGTTATTACTCGGTCGTTTGATTTCTGTCGATTCTTTTGAAAGGATTTGCTATAATATAAGAGGCAGTAGCGAGGCAATGACTATATTCCCCTGTGTGACACAGACCGTATATCATAAATTCTTTTACATATTTACAACCTTCTTTTAGCAAAAGCCAATGAATACGCTAATTTTCTGAAAGGTATGCTCCGATGAATATAAATTTTTTTTTTTTTTTTTTTTTTTTTTTTGCAACATATCCAGCCAAGACATACCAGTTTCATTAATAAAAGTCAATCTCATTTATTCCCAGACACAATTATTCTTCTTGAATACAAAACGAAATTTGAACAATTCAAGGTTATGGTAGGTACGTACATTACATAAAACCTCAGAATAATTGTATCCATCTATCGAGGTTAATTTTTCGTCAACAATACCTACCTGTCCAACTTTTGATGAGGGCCACGATTTTTCAAGAGAATCATAAGACTGGAACCAAAACGTTTCGGTTAATGCAGCCGAGGCTACTCAGTGTTCATACATTAATCATGATCTTTGTATTATTCGATTTCACCTACTTGCTGCTATCCTGTTTTCGACTCTCAACGATGAAAATTTTACAGGCTTGTGAACTGTTGGTAATTACGTTTTCAATTGATTTTCTTTGCAATTTATCATCGTGAAAACTAGTTCATGAAATGGAAACAAATCGAAGAAATTATCAATTTTTTTTTTCTCTTCTTCAATAAAAATCTCTTACTCATCGACAAAAAAGTTTTCATAGTTGAATTGAAAACAACCAGTATTCAGCATGCTCTGTCGGTCATAATTAAAGGCTTTCTCAAAATGGTGTGGTGGCTATACATGTATGTATGTATGTATGTAGTTCGTATGTTATTTCTGCGAGGTAATCAATTTTTCTCGCAGTTTTATTTCTTCAACTAAAATTAATAGAGAAAATTGCAAAAATCGCTTATTGGAAAAAGATCTTCATCCAGACTGTAACTATAGGTCTGGTGCAATTTCGTAATGTTAACATTAATCATAAAATTATCACGAATGCTCCAATTTTGTTTTCCATATAAAATTATACGGAAAATGAGAAGTCTTGCATAAATTTTGTAGGTCAAGGCAATAAAAACAGTTTTGTACTTCTACAAGATCGCGTGATATGACGGATTTTGCTTTCTGTGTAATAAAAAGTGATAATTGAGGAAGTACAAGCATTAATTTTACTTGAGTGGAACCAACCATTAATTTTATAAGAAATCCTTATAAATGAATTTTTATTATTGTGAGAAAGAGTTTTGAAAGGCCTGCGTAGGTGGGTAATTTTCTTAAATGATCATTTTTATTTCTTTAGGCGAGTTCATAGTGTATGTATGCTTTTGGGCTAATGTATGTTCCAGTAGTGGTTAGCTTAAGTCCTGTGTATTGAACTAGGGCTTTTTCAAAGCGGGCGTGCAGGACGTGTATAGCACGCGAGCATAGGCAGCTTTGATATATCCCTAAGGATTTTTCATTTTATTAATATTAATTCAACAGGTGACGATTTTAGCGATTTTTTAACCGAGTGAGTTAAAATTTGTAATATGCGCGGACAAGCCTTTATGTGGCAAAACATAATTGTTGGAAAGGGAAAATTTCGAGTTTTGTCAGACATTTTTTTAAACTTGTTCCGCATTATATATGAATTTTTTAGCGTCGACTAAAAGGTGGTCAATTATGTAAAGACACTTCCCCACCATAAGCTTAAAACCACTAAGTGATACTGGATGATCAAGCTGTATCTATACAAAACCGTTAAAGTATTATATAGGTAATTTATATGATGCACTTCTGGAAATGTATAAGAATTCACTGTTATAAGACATAAACCATTATTATTATTAATTATAACGGGCGGAGGCAGACAGGATTCTCGCTTCTCATCTGGTCACCGCGACCTATAAGATCTTTTGTGACATTACCCCTAAATGCCCTAAAGAGCCCATTTGAATTAAAGATCTTTAAAAAGCTTATGATGTTCTTGGGGGACATTTTTTCGACATCCTCTGGTAGTGGGAATGCCTTTCCTATATGTCTTAGCCTTTTGCGTCACAGAGCCTCACAGTCACATAGGAAATGTTCAGCTGTTTTATTGTCTTCCATTTAGAAGCGACCGGTCTCATCATTGACCTTACCCTTCTTTTTAAGATGGCATGTCAGTGGACAGTGCCGTTATGAGCCTTAGTTCCTTTCTGCTGAGTGTGAGGAATGTCTTTGTCCTCTGTTCCGGATACTTTATAAACTTCTTCGCTTGTCTTAGTCCCGGGGTATTTTCCCAGCTTTCCATTTTAGTTCTGTCCTCCCAAAGCCTGATCTGAGCTGAGAGGTGACTCTTTGGGTGTCCAAAGACAGCCCCAGGACCAATAAACGCTTGTCTTAGTCCCGGGGTATTTTCCCAGCTTTCCGTTTTAGTTCTGTCCTCCCAAAGCCTGATCTGAGCTGAGAGGTGACTCTTTGGGTGTCCAAAGACAGGCCCAGGACCAGTAAACAGAGCCTTGGCTCCTTCCTTTGCTAGGTGGTCTGCAATCTCGTTTCCCTTAATGCCTTTATGTCCTGATACCCTGATCAGCGGCACGCTGCTTGTTTGGTCCAGTTGTTTCAAGATAGTAAGACCAAGTCCCAAACAAACTTAGACTCAAAGAAACGAGTTTAACACTTTAAAGGCACTTTCACATCAAACACAAGAATCGAAAAAATGTAAACCGAAAAACTCAATTTATTCCACTTTGGAACAAGATTTTTGCTCCAATGATTAATAAAATCATGGGAAATAGGATAAGCTAATATTTTTACTAATAAAATAGTATATATATTTCATATTTTTAAGATAAACACAACTTTGATGTTTTATCGGCCGAATAAATTGAGTTTTTCGGTTTACATTTTTCTATTCTTGTTTTTGATGTGAAAGTGCCTTAAGTGGTGTTTGGCTGTCTGATATTATGCATATTTTTGTACCATAGATATTCTTGTGTATTATTTCGCGGGAGCAGAGCTCTATAGCATGTATTTCTGCCTGAAAAATGGTTGGTGAGGTCCACACTGCATTTGTGAGATGGCACCTTGACCCATAAACGCCTACGCCTGCTTTACCTATTTTGGACCGTGTACCATTTCAGAGTCTTTTTTTCAAAGCGTAGGACCCCAGTGTTGACGGTCCCCTAAGTTCACCTTAAATGGCGTTTCGGCATATCGTCTGAAATTGGGTTAGCCATCGGATCTTATATGAAATCCTGGAGGACTTTCAAGTGCGGCCAATCAAATCATTTGTACTTTGGAGGCTTGCCTTTGTAGCCTAATTGCACTTAGTATGGCCTCCTGCCTAATATGCAAATGTAAAGGTAGTATATCCAACATAGCCTCTAAGGCCACAGTTGGGCAGGTACGCATGGCACCATGACATGCAAGCCATTCTAGTTTTTGCGAACTAGCTTGAACTTTTAACTCTATTGGAAGGCCTGCATTCAGGTCTTAGCTCTTCAGGAATTTCGCCGTAATCTTGCATAACTCTCTAATCAGAAAAATTAGTTTGTAATAACAAACCTACTGTTTCTTATCGGCTACTCATGTAGCCGCCATTGACTTTCTGTAAAAAGCCGATACCATTGGTGTGATCCTTAGAGAGAACTTTTTGAAGTCTTGCACTTGTGAGTAGATCATCAATACCTCCGCAAAGTTTTCTCCAAGTTCTTCTCTTGGTATTCCAAAGCTCTCTATTGTATTCATTCCAAGCACCTGCTACTTTTGCCTTGTGGAAGAGCCTTCTAGAATTGACATAAACCATGGCCAGTAGGGCTCAAATTTAAGGACTATAAATTGTTAATTTAGGTAAATCTTTCTGTGCGCCAGTTAGAGTTTGTACTTGCTAACTTAATAAAGAACAATAAAAAATTACTTTTAATAATGAATACTTTTATTTTAACAAGGGGTTATCCACTTAATGCTACTATTCTACATACCGCAATCTATCTTGGCCTGTCGTTTTACAATTTATTTACTTATGCTGGAAAAAATGAGTTCATGGGCTTTAAAGAAAAAATTAAAGTCGAAAACTTTATCGTAATGATCGAAAAGATCGTATTGGGGGTGGTGTGACGATCTACGTAAAGGATGAGCTTAAATCTAGAGTTATAAAACACTTTAGCATTAACGAAATTGAATTTATTTGTGTAGAAGTTGGCTGCGGCCCAGACAAGTTACTATTGGCCTGTATCTACTGTCCTCCTAACATACTCTGCCCCAAGAACAGTACAGAGCTTGGAGAGATATTCACCCAAATCTGCCATCAGTGTTCTAATGGAGGGATCAGAGCGCGAATTCATTCTTACACCCTTTCGAGTCACTCCATTTTAACGTAGTAAATTCTACAGAGCCTACCATCTTTAAACTTCTTTAACTGCAACAAACCATCTCTCTTGGATCTGATCTTAAGCTCTGACCTAAACAAAGTCTTACTCAATCAACTAAGTCCGCTTAGTAATTTCGATCATCATCTTCATTCATCTTCCTGTTCTAGGTGGTCTATTTCACTATTCAGCCCAAAATTCTGAAGTTTAATAAAGACAATAGAATTAATGTTGAGCGTCCACTTGAAGAGGCATCAATGCTTAACTGGGAACTTATAAAAATTTCTAACTCTAAAGATGATCAATTACAAATATTTTATGCATTGGTAAATTATTTACATGATAAATTCGTCTCTGAGCGGACTAAGCGCTTAAGAGTTGATGGATGCCCATGGTACCGAAATTGAGAACATGATTTCCGAAAGAGAATATCTTTTCAGTCGTTACAAGTTGCTCAAAGCTCCCCATAGTCGTATTACATATAAATTCTCGAGAAATCTAGTAACTAAAGTAATGAGAAGTGCGAAGAAGCTTATTTTAGCAGAATACTGGACCCCTCTCTGACACAATAGAAACTATGGTCTAAACAACAAAAATGTGGTATTTATGGTAGTGATAAATCAACGTGTTGCATAGATCCAAACGTTCTTAACATTTCTTCCCAACTTCTACGCTTGGCCTCTCAAGGAGCTCCTTTAAACTTTATAGAAGATTCAGTGAACTTCAGCTTCCGTTGTGTAACAATTCCCGAAGCCATCGATAGTATCTAATCAGATGCCCCCGGTGATGAGATTATCCCAAATAGATTTATAAAACTTCTCCTTCAGTTATATATAGCTCCTTATTATATATGTTCAATTCTTGCCTTGCGTGCTCTCAGTTCCCTTGTAGGTGGAATAATTCCATAGTGTTACTACTACCAAAGAGCTCTGCTCCTAATAATCCAAGCGATTTTCGTCCTATAAGTATACAATGCTTTGTAGAGAAAGTATTGAAGAGGTTGATGGCTTCCCAAGTAATTAATTTTGTCGAGCACAATGATATGCTCTTCAGATTGTAGTCTGGGTTTATCCCTGGGCGTAGGTGCAAGAATGCTCTGCTGAAAGTCATTACAGATATTCGAAGCGCACTAGATAGTAATCATCTATCCATCTTAGTTCTGCTTGATTTTTCCGAAGCTTTCGACAGTTTTGTCCACACACTTCTTCTACCCAAATTTTATGATAAATTCTTTTTCTTTCGAACTGTAATTAAAATGATCAACTAAATTCTATCCAATCGGTACCAAAAAGTGTTAGTTGATGGAGTTAAATCTAACTTCCTTCCAATCGATTCTGGAGTTCTACAAGGTTCTACTGTGGCTCCTTTACTCTTTACCTTGTTTATAAATGATCTCCTGCATGTTGTAATGGATGCAAATTTGCATAGACCTATTGGATTACATGAGAACTGCATTGCTCCCATTAATAGCGACATAAACTGAATATCCTTTTGGGCTGAATCTAACCGGTTCTTGCTTAATCGGAAAAAGTCGACTTGCTTAGCCCTTTATAGTGTAGATATAGACACGACACAACTGCCTCCCATACTGCTGAATAATGACATATTCCCATTGTCCGAAAAGATTACTATCCTTGCAGTTGCCCTTAACAGCAAACTAACCTACTGGGTTCAAGTTCGTACTATAGTCAACATAATCTATGGTGGCCTCCGCAGATTATCACTTTCAGGGAGATTATTGACTGTGGCTCTGCTTGTCACTCATTTGGTTTGCTGCAGCACTATCTTCTCTTCCCTCGACGCAGTAAGTAAGCTAACTGTAGCATACCGATTGTGTGCGCTTTGTTTATAGCCTTCGTCGTTTTGATCATGTTTCACAATATATTCGCTCAGTTTTAAGATGCTCATTAAATGCGTACCATGATATCACTGCCCTAAGTTTTCTACATCGTCTAATAAATACACGTTCACCAATGTAAATATTCGAATATCATGGTTTTTTGTACTCGCACCGTGACTTCAGCCTACTTATACCCCGATTCCACACATTAGTTGGGCAATACTCTCACTTTGTCCACATTGCACGTAAATAGAACTCTCTGCCCAATGAAACTAGAACGATTCGCTCAACTGGGATTATCAGGGAGAAATTTATTCAGTGCACGGTAACCACTAAGATGAATTTGGGGTTGCAAATACATGGAGTTGGTCCGCTCCTGACAACAATTGTAGGTAGATTTGTTGAATTTATATCATTTTTTTTCTTATGTTTTCCTTTTTCATATTGTTTTCTTCTCATATTTATATAATTTTGATTATTGTAGATAGCTTAATTTTTTATTCTTTTTTTTTTTATTTAATTCTCACCATTTTCTATTACTTATAAGTTAATCTTGTTGTATACATTGAATAAAGCATTTGAACTTGAATTATTTTGCATTTATTATTATTATTATTTGGTGGCTGAATGTAAACAGAGTTGCCGCCTTCTCATTTAGTCACGGCGACCTATAAGAGCGTTTGTGACATTACCCCCAAGTGCCCTAGAACGCCCATTCCAATTTAAGGTCCTTTACAAAGCTTATGACGTCCTTGGGGGTCTTTTTTCAACATTTTCTGGCAATGGGAATGACTTTTCTTGATACGTTAGACTTATGTGGCACAGAGCTTAACTGTCACACAGGAGAATGCCCAGTAAATAGGCCCATTATGAGCCTTAATTTCATTCTGCTGCGAGCGTGACGAATACTTTTGTCCTCTGTACTTTATGAACTTCTTCGCTTTTCTCAGCCCCGGGATATTTTCCAAGTATGTCATTTTGATTCTGTCTTCCTAATGCCTGACCTGTTCTGATGGGTGGGTTTTTAGCTATCCAAAAATAGGCTCAGGGCCGATAAACGGAGATCTGGTTCCGTCCTTTGCAAGGCGGTCTAAATCAGCATCACGTTGTTTGCCAGTTGCTTCAAGAAATTATTTGGCATATAAAGTAAAATTATGCAAAGCCGTTCCTGAAATGTAAAACATTATGTGAATCATCATAAAAATTTTATAGATTTTTTTTTTACCAGTTGTCTTTTTGATCAAGGATTTTAAAATATACTTTTTGCATCCAACGAAGTTGCCAATGATTTGGAAATATATGCAAATAAATTTTTCCGGCCGTTAAGACTATGCATCCCCGGAAAAGACCGCATGAATTCAGAACAGTGCTCTACCTCAACTCTAATTTTAAAATTAATTTTTTATAGCTGCTATCTTCCCCAAAAGGTAGTTTCAAAAGGTTACAAAATTACAATAACATATTTGGTCTTTTATTTAAATTAGAAGAAATACTACACCAAGACTTGATTAAGCATTGTACAGATTTAAACTAAAAACTTCGAGATGAAATTCTGAAAGATTCAGACATTGATAAAAATATTTTAATAAATTATTTGAAAATTATCTTATGAGAACAAAAATATGTTTTTTGAAATAAGAATAATGCTGACATTAGAAGTATCAGTTGCATACAGCTAATGGACTTTTTCAAAATAAATTCTCATAACGTTTCATTCTTGATCATATTAGCGGGTTCTGATCGGATCCCTTTAGCCTTCTTTAAGTCATGCTGCCTTTCTCCACTTCCAAAATTCGTTCGATAATGGTTGTTTCCCTCAGCTATGGGAAAATTCTTTTATCATACCCATCCACAAGAAAGGTAGTAAAAGTGAAATCTCGAACTCAGGCCTATTGCAAAATTATCTTGCATGTCCAAAATATTTAAATATATAATTTACTCTCAGCTATCAATTTCGTTGTAAAACTTTACTCTCTTCTAACCAACCTGGCTTTATTCCGGGCAGGTCTACAAACACTTACTTGTTGGAATTTGATTCGGATAGCATTGTGTTTATACAGACTTTAGGCTTTCGACTGTTTCGCTGTTTAAAATGGAAAAGTATGGACATCCTCCAACATTTCTTAAATGGACGGAGTCTTATTTAGATAAAAGAACCTACCAAATCCTTTTCCGCCATTCCATATCTAGAGTCTTGAAAGCTTCGTCTGGCGTACCTCAAGGGGCCCGTTGTCCTTTATTTGCTTGCTTTGCCAAATCTTGATTTATGCTGACCACATATCGACCGTATCGAGTGTGAATTCAGCGGAATTTCCTAGGATTTCCTCTCAGGCGCCTACCCTGGAAGAACACATTAATTCTTCCGCTCCATGAGGATCGCCTGCAACCTTTTAAATATGAACTCCCTGGAAAAACGTCGGATGGTTGCCGACGTCACTTTTGTGCATCAATTCTTAAATTCAAATGTTAATTCTCCGTTGTTACTGGGTAAAAACTCTTTCCGTGATAGTAGGCACAGTTAGAGAAGGCTACCTCTGTTGCATGTTCACTCCTCAAGGTCTAACTTTAGGATGTATGAACCCATTAATCCCATTAAATCTATTAATGGCTGACGGGCGCCATAGCTTAGTTTAGCAGTACTAGTAAGCAACGTATACGCGGTTTAAGCGGTATTGATCAAGGTATATAGGAGAAAAGGTATTCCCATTCAAATTTTGACACATACATTGCAGCTGATAGCCTGTAACGTAATTCTGTGACTAATGTGTATACATTTTTATAGGAAAGACAGAGAGAGCAGAGAGAGAGTATTGTGCTCTCCGTTCCGTGCTTTCCAATACATTTCCACGATAATTCGTCACAAATGACGGAAAGTGGTTCGTAGTGGGAATAACTTGTATTCTATATACCTTGGTGTGGATGATGTGCGATTTTTTACTTTTCTACTAAAAGTAATTTTTCAATAGAATAGTAGTTTAGGGTGCCAACTGCAGGAGTCAGTCAAACCAAACTTTTCTCAGTTTTACACACTGGCATTTATAATTTTGACTCTCTCTTACGTCGGTGCCAACATTGAAAAAACCATTGGCGGGAAGTTGAAAAGTGATTTTAAAAAAACCTTTTGAATTCTGTTGAGTTTCAATGAATATATTGCCTTTGGTCACTAATTAATCCAAATAATTAATTTAAAAATATTTATTTCGACGAACCCACTTATGTATTTGTTGTATACAGTAGGTACTTGGTGATTAGACCGAAATAGAACTCTATATAGAGTGAGCCCACTTTCTGGAGTGTATGTCTATGAATGTAGTCAGTCCATATTACATATGTCAGTGGTTTTACATAAGAACGCTGGATATATTTTAGAATGTTGAGAGTTAGGACTAAGCTAGGTCTCTGATGTGGTAGTGAGGGAGTCTGTTTCGTGGCTTTGGAAGTGTTTTTCGAGGGTTGCGGCCCCAAAGTCAAATTCTGAGAAAACCCTATACACATACATCATATGCATGCAATAATATTCATTGAAATAAATTTTTATTTTTTTAAGTTCTGGAATAAAATATTTTTTTGATATAAAATAATAAATATATTTTTTTCAAATAAATCAATTAATTAAATATTTTTTTCTTAAAATTTAGGGGGACGTTATGACCCCACCCCCACCGTTCCCCGCTTGATCGACACTGATGGCTGAGCATTTTGATGTTGACGTTTCTAAGCATGCTTTAAAAAACACTTCTATATAATATTTATTCGTTTTGGTTCTATTTAATTTTTTGTTTTTTTTTTTCCTATCTTGCATATCATTTTATTCTATGTTTGGTTTATGTTTAGTTTAACATACTAATAATAACACCGACTAAGTAATGAAACGCATGTATTGTTGACGGTTTTTTTATTAAACGTGTCACTACAGCGAGTTTGTGTTAAGTTGGTTCTAATAGTCAATAAATAATAATAAAGCGTTATTTAAAATCAACTATGTTGCAAGACTTTTTATATAGCTAAATTATCAACAATGCCAATTGATCATATTGCTTTGGATAATTTAAATTTGTATGATACCATAAAAGAGTTTTCTGAAACGAAAGCTTAAATAGTACAATTCTTGTAAAAACATTTTGTTTAATTGATATTCAATAAATCGCTGTATTCGTTTCCATCATGGAAATAGTAAACTACGATATTTTCAGAGCGGGCACATAAATTAGTTGTCGAAACTTTATTATTATCATATCGCAAAGTTTTTAAATTAATTTTTATTTCATAATTTTGTAATTTTTTTATAATTTATTACACTTTTATGAATTTTCCTAGTTTGCAACTTATTTTGCGATAATATTTCTTGGCGTTGCCTTTTTATGGCTGATATAATTTAAATCAAGTAATCAAACAATGACAAATTAATTGCAAACAAACAAACCTAACCGGCATTGGAAAATGTTAAATTTTTTTGCTACGGCTGTTTATTTTTGTAACTATTTCAATCTTATTTTATTTAAAACACTTATATTTATTATTGAAACAATTAAACTTACCTGAAAAATTATTTTTTATGAGGACAACGCCGGTTGTTTATGCAGCAGAGGAAGGCCTATAATGACATATGATTAACATTTTACCTTGAGGATCTTAACTCTTTATATTTAGGAACACTTTACGTACACACTTAGCAGCTTAAAAGTACTTGATTTCATGTTTTGAAGAACGTTAGACATTAAAACTAAGACAAGATTTTTTTTTTTATTTTAAATTAAAAAAAAACACCTAATGTGTTTTTTTTTCGGCGTGTGTATAAAACGACATACACTGTGTCATTTTAGGACATCCATGTAATTTAAGTAAAACCCAATAGTGGTTCAAAAGAAATTTAGTTCATTTGTCAATATCAACGAAAATATAGCTTTTTTTTATACTTCTGGTATACTTATAATTATATTTCTTTTATATTGCCCAACCTCCGAAAATAACATAATTTTAAGAATCCATGAGTAAAATGACGTATGTCATTTTGCCCTTGGCCAAGATATGAGGAAGATTTCTCGTCTAAAGGACTGAAATTTATTGAAAATAATTTCCAAATATTTGCAAAGTGCATTTAAGTGCAAAAAATGCCATTTTACCCAAATGGCCAAGAGTAAAAATAAAATAATTATAAAAACATTATTATTCATCACATATCTACGAATGTCACATCAATTGCTTTTTAGAATAAGAGCAATTCGGCATAAATAGCATATACACAATACTAATCCCTGTAAAAAATACTTCCGCATTTATTTTTCTTTCTGCACTAATTCGCTCCAAGATAGTTTTGGATACTGCTATTCCTGTTGTCGGCTGCAAAACAACTGAAGGAAGGACTACCAATACTATTAGGAATGCGTCGGACACTTTGATTTCGTGAAAAAGGAATTTGTCGTTTTACACGTCTATTTCATTATAAGCTACTTTCTCCTACATCATAACGCACTTCATCACGATAATTCAAGACTCCGGAGTCTCGATTGTATAAAATCAGCTTCCACAAAACAATATTTCACTATTATTTCTCACTATTATAAAGTCTAAATCACTTTTAATTAATACTTTACCACGCTAATCACTAAAACAATACCTGACTTGTTATTGTAAAATCTGAAATGCTCAGAGATTGGACACAAAATAATTCAAGATCCTTCACTGAACCAAAAACAGGCATAATACAATGAAAACGTTTCATTATCTCAATTATTTTGTTCATTAATATACCTGCAATGTAGCTGTTCATTACGTTAATGAATGTTAATTCATTATTTCTGGAAATATGAATCTTTAAGGAAAGCTAGCATTGTATCAATTAAATTAGTTATTGATATAATAAATATTAATTTCTTTATAGTAAGTACAGACTTCATAGCAACAATGAAGTGTATCAACAAAAGTTCATTAATACCATGCATGCTTTAATTAATACAACGTAGGAAGCTTCATTGCTTTAAAGAATATTTTCATTAGCCCAATGATAAAGGGTTTTCTAATAAGAGGTGTTATTTTAATTAGCCCACTGTCACTTTTGGAACTGTCATTTTTTCACATTTGACAAATAGAAACTACGCCATTAGTACAAATGGAACGATACACGATTCAACAACGCATTGAAATTATCAAAATTCACTATAAAAATGGTGAAAATGTGTCAGAGGACGGGTTCGTAAAACTCGAACATTTTGGGTCGTCGTGAAGCACCTTGTCGGACCGCAATACAGAAGTTGGTAGAAAAATTCGAGCTGTCGGGACAAGTTAGTGATGTGAAGAATAAAACCGAGAACAGCCGAGAATATTGCTGCTGTAGCCGAAAGTGTTGAAGAAAACCCAGGTTTGTCCATTCCTCGTCGTTCTTTGGAATTAGGCATTCCACAAACGTCATTACACCGTATTTTGCATAAAGATTTGGGTCTTAAGGCTTATAAAAGTTCAGTTAACACAAGAACTCAAGCCGGCCGATCATCAACAACGTCGAGTTTTTGCTGATTGGGTCCTTGAAATGCATGAAAATGATCCGGAATTCCATCGAAAACTCATCTTGAGTGATGAGGCCCATTTCCACCGCGATGGCTTCGTCAACAAGCAAATTTGTTGCATCTGGGGCTCGGAAAACTCCGATATCTTGTGACTTAACACCTTGCGACTTCTTCCTTTGGGGCCACGTGAAAGAGCCCAGCGTCGATTCAAGACCTTAAAGATGGAATTCGTGAGGCTATCGAGGACATAGGGCAGCCACTTTGCGATTTGGTTATAGAAAATTTCATGAAAAGGATATGGTCCTGTAGGCATGGTCGTGGTGGTCATTTGGCTGATGTTATTTTCTATTATTAACTGCATACCTTCCTCTTTATAATGAAATAAAGATCCGATCATTTATCTCAAAAAATGGCATTTTTCTTTGAACATCAAAATAACACCTCCTATTGGAAAACCCTGTATTTTACACATTGCATTTATGAAATATATTTTGTAAAATTTTCCTTCCTTTAATGTAAGAATTTCATTGATTTAATGCAAAATACTTTCATTACCTTAGTGATACATAATGACCATTTTCATTAATATTATATGGAATTTTAATTGAAATTTTTATGAAAACACTAATTAAAATTTTAGCTCATTCGATCAACGCGTTCTGAAGTAATTTACTACACAAAAAACAACGGGGTCGTATTAATTAACAGGGGGTTAATAGGAAAAACAAAACGTTATTGAAATACACATTTTTAATTATACGAATTCCAAAGTAAAGTTTATATTTTTTCAAGTTCAATTTTTGCTACGTTTTTTTTAGAAATCGATTTGAATCAACATCAACAGTAATTTCCGCACTTATTTACTTTTGCTTGACCTTGTTTTTTAAATAACTATACCTTTTCAACTTCAAATTGAGACTAAACAATTTCAAATTGAGACTAAACAATTTCAAATGGGAAATAAAAAATAAATAATTTATTCCAACAAATATAACAATTTTAAATTTCAGTAGGCTTTTGGAAAATAAAAGAAAGTGTCTTTTATTAATATAGTGTCATTATTAATTAATTGATCCCTAATTAATTCATTCTTAAAACTGTCTAACATCAAGAAAGTTCAAGCAGATAATATAAGGAAGCAAATGTGTGCTTTATAAAATAACAACGAAGATTGGAGGGTACTTGCAAAAACTTTAGGCGTGAAAAATCAACTGGCTATCGATGGGTGAAAAACCAACAAATACCTGAACAACAACTCGGTGGGAAGCGAAAAATAAAAATTACTAATGAACATCGACTGTTTATAGAAAAATGTATTGAAGAAAATCCTAGAATAACTTTAGAACAACTGAGAGATAAATTTCAAAATAATTATCAAATTGTTGTTTCTGCGGAATGTCTGAGAAAACATTTAGATGGATTAAGTACTATATACGTTGAAAGACATTCGAAGAGAGCCTGAAAGAGCAAACATTGAAAGTAATAAAAGAAAACGATGTGATTATGTTCAAAAACTTTTAGAACATCAATCTAACAATGCACCGATACTTTACATGGACGAAACTAATTTTAACTTATATCGGGAACCAAAAGTCGTTCCAAGGAACTCGTTGCACTCACATTTCAGCAGGCAGTCGAGGACCGAATATACATGTAATTGGGCTTAATTCATCATGAAAATAAAAGAGGAGCATTTAAGAGACCAGAAGCAAAAGAATTTATGGCGTCGTTGTCTTCGAAATGCTGAAAATATGTACCAAACATCAATCGTAATGATAATTGATCCTTGTCATGCTCCCATTGAAGAAGTATTCCAAGAAGATGAATTTCTTAATAATCACCCACTAAGGCTCGCACCATATATCCCAATGTTAAATGCAATTGAATATGCTTGGTCAAATCTGGACTCAATAGCGATTTGACTATTCAATTGCCGCAAATCCTAGCTGGTGAAGGCAGATCAAATTTGACACAAAATGAGTTCCGTCTACTACGGCTAGAAAATAAAGGGCTTTCCAATAAGAGGTCTTATTTTGATATTCAAAGAAAAATTCCATTTTTTGAGATAAA
Source organism: Dioctria rufipes (assembly GCA_963924295.1). NCBI lineage: Eukaryota > Metazoa > Arthropoda > Insecta > Diptera > Asilidae > Dioctria > Dioctria rufipes. The sequence continues at coordinate 237,159,299 of OZ002741.1, read as the reverse complement.
TGACGGATCTTTATTTCATTATAAACTGGAAGGTATCCCGTTAATAATGGAAAATAACATCAGCCAAATGACCACCATGACCACGCCTACAGGACCATATCCTTTTCATGAAATTTTCCATAACCAAATCGCAAAGTGGCTGCCCTATGTCCTCAATAGCTTCACGAATTCCTTCTTTGAGGTCTTGAATCGACGCTGGGCTGTTGGCGTAGACCTTCTCTTTCACGTGGCCCCAAAGGAAGAGGTCGCAAGGTGTTAAGTCACAAGATCTCGGTGGCCAATTGTGATCACCTCTTCGAGAGATAACTAGGTCCGGAAACTTTTCCCGTAAAAGATCAATGATTTCGTTGCTTGTATGGCACGTAGCGCCGTCTTGTTGAAAGCAAACGTTGTCCAGATCAATACCATCCAATTCCGGCCATAAAAAATCATTAATCATCTGTCGATAGCGCAATCCATTCACCGTAACTGTTGCTCCAGCCTCATTTTCGAAAAAGTAAGGTCCAATCACCCCGCGGGACCATAAACCGCACCAAACAGTCACACGTTGAGGATAGAGACGCTTTTCAACAATAACTCTTGGGTTTTCCGAGCCCCAGATGCGACAATTTCGCTTGTTGACGAAGCCATCGAGGAGGAAATGGTCCTCATCACTCAAGATGAGTTTTCGATGGAATTCCGGATCATTTTCATGCATTTCAAGGACCCAATCACCAAAAACTCGACGTTGTTGATGATCGGCCGGTTTGAGTTCTTGTGTTAACTGAACTTTATAAGCCTTAAAACCCAAATCTTTATGCAAAATACGGTGTAATGACGTTTGTGGAATGCCTAATTCCAAAGAACGACGAGGAATAGTCAAACCTGGGTTTTATTCAACACTTTCGGCTACAGCAGCAATATTCTCGGCTGTTCTTGAGCGACGTGCACGGGTTTTATTCTTCACATCACTAACTTGTCCCGACAGCTTGAATTTTTCTACCAATTTCTGTATTCCGGTCCGACAAGGTGCTTCACGACGACCCAAAAATTTTCGAGTTTTACGAACCGTCTCTGACACATTTTCACCATTTTTATAGTGAATTTTAATAATTTCAATGCGTTGTTGAATCGTGTATCGTTCCATTTTTATTAATGGCGTAGTTTCTATTTGTCAAATGTCAAAAAATGACAGCTCCAAAAGTGACATCTACCGAAATAGCGGGCTGATTAGAATAACACCTCTTATTGGAAAACCCTTTATATTTCGTGCAAATATAACGACGATGATTACTATTCCTAATTGTAACCGACACGTCGCGCATATTCAAAAATTTATACCGGACGCGATAAATATGAATGATATGACTTTTTAATTAATACAGTAATTCGGAACTGTAATCATCTTCGTTATATTTTCGCGAATTATATTTTCTAATCGAGTTGCGTCTACTATGGCTAAAAAATATTACGGAATTATCAATTTTTAATTAATTAAGATATTTTTAATAAATCTACTTTAAATTAACTGTAATAAATTATTTATTTTTTAGTTCCAATTTGAAATTGTTTAGTCTCAATTTGAAATTGTTTAGTTCCAATTTGAAATTGTTTAGTCTCAATTTGAAGTTGAAAAGGTATGGTGTTGAGAAAGTACGAATTTTTAATCTAATGTTGCAAAAACTTAAAAAGTAAGTGAAAAATATTCAAATCTTTAAACTAATACAGCCAGTACAAAAATCACGTGGATAAATATTTCAATGCAATGTGATCCGCAAAGATCGGAATCCACTGGGACACTTCGGCTTCTGAGTAGAATCCGAAGTGATTTCATTTTAGAATATTTTAATGTTTTATTGAATAAAGAGCATGTTATAAAAATTTATTTAAGGAACTAATTAAATTTGTATTAAATGCAATTTAACAGAAATTTTAAGTTGAATTTTTAATAACTAATGGAAATTAACTTTAATACTACATAACAAGTGTTTTTAATAACTTCAATTTTTTATCTTATCATGTTTTTATTTTAAGTTTTTTTTCAATATGCGTGGAAGTCCGATAAAAGCATTTCAACGCATGAAACTTTTTGGCCACTGTGAATGCTATAAATTTTTTTTTGATAAATGTCCAAAAGTTAGACGCTGCCGTAGGATATTTTAAATTAAAAGAAAGTCTTAAAACAAATGTCGACAGCCCTTGAAAAGAATGGAAAGAATGTCTTTACATACTGCGAGTATTAATGGTTGAATATGAGTGTTTTTTATGCTGCAAGAAGTCTATATAGTCTTCGAGTTCTTTCACGTTCTCTTTTATGCAAGTAAAATTCATGCTGCGAGTCAGCGCTTTCTGTCACCTTTATCTTCAATAGTTGTTCTGGATGTAGGTGGAAAAGCACCATGGAGACTCCATAATGTTCCTACTTTAACAATTTACAACATTATTTATATATAGTTTATTTTACCTTCAGTTAAATTTTGGCTTTCATAAATTTTGTGTGTGACTGCTTTTATACTTTTATCTTTGATACGGCCCTCCTTAATAAAAAATTGACACACTTCATTTAATTTTGTTGGCCAGGCTTCCAGAATAGACAAAATTTTCCTTGAAAGCAATGGAGAAATCCATGTCAATCTAAACAATTATAATAATTTAATAGGAAGCTTTAGGTCTTATTACGTTCATAACATCTTACCAATCGATATCCAGCTGGAGTTTTATACTGACACCAATTTCTGAATATTACTACAGCCGTTCGATTTTTAATGTCTTGTAATCGATATTCTATCGAATTCGTCCGCTGTAAAATTGTCATATTGTAGAGAATTTATTTTGGTTTGTACATCTGCATCCAAAGCTGCGTTTAAGTATAATTTTTAATATCAGTTTAAAATTTTTTGAGTACAGATTTAAAAGAAAAAGTTCTCTGCCTATGAAGCTCTTCGGAGAATCATCTTGACATATTAATTTTTGGTGTTGGCTGTTTAGTTTTAGGGATCTAAAAGATGCCTTCATATTACAATACTTAATATAAATTTTTCCACGAACGCCATTGCGATAAAATTCTTGCAATTCATAAAAAAGTTTCGAGTAATTATTGTTTTTTAGACAATAAATTTTATGATGTAGGTACTTACTTACTTTACGCACCAGACAACGAGAAGAAAATTAAACTATTCAGCAATATTACTGCACTTTCACTCAAAGAAAATATTTTGCAACGTAGTTTGGTATATACAAAAATTTTGAGAACAATATATTTACTCTGCTTTCAGCCAAATGTTCACAATAGAATGACTGGAATTATCAAAAGACCACTTTAAGAGACCATATCTTTGAATATTTATCGAATTATGATCGGTGCTGCGACTGTCGAATAATTTAGGAGGCGATATAAAATTTTATCGACACAATGAAAAATTTCATTACTGAGTGAAAAGTTACATTAATGTAATGAAAACTTTTCTTTAACGTCTTTACACAAATATAGGTTTGAAATTTATTCATTAGCGAAAAGAAAATATTTCATTGGAGTAATGAAAAAATATTGTTGACGCAATGAATGATTTTATTATTTAAGATAATGAAAATCTACATTGTCTCAATGAAACACTTTCATTCCCAATAAGTTTTTCTATTTGAATGTTACATTTTTCATTACATGTATGAAAAATTACATGATACCAAGTAAGAATAAATTAATGAATTCAAGTTAATTAATTACAGAAATATTGATTTTTTATATTATAAAGATGAATCTTACATTAATATAATGAATTTTATTTAATGAACGGCATTCATTAATAATATGAAATATATTTTTCTCTGTGTTATAATACGTATACGAATTTTACACAGCATAGCCTATCCTTTTTGCTATATAATCTAAGCCATAGACACGTTCAATTTGGTGATGCGTGAAAACCATTTGGCGATTGCATCGAACTTTAAACTTGATGGTTCTCATGTTAAGTTGTATTTGAAAATTTTTCTTGAAAGCTGTGGAATGAAAACCTAATTTAGACGTTATAAAATAAATACAAAAAATGCAATGTGTGATGTTTGATAAAGCGGTGATAGCATGATATAATAACGTTATACTATAGTCCATCTCCATAGTAATATATTAAATGCTCCAAGGTCAAAACGCGCATTTCGTACGCTATCCGTTTTCTGATTTAAATCATTAGTCACAGATTTAGGAACGATTGGCGAATTTTTGTATTTTGAAAATGACGTAGGATGGAATTTGTATTTAATTTTCTTATAACATCAACCAACGATGAAAATGTGGTAAAAATTAAATGTATTGTACTTAGTTATCACCAAATTACTATAAGGGAAGTTACTCAGAAAGTTTACTTCTCATATGACTAATATTGATAAACTTTTACTAATGTCTTAAGCATCTAAAGTGTTCTCGCCAAATTTATTCCAAAATTGTTAAATTTTAAACAGAAGCGACTACACAAAAGGAAGGGCTAGGAAAAGAAACAAAAGTTTGCATCGTTCCAGTGGATATTTCATGGAGATCCAGGTTCGATCGAGTGACAAGGTTCTCTTGAATGATTTCTTCAATCGCAATGGAATGGCTCCCTCATCGAAAATTTCAGGCTACTTTTTTTAAATTGAAATAATCGGAGACATGTTACTGGATGTAGTGATGCGTCCACCCTTAACTTCCTTCACTTACGAGATAGGTGGTTTCTCATCCAAGCCTTTTTTATTTAGTATCATATTTTGAATAAAATAGCATTTTTTAATTTTTTAAAAATGTTACCACTTCAAATTCGCATGCATGGCAAATAGATTGTCACGCATTCTGGAGTGTTTTTGTTGTCTTTCATCCCTTTGATTTGATCCCGGCACGCCGCATTTTTGCGACAATATTCCATGGACTATCCTTCATCAACCCTCGAAATTGCAGTCTAAAATAAATTAAATACGATCTTAAGCATTTTTCCAGCTTATTTGACTGGACTATATACATATGTATATCTAGTTAAATCGACTCGGAGGGTAAGCAATTTTATTAAAGCGGCATTACCTCGAAGTTTATGTAATAATATTAGGCTAAGTAAAGCCGCCCCACTGACCCAATACCAAATCAGTATCACTTACGCTGCCTCTTGATTCTCAAAGGCAGCAAATTTAAAATTGTCAGAGTTAAATCTCCATAAACTTATGAAATAATTTTTCACTACGATGAGATGACCTCTTGATCAAGAGTACTGTTCAATATTCAAAATGAACAAAATATTGCTAAGGCGCTAAAAGTTTTCTTAAAAATTTCTCTGAATTCTTTGCTACCTTCAATCCAATTTCTTAGTCTAGAAAAATATATTCTTCTCAGTCATGTTTCAATGACTATCAGAAATATTTCAAAATTCGAAAAAATAAAACTTGGAAGAGGTCCTGCATGTTGACGAACGATGACAACTATTAAATACATATTCTATTTCGTAATAAGTTTGTTTCTAGTTTTGAGCATATACTTACTCTAAATATATTAAGAAAACGAAGCAATCTTTATACTCTGAATTTAAGCAATTCTGGACTTTCTGAAATTCAAGCATAAGATGGCTATCCAATAACTCAAAGCAATGATTACCAATATTTCTTTATTTCCTTATTTAGGGCCGCCTTATTTAAGGCTGATTGACATTAGCTGTAGTAATCTTAACCATTATACGAAATCTCAATCTACCCTTCTCTCGAGATGAAGGATCTTGTATTTGACGAAGAAACAATTCTAAAGTACATTTAAAGCTTTTCGTGAGAAAAATCTGCCTATTTCAAATAAACAAAAATAGATATGTTACTCAGCAAAGTTGTTATCTGAGTCCTCTCTTCTTCATAATTTATATAAACGAAGAAGGAACAATTCAAACTAATTCAGAGATTCCCTGTTATAAGAATGATGCCAACATTTCCATTTAATTTCGAATAATGCGTTTTCCTAGTAATTTTGCATGATTGGTATTCACCCAATCCTCTACCTTTGAGTCCTAGCCAGTACTCTATTTATACACTTATAGAAGTACGCAACGTTGGAACCATAGTCTTCAGAATTTTGGTGTGCAAAAAATCGTTGCCCTAAATATTTCAAAGGCCTTTGATAGAGTCTGGCATCCAGGCCTTTTAGCCAAACCTAAAGGACTTGATCTCTCCCCTCCTCTTCTATTATGGATTGAAAGTTTCCTATGTAGTCGCCAAATACGTGTTGAATTAGATGACGTTACATCTGAACCTCATCCCATAAATGCCGGTGTGCCTCAAGGCTCTGTTATGTCTCCAACTCTCTTTTTAATTTTCATTAATGATCTGCTTTCCCTTACTTTCAATTTCATCCATAATTTCGCAGATGACAGTACCCTTGATTTCGCTCACTCCTTTGACACTCCTGTGGACTCCAGGGGGAATGCGCATGTATTAAACGAGATTGCATGACTAAATCATTGAATAACGATCTTAACAATATCCTCACTTGGGGCAAAGCAAATCGCATCGAATTCAATGCATCTAAGATTCAAAGCTGTCTCATCTGATTAAAACAAGATCACCATTTAACCACTCCCATTTCATTTAATGGAGCGTTAATTTCAGAATCGCCATCACTAACATACTTGAGATTTCTGAAAATATGTATTAAATATTTCAGCCCATTAAATCTAACGCTCCTCTACAAGTCCTATATCAAATCTAGAATGGAATACAATTCCCGCAACCGGGCTGGGGTTGGCCTTAGCTTCATTGGATATTGTCCAAAATTGAACCTTTAAGCTTATTGGCGATTTGGAAATAACTTAGCATATTGACTCATTCGAGCACAGCCGCAATGTTGGCTGCCTTTCGCTCCTTTCTAGCTACATGCATAGCCAATGCTCTGATGAAATATCTAGTCTGGTCCCTTGTAGAATGATTCCTGTATGCAATACTCGCGCAGCAAACCGCGCACATCCCTTTACCCTTCAAATTACTTTCGGCCGCTCAGTATAATTCCGTGATGCTTTCTTATCCCGAACAGGGCGAGAGTGGAACAGCTTACTATCTTCTGCTTTTCCTCCGGCATACAATTTGCGGAAGTTTAAGGGCGACATATATCGGCACCTCAGTCACTCTCCTCATATCCCCTAATCCTTTCCCTATCTCCTTCCTGCCATACTGTGCTTTGCATCATAGGGTATCCCCTGAGCTTGGCTTAATAATATAAAAAAAAGTACCACTAACATTCTGATTATACTGCAGTTGCATATTTATTGATTATATTTAACAAAGCTAGAGATGTGCGAATTATTTTCAAATTGCATTTTGTGTGGCTAAATTTGTCTACTGTGCTTTTGTCAGACCTGTTTTGGAGGATATTTTCCTATTTTTTACGAGATCCATAATAATACTATTAAGCTAGTTAAACAAAGATTCTATAGGTTTGCTCCTCGTAGCGAATCAGTGATGCTGCCGACATACTCAGAGAGGCTTAATCTGGTTTTCTTGGACACTCTTCTTAGGACAGGAAACCGTTTCAGAATCGTTTTGACTTTACAAGGGTCTATCAACTCTGGTAGCTCATAGATTTTTTTCTGCTCTGCTCTCTTATGTTTTATATGTAATTTCTCCAAAATTAGTATAATCATAGCACCAGTTACCATCGAATGGGGAAAGACAATCTAATCTTATCAATCAAGACTTTTAAAAGAGAATTAGAAAATATCTCCAGATCGAAAAAAAAATTTAATTAAAAGTTCAAATTACTGGGAAGACATAATTCCTAAAAATACACACGAAATAAAACGTTTGATACAAAATTAAGCCATAATTCATGGAAATGTTGTGAAAATGACGCAATAAGACCCAACAAAGCAAGGTTTCATTACATTAGCATTACGGCTTAATACAATCAACTTAATTAAAGTATACTTGACAGTGTCTGACAAAGATTGTAGCAGGAAATGTTTCCTGAACTTGAAATGGAATTCATTCATTACATAAAAGTGTACCCTCTGCCCCCTCATATACCTCGTTAAGTTCGTCGTTCGTCGCACAAATTTTGTCCCATGCTTTATTACCTGTCTCTATTCATCTCTAGGTTCCTGCATTTCGTTAGACATAAGATATCAGTCCTTGACGAAGCCTAAGATTTTCCATAATTAGCGGGCGCGATTTTCGAAGTTGAAGAGGATGCAATTAAGTCTTAAATATGCCTTGCAGCACGTGCTATTAAAACTTCTCCGGCAATACCAATTTCGTTATGACATTCATGAGGCAGGTAAATGTACGCGAGGAACCCTGTGCGATGATTTCATAAATTTCACCAATCTGCCTCTATCAAGAGTCATCAGGTGGAATCCCTCAGGCAGGATACTATTTCTTAGGGGCGTTATTGGGTTATAAAGGTGGAATGATATCACCAATTTGCTTTTACGATTACGATTGGCACTTGTATGATGGCGCAATTATTGTCAGGTGAAATGTCCTGGAGGAAGTGCAATACTCTTTTTTGTGATTGTTGAAAACACACCCAAAATGGCATGCTATTTATATGAAATGTATGTTAAAGGTCAGTGAAATTTGCGGTATGTCACCCTGAATATGATAATATTGCACAAAAGGTTTGTCTATGGTGGAGTCTTTTGTGTCTTCCTTATAACAAAAGCCACAGAGTCTTGAGAATTTCTTGCTGAAGACGCAAGATGCTGCTGCCTTTCAAGTGCTTTAGTAAGCTGAGGAGTCGCCACAGTGTGGCGGATTGTCTATTGTTACTGAAATATATATATCTGTATATATGGGCAGACATACATATACCTACATATCTGATAATACACAATATACATATTTCGTAAAAGTATCTCTACATCGCTATTATGAGGGGCGCTTTTGGTTCAAGAGTACTTCACCAGAAATTTGATACTATTGTGATTTTTTTTTCGAGTTCCATGAAACCCACTTGGAGAGTTTATCTGAAATTTATGCCGTAAAGTGCAGAAGTTGTTCCGTTAAGTGATCTTTTACATTACGAAATTTTTTGCTTGATTTTCCTCCATTTAGTGATTAATTGTCTGTAGAATCAGTTGAAGGGTGCTCTATAATTGATAGCCCCTGAAACGTGCGAAAAAAGGCAAACGCATTTATTTCAGGGTTGGATAATAGAAGTAAAAAGAATGAAAAATTTACTGATGATTGGCTAAACAAAACTCGTTTCGAATTCAGTGAATAAGTGAAGGGTGGAACAGAATTTTCGTATGGAATTTTTTCAGTTTTTGTTTTTTTGTTTTTTTCATTATACCCTGCGAGAGGGTAGGTTTCATGAACTCTGGAAACATTTTTTTTTGGTTGGACCTACCATCAGAAGGGATTGGTAAAAATAATAGTCATCTACAGAATTACATCGAATTGTGGGTGTTATTACAGAAGTTAAATTATTAATGTGAATAGGTTTGTTTTATGAAATTGTTTCTTTTTAAATTCTAAAATTTCTAAAACAGCCCAAGAATTACTATTTCTTCTCAATTTATCATAGACAGTGCAAAACCTAGTCCTATCAACCTTTTTTTGTTAGACACCATAACATTTATTAGTGTTTATTACACATAAACAAAAGATAAATAAATAAGGATTTGTCGAAAAGCGGTACAACACCGTGCTAATATTATACATTTTGCTTTTATAACAGATAGGCAGATGACATCACCTCATTTTTGAAGCTTCTGATTTCAGAATTTCCTACTGTTGCGAAGTTTGTCAAACAAAATTTTAAGTGTAGACCTGATGTGGCTGAGTTCTTTTTTCAACCTACATAATTTCGATGAAAACGCATTAGAAGTTCGAATATTTATATTTTCATAACTCTACAATAGATTTGTTTTTAAATACGAGTATGTGTCATAGTTTTAGTGCTTTTTAACTTATCACCGGGTAATTTTATGTTTCTTTCAACTAAGCTACTTCTTGTCATTCCCCGGTATAACAAAAAGGCAAAATTAATTATTATCCTAACACACAATCATTGGTTTAGGGCAGCAAAGTTTCAAGTCTTGGTTTAACTAATCAACAGGTCCCAAACAACAACAACAAAAATTAATGATTTGGAAAACAAACGAAAATAATAAAATGAAAAGAAACTAAATAATGGGAAAATTAAAAAACATAGAATAAAATTTGGAAATAGTTGAAAAAAATTAGATTAATTCGAATGGATTAAAACTGTGTAAGCCCGTAATGGGAAAGAAAGAAAAAGAAGAGTTTCGTATAGCAGAAATCTTATGCTCATCGGTACGGCTTGGTTTCTTTCTGCGGTACACGCTTGAAAAAAGATCAAACTGATTTCATCTCATATAAACTCAGAATAAATTCCGAGTATGAATTATATGAGGCAAACTGCCTGCCTAAAGAAGATAAACACAACTTACAACTTAGTGCTGACTTTAATTTAAAAGGTCAGTATACCCACCTTTAAATTCATTTTAGCCTCAAAATATTCATATTGTCATACCACAAAAATCTATGAGTAGCATTTTCCCAGCGTGATGCGAAATATAAATTTTAAATATGGATATTGATGAGGAACTCGTAAATGATTTAAACTTTTTGGACGGCATTGATTTAAAAGAAGCTCGTATTTAGAAATAAAGAATCGATCCATTTCTCCAAACTGATAACAAATTTTATTCGAATTATCGGTTCAAAAAAGATTCTGTCCGGTTCAATATTAACTTAATAAAACAGTATCTATCAATAATAAGGAATAATAGAGGACTTCCAATCAACCACGACTTACAAGTATTAATTGCTTTAAGATATTTCGCCAGAAATGCTCATCAACAAGAAATTGGAAAGAACTATGTTAATTGCTACATGTCACAACCTACTGCGCTTCAACTGCCAAGTTTCGTAACCTTTCGAAATTCATCTGAAGATATTGCGGCAGTTAAACGAAATTTTTATAGTAAGGCTTCATTTCCCAATATGATTGTTGTAATCGATTCTACATATGTAGGTAATAAGGAACCAATTATTCGACTTGCAAGGGAAACAGCAGGAACTTATCTTAACAGAAAAGGATACCATTCTTTCAATGTGCAGATAAGTGCTATTACTAAGCTTTCAATTAAACAATATTTAAAAATATTGCCTTAGATTGTATGCAATTCAGACCATAAGATGTCTTTTGCTGGGCGATGGTGGATATCCAAGCTCTTCCCATTCCGCTGCTCAACCCAAAAACAATTAAGGAGAAGCACTATAACAAAAGCCATATTTCAATTCGTTTTGTGATATTGAACAACTTAATGGAGAACTTAAGAGCAAGTTTCGATGCATATTTCAACGCTTGATGGTGAATTTACCAACAGCGAAAAATATTGTGACAGCAGTTGCTGTTTTGCATAATATCTCTAAAGATATGAACTATTTTAGTAAATTTTTCATTCTACATATCAAAATATGCGAGTCGAATTAAGTATTTATCTTGCAGTTTCTAATGTTCATCGTCGCAGAATCCAGCAATAATGGAGAATGATTTCCAAGCGAACAACAAAAACGGAACAACATTTCAGCATTATTTCATTGAAAAACATTTTTAAACAAACAAGTTTAGTTTATGTAAAATATTTATTTCATTAAATTAACTCGCGAAACACAAATAAACTTAACTTTAAAACTTATTCATAGAAAGATTTTTTTCCATAATTTGAATTCTAAGTTTATGAAATTTCTGCTCGCGCTCTTCCCTCTCTTCAAGAAATTTCTTTTCCAACTTTACTTGGCTTAATTTCGCATTTTCAACATCTTGTTGTTTAAATTGAAACATCTTTTCATTGTTCGCTTTTTCCATCAAAATTTGATCCTGATCTTTACGATCGTTGTCAAAACTATTGGATGGATTGCTTATGTTGTTAATCAATTGACTGCGTTTCAGATTTAGAAGTTGTGGGCTAAAGTAATTAAATTATAATCTTTGGTATATTAGTTTTCATTTAAAGAATGCTTTCCTGTGGTATATCGATCGTGCTCTTGTTTGCAGTTTGCTGTCTTTCTCGCTTGTAGCGAGATACATTTGCCATTTTCATTCGCATCCATTGATCTCCATTTTCCTTATTTTGTGTGACGAAACCAGATTCCTTTATTTTATTTTGAATATCAGACCATGCCTCTTTTTGCTTTGCTTTCTATTACTGCTATGTGGTCGTTGACAAAAGTTCTGAGAAATTTCTTTTTCCTCGAGTCACCAATTTTCAGATAGATGACATTTCTATGGACAAATAATTAACTTAACTTCTTTAATGCTAAATTTTCCATTTTTTACTAGTTTTAAGATTAATAATTGTCAAATATTAGTTTATCAGGAAAGAAGTAAACCGCAAACAGCAAGTTAAACGACAAACATCGCAATTATTTGACAGTTGGTCAATTAATAACAGCTGTTTTCGAAAAAGTCCTAGATTACTTGATAGTTCAGTGATTTAAAACGAAAATGTAAAAGATTATTTAATAAACTCAGTTTTACTTAAAACAGGGTAAGCCATAGCCCAAATAGGGGAGGATATTGGCATTTTACCGGTGAGAAGTATTCGGGGGTAGGAAAAAGTCCGACTGTCAAGTTTCGATCGGGAGTATGGGCAGTATACCAATACTACAGCAAGCCGGCCATTTTGAAATTGCGAAATTTCTGAATTTTCTTATCGGACGGTTGCACATATAATAGGTCTGTATGTTTACTTTTGAGTAAAAAAGTCTGTGTAAAAATCAAGTAAAAACTTTCTTGCGGTAGATGGAATAATACTAGAAGAGAATTCAAAAAGTTAACAGACAACTTATGAGTAAAGCCTGGGTAAATCGAATTAAATCAAGATTAATTTTTTTTATTAATTTATAACTTTTTTAATAAAATCGGACTTAATTTATTTTATTTATTTATTTATTTTAATAAAATCGGACTTATTTCATTTTACTTATTTTATTTTTTAAAAAATCGCCCTGACAACTGAAAGAATTATTTCAAATGACAAATGGAAGAAAAGAATGGATTTACTCATCTACTTTACCCTGTGTAAAAATGGTAGCTTTTGTTGAGGAGGGGAAATGCATTCAACTGTCAAATTTTTCTAGTGCGAGAAGTTAACATACACATTATGGGTAAAAAACTTTCGAGTCTGTGTAAAAACTTTGAAGCCTGGGTAAAAACTTTCGAGTAAACATACAGACCTAATAATTTAATAATCTTTACGTGTTGTAAATTTGAGGTACAGTAATTGTTTATATCAAAATCTGTGACTTAATTGAGCACGCACACAATTAATTTCGGTAATCATATAAAGAACTACGCGAAGCAACGTTATTTTTTTGGCACGTCTAAGCCAAGGAAAGGAAATTCCTTCCTTCCCTAAAAACTTCTCGTCTGGGTAGGGCCTTATGATTGAACTGTGAATATAAGTTAGCTTTAATTATAAATGTTGCTTTAGTTAAAGTTGAGTTTAACCTCAGACTCTGAATAGTGCCCAATGAATATAATTTTTCATCCCACTCTGGGCTTACACAGTTTTAACCCATTCGAATTAATCTGATTTTTTTCAAACTCCTTACAACAAGGTTTTTCTCAATTTTCCGATTTTTTTTATTTCTTTCCATTTTTCTATTTTCGTTTGTTTTTCAAGTCACTCATTATTGTTGTTGTTGTTTGGGACCTGTTAATAAGTCAAACCAAGACTTGAAACTTTGCTGCCCGAAACCATGGATAGTGTTTTAGAATAACAAATAATTTTTGTTTTTGTTTTGTACACAAGTATGCCAAAAGTAGCAGAAAAAGTAGTAGAAAAGAAAAACATAGTTTTAGTGTTATTTGGAGTTTCTGAAAATGCAGTGCATTTAATTTTGTCTTTATATAAGATGAGAAAAAAATATTATGCCGAATCGGTTTGTTAAATCAAAAGAGAGAAATTCAGCTTAAAAACAACATTTGATATTGAGTAAAAGATAAATTACTTTAAAATTTACAATAATTTACATTAAATGATATTAAACATAATACTTAAGCTAGGTTTGATAAAGAGTATAGGGGTGAAAAGTCCACTAAGATCCGGTCGTCGTTAAGTTTATTAATCAAAAATGTGTAATTAATCTTACCAAAAGCTTTTGTGAAATCCGAATAGATCACATCTACCTCATTTACCTGACCAAATAGCATAAGAAAAAGTTATTAATTTAGTACTTGTAGATTTGCCCGTAGCAAAGGCATGCATAATTATATCCGAAATTTTACGGTGCTATAAATTTTTCCAGTAACTAAGTGATTACATTATGACAGATGTCAATTTTTAAGTTCTCTTATTGAATTATAACATTAATTTCCCATCTTATAGACATTTTCCAATCAAATCTTTTATGGTATAAGCGATAAGCCTCTCTGGTTTTCTTAATCAAAGAGATAATCCATATAGAAGGTGAAAGCGTTTTCGTACAGCCTCCTTAAGACAAAAATATCGCAAAATATGTAATTTGTTTACATCGGCTATTTTGAAATCGAGAATTTGTTATCATAATAGTAAATTTAATGTACCAACTATTAAACTCTGGAATAACCTGAGAACCGTTGGCATTGCTTCCCAAAACATAGTTAAATTGATGCTGATCATAGCGTGCTAAATGCCGAATTTGTTGTTTCATCTACAAATTTAGTATTGTACTTATCGCAAACATAACCTCTAACAGTAACTTTTGACGGTTATTCTATAATGCGAATGTATGAAAACTATGTTTTGAGTAAATTCCGATGCAATTAGACTGGGCGGCATTCATTCGAAGTTTGTTAAGTTGGTTCACCTTGCTGTTATTCATCTACTGTTCCATAACTTGACTAATGTGTTAACGTCAATGTTTCCTTCTAAATGGAAGAAGACTAAAATTATTCCCGTAAACAAATCTACCTGCACCTCAGTATAGATCTAGATCTATCTTACCATTTCCTTCCAAGATATATTTGAGAAGTTGTTATGTGGGCAAGTTTCCAAGTTCAAAGTAGTTTATTAAATTCTCTTAGGTGGTCTTTAGATCTGGTCATAATTTTAATACCGCTCCACTAAAATTTACCGAAAATAATCGAATGGAAATTGATGATGAAATAGTTATCTCATTAGTTCCCTTCGTCCCAGATGGCTCGAACTTGGATCCATAGCTTTTCTCGATTTTTATTAACGATTTGCCGAATTCAATAAAATATTGTCAGTTTCATCTCTACGTCGATGATTTAAAACTTTATATTTTTATGCTGGTGGCGCTTATTGAGGATATGATTTATATGCTTAATACACACTTTTCAGCAGATTCTGAATGGACCAGGAAAAGTAAATTAATAATTAATCCAGCCAAATCCCATCCTCCGCTACGGCTCTACGGTCTGGTGGACGGCACTGACGATGACGAGGAAATGTAACCTGGATGTGCTATCAAAAACCCAGAGGTCTGCTTGTATGGGAATAACTGGTTGTCTGCGCACCACGCCCATAGCAGCACTGGAGGTCATGTTTGACTTACTGCCGGTGGACTTCTATTGCAGAGGTGTCGGCAATTAGTGCTGTCAGGTTGAAGGGGGGGGGGGGGTTTGTTGGATGGAGTGGAGTGTTGGGCACTCCAATATACATATCTACAGTGGCACGAGTCTTATAGACTGCCTGACAAATGCAGTGTCTTTCAGGCAGAACTCGCACCGATTTATCAGGCGGCAACATTGATATTTATTGCAGAGAGCCCTCACGGCATATATGCATATATACTGATAGCCAGGCTGGTAATATCAAAATTGGTGCAGTTATGCAAGACTAGGCTTGAGGTATTGGCTACAAGGCAAAAGGTGACCCTATGCTGAGTACCTGGCCATAAGGATATCTCAGGCAACGAGATGGATAATGTGTTGGTTAAAAAAGGCTCTGAATTGGATAGCTTCGCAGCGGTTGCTTATGTGGGGATCCCAATCGGAGCAATAAAAAAGGAAATCATCAGGGGCGCCAATCAAAAGGCAAGCCTCCGGTGGACCAGCAGGGATACCTGCCGTATTTCAAGGCAATTGTGGCCTGCATATGACAGGAAAATGACAAGAGAGCTGCTTAATGGCAGCAGAACAAGCACCAGGAACCTAGTAGAGGTCTTTATGAGTCACTGAGTCATAGGTAACCATACTAGAAGACTGGGGCTAGCGACGAACAATTTCTGCAGGAGCTGTAAGGACTTGGAGGAAATCGAATCGGTCCAAGACGTGTTTTGCGAAAGCCCCATCCTGATGAATAAAAAAAGTAGGCTATTGGGTAGCTACTACTTTTCAAGTCTGGGTAGCTTCAAAACAAAGAATTTGGATATATCCTGAGTTTTCTGAGAGAAGCAGGATGGATCTAGGTAAAGAGTCTTGGTGATCTCTTGAGTTCGCTAAGGGAAGCAGGATGGATGTGGGTGGCTTGAAAAGCTTATCCCATGGGTTCTAGGGGCACAATGAACCCACTAGAGGTCTAACTGATGCAGGCTAGTTGTGATGCAGGCTAGTTATCATGCGGCACCTTTCTTACCTTACCTAAGCTAATCCAGCCAAAGGTAATTCCATTGAAACATACAAATCTTCTTTTAACACCTAATATCTGATTTTAGTTTAGGTTCAAATATATATCTATATAATACCTATTTTAAACATACATATTCCTACTTATTATTACCAGTAATGATTCCTATTTTGAGATAATTCTATAGTTAAGTAATTATGTGTAAATTTTAATGTAGTTTTAGTTTACTTGTAGATCTTAATTTTGTTGAATTTTGAATTTATTAAACTCTGTCGTTTTTTTTCTGTAAGCTTATATTTGCTTTACTTGTGTCGATTTTTTATTAACACAATGAATTGAATTGAAGAAGAAGTTGAAGAAGGGGTTGCCCGATTTAGTCCATATTTTTATGTAAACTCCGGAGTGTATAATATTTCAGATCCTCACATCGATGGGCTTTTAGACACTGTTCAAATATAAAGGGGGTTTCCAATAAGAGGTGTTATTTTAATTTGCCCGCTGTTTCAGTAGATGTCACTTTTGGAGCTGTCATTTTTTGACATTTGACAAGTAGAAACTACGCCATTCAAAATGGAATGATACACGATTCAACAGTGCATTGAAATTATTAAAATTCACTACAAAAATGGTGAAAATGTGGCAGAGACGGTTCGTAAAACTCGAACATTTTTGGGTCGTCGTGAAGCACCTTGTTGGACCGCAATACAGAAATTGGTAGAAAAATTCGAGCTGTCGGGACAAGTTAGTGATTTAAAGAATAAAACCCGTGCACGTCGCTCAAGAACAGCCGAGAATATTGCTGCTGTAGCCGAAAGTGTTCAAGAAAACCCAGGTTTGTCTATTCCTCGTCGTTCTTTGGAATTAGGCATTCCACAAACGTCATTACACCGTATTTTGCATAAAGATTTGGGTCTTAAGGCTTATAAAGTTCAGTTAACACAAGAACTCAAACTGGCCGATCATCAAGAACGTCGAGTCTTTGCTGGGTGGGTCGTTGAAATGCATGAAAATGATCCGGAATTCCATCGAAAACTCATCTTGAGTGATGAGGCCCATTTCCACCTCGATGGCTTCGTCAACAAGCAAAATTGTCGCATCTGGGGCTCGGAAAATCCAAGAGTTATTGTTGAAAAGCCTCTCTATCCTCAACGTGTGACTGTTTGGTGCGGTTTATGGTCCCGCGAAAATGAGGCTGGAGCAACAGTTACGGTGAATGGATTGCGCTATCGACAGATGATTAATGATTTTTTATGGCCGGAATTGGATGGTATTGATCTGGACATCGTTTACCTTCAACAAGACGGCGCTACGTGCCATACAAGCAACGAAACCTGATCTTTTACGGGAAAAGTTTCCGGACCGTGTTATCTCTCGAAGAGGTGACTTAACACCTTGCGGCTTCTTCCTTTGGGGCCACGTGAAAGAGAAGGTCTATCCCAACAGCCCAGCGTCGATTCAAGGCCTCAAAGATGGAATTCGTGAGGCTATCGAGGACATAGGGCAGCCACTCTGTGATTTGGTTATGGAAAATTTCATGAAAAGGATATGGTCCTGTAGGCATGGTCGTGGCGGTCATTTGTCTGATGTTATTTTCCATTATTAACGGCATACCTTCCTCTTTATAATGAAATAAAGATCCGATCATTTATCTCAAAAAATGTCATTTTTCTTTGAATATCAAAATACCACCTCTTATTGGAAAGCCCTTTATAATGAAAAAGTATCGTAAGGACGGACGGGCAGATGGATATGAAAAAATCAAAATAGCTTTTAATATCCACTCTAATTTGTTTATGTAAGCTACAAACGGAATGATAAACTCCATAGGTACATATACTCTATCAGATTTTATCAAGGGTATTGAAAGATATCACTTAAGCACCAAAAATCCAATTAAAATAATAAAAAGAAAGAAAGAAAGAATTAGTTTACTCCATTGTTTGGTTTCATTCTATCTGCTGAAGGTAAAATAATTGCGCTCATTTTACACATATTTAATCCTTTTTGTCATCACGCCGTTGATGTTTCTCGAAAATAAATGTCAACCATAAAATATAATTCTAAAGGAAGGCTTATAATTTATGATCTCTTAAGGCTCTTAACTACTTCACACAAAATGTTGCACAATAAATGTTATGTCACACCTCTCAATTAACTGAAGAAAGCAACTGTGTGAATCATAGATATCAACAGGCTGGATAGCATCACTTGAAGACAAACTTCGTCACAGCAAAATTATTCATTTTCCCTGTAAGAAATAATTAAGAATGCGTAAGTGGCGATAAAAACTGTAAATAAAAACCTATATTTTCTCTCTTGTACTTACATAAAAACACTTGATTCATTTTTTGTTAATTTTCCTTGACAATATACGACGTGATATGTATGTTTCATGAAATTATTACCACTACACTTGGCCGTAGAACAAAAGGAAAAACATAAGAAGTTCCAGTTTTTTCTTGTAGATTTTCCCAGTGGTCTTTTAATGCCCCATCATTTCAGATTTCTTCTTTGTAAAAATTAAGCTTTTCCACTCCCCATCAAGATAATGTACCCATTCCATTGAATGAAAACTTTTATCTTTGATATTTCTAGAGGGACATGTTTCTCTTGCGTTGCTACTTTTTTTCCATTTCGTGTCTCTATAAAAAACAAGCTTCTTATTTAACTTCATAATCTTAAGAGCTTTTGTACCCCCTAATGGAAAATCTACGCAAGGACTTATTGATGAAATAAATGGAAACGGTTTAAAAATAGTTTTCATTGGGGGAGTTAATAATCGGAAAATTAAGTTGTAATACATCTGTGTGATTTGGTTAGATTTCCCGCTCAATTGAATTGTAAATAATTTGAGGAAAGCTGTGAAAACTGAGAATATTAGTAGTTTTCCATCAGATTACTACGAACACTTTCACAGGATTTTTTTTTTGTTTCAAGTAAACAACTAAAAAACTTAGTCGGTACCCAGAATAAATATCTTCATCTCAGTCGAGACCCTTGATTAAGGTTTGAGATTAGTAAGGTTATTCTAGTCGCTACCCAAAATAACTATCTTTATCTCAGTTGATACCCAAGATAAAGTAATTATGTTAACAACATTTATTCCAGTCGAGACCCAGAATAAATATCTTTATCACAGTCGGTATCGAAGATAAAGTTAATGACTTAGTAAAAGTTATTCTAGTCGTTACCCGGAATAAAGTAAATTTGTTAACAATTCTATGTTGTTACCACTCACTAGCTAAGTCCAAATGATGTACAATCTATGAGAGCTGGATGTGAAAATAGAAAGATTCAAGCGGGCCTGCGACTTATATTGCGTATGAATTGCGCACGGCACCAACCAATTATTTTACATTGAGCGTAGTTGACCTTACCAGCTGTGCGTAGATACCAACAGAAAATTCCGTTGACCTTAGCAGATGTGCGTAGGTCAGAAGAATACATTGACCCCAGCAGCTGTGCATAGCAACTGGAGTTCTGAGTATTTGTGTTGCCGTTCCTGATTTTGCTAAAGTTATTATGATTACAAATTATACAATAGGATACCTAATACAATATTGTTCATTTACTACTTTAAAAGATACATTTAACTGCACAGATGACTTAATCTAATTACATCTGATTTGCATAAAGTTCATCGATGACAAGTTAATTTCCTCTAATTGGATTGTGTCCCGGTTTTGTTTGTGTGTAATGTAGCCATAATGTGTCGATTGTTGTCTCCAGTTAAACGTACTTTATAGACGTGCTTATAGGTAGGTGTGCATTGTTTTGTTCCCAAAATAGAAATACTTGGAATTAGAATCTTTTGAACGATTTTACTTTCTGGTGGCTTTTTAATGTTGGCTTCAACATTGGTCTAAGACCAATTGTTATGATACCCTAGATGAATGCCCGTATGTAATTTCGGACCATCTGTGCGAATTTGATTTTTGAAGTGGTTTTTCGCATATACTTCTAGAACGGTTCGTTGGACAGAAAAAATTATTATAACTAATTTTGTAGGACTTCGTATTCTGAAAAAGTTCTTGGTACAATAAAAATGTCTAGAACTGATTCTGTACACAGTATACGTAAAAAACCTTAATTTTTATATGGCAACACCAAGAAGGGGTAGCCCGATTTAGACCGTTTTTAATGTTTTAGTTCCTATTACTATTAAAACATCATATGTCAAATTTTAGCTCTCTATGTCGACGCGTTCTCTGGCAGTGTCCAAATATATAGTGGAGAACTAAATTTTCGTATGGCAACCCCATGAAGGAATTGCCTGATTTGTTTTATTTTCGAACTTAATTTGGTTTTTTTTTTTCAAAGTCCGTGTACAAAATTTCAACTCTCTAAGTATACGCGTTCGCGACTTATCATGCGCACAGACAGACATACACACAGACAGATTGACGGATAGACAGACATGCAAAAATCAAAATAACTTTTAATATTATGCGTGGGTGTCCAATCAATTTTGCTCTACCATCATAATTCCTGTGCATTACAAACGGAATGACAAACTTAGTATACCCTATAGATAAGGGGCGGATCCAGAATTCTTATGAGGGAGAGGCGCAACTCTGGTTTAAAAACTTCATTAATTTGGAGTAAATGATAGATTCAAAAAGCTTTAAAAGAATCGAAGTGATTGGAATTGTTTGATAATTTGATGGGATCGCTACCTCTCCTTTCTTGAGAATAGGCTGAAAGTCAGCTAGTTTCTAAGCAACTGGAAATTTTCTTATCAAATAAGACAAGTAAAACAATTTGCGCAGGATTTTAGCTAAGGATGAGGTATAGTTTTTGATTTACCGCTAGAATCCATGAGGACCTGTGGCTTTGGAGTCGTTGTTCTCCTTAAAGACCTTGAATACATCTCGTAGGGATATGTATTGGCTCTTGTACACATCCACACGGGAGATGCAAAAAAGATGTCTGTGAAGTGGATGGAGGAGGGAATTTGAAGCAAGTATAACAGCCAAAATATTAGCTTTATCCAAGGAGTCAAAAACCACTTCTCTATTGTTAAGTAGTGAAGGTATAGAGGAACTGCTGAGCTTGATCCTGATGGTTTTGATCATTTTTGACTAGCTTTCTGGTCAAAAAGAAAATTTTCTCTTTGGATAATGGACTTTCAAGTGAACTGCGCAGTCTTTAGTTTCAGTTCTGGACATGAATGTAATTGATATAGGTGCGAAACTCTAAATTCGGAGCGATTTTGCTGTGGTTGACATCTGCTGTAGGATTACGGAATGTATTCACGCATGCCAAGACTTAAAATATTACTAAGTTCTAATGTGTATGCATCAACATTCCTGGAAGCAAACCGACCAATCAATCAATTTGAATAATGCCCTAGACACACAGCGCTCTTAATGAAAAAATAACTAACTACTTATTAGTCTATAATGATTCATTATAAACTGCAGGCACACAGCCATTTCTTTAATTAAATTGTACTGTCAAACTGGTTTTGATAAATTTATGATATTAAAGAAACAATATGGATCGAATTAATGCGATAAACTATGTTTTTATTTATTTTATCTTTCAATTTAATAATTTACAAATGAGAAAAACATTATATTAAAAAGAATATTGGCAATATAATTTGTTATTTGCATTTCTTCTTCTTATTTTTCAAATCGTAAAATGCACAGCGGAGCTCCAGCTTTATATTATATGCCATATCTAGCACATTTTTCTTTATTAGTGTACTTCATTATCACTGATTTTCGAGCCATAATGTCGTATACTATGTGACACATGGCATTTTAATGAATAGTTAGTACCTACTAATGATTCATTAGATCGTGCTGTCTGTCTAGGGTATAAGAAACTGATTGGGACTTTCTCAATCAGCAGATTTATTTTGTTTTCATTTTACGTTTAGGATAAGTATTATAGTAAAACTATTGCACATTTTATGAAATGAAAAAAAAAATATTCCAAAATATGTCTCTTGTTTTAAATGTTATAACTTACTACAACAATACACATGACTTTTTAGCCGTTATGTAGTTTCGCTGAATTTCTCCAATTATGAGTTATAATTGTTTCTCTAAATGTTTGTTTTTCCACGTCGATATTATTCCATCCAGCCGTCTTTAAATCGGAGACTCATCAAAGACATTTTGGCAGCGGTTTTCAATTAAAAGCGATGGAAGGTTGCGCTTTTACCCAAATAAACTCTGTTGTACTTCAAACACCCCGCGAAAAGCCAAGCTCATGTACACGAATTTCATAGGTATCAACACTTTCTGTTTTCTCTATAGGTTTCAACAGACACGACCTAAATTAGAACGATGGTCAAGTCGCTACCCATAAGTTCTGTACCAAATTGAACGCTTCCAGAATTTTTTTCTTTTTTACCAAAGGTGCCGCAGAATAGATTTACTGCGAAGTGAAATATTTTGTTAGGAAAAATTGAGAATATCTACTACAATTTTTTTTCAGTGATGTTCAGGAAGGAGCGCGCACCCCACGAGCCCCCTAGCTGGATCCGCCGCTGATATATATTTCATCTAGGGTATAAAAGGTTTCAAGTCTAGAAATTTCTTTAGGAACAGAACTACAAGATCAATAATTTCTCAAGATTTCGTTATATATGTATTTGGATCCTTTTGATAGGGTAATATATGCCCAGGCGGTGGCAAACTTCTTATAATGTCGTATGAACCCATTGAACAAAACTAAACAAAGGTATGCTCATTGGATGTGAAAACTCAATTAGTGCCGTAAAACTGTAGAGAATTAAAAAATGGCAGGAAGTTACTCGGTTAATGATATAAGGTAAATCTTGGATTTTGTAAATATTTTGCCTATAATTGAGTAAGGATTCCTTACTTAAAATATTATACAGGATAGGTCGTACTTATTCGAGCAAAAAATTGTATGGATGGGGGAATCCTAACGATTTCCGAGATAAGATATTTGGGTATATTTTAAAGATCACCCTATAATTTCTGAAACTCACAGTATACTCTCAAAATATTGTTCATGAAATTTTGATTTTCGGCTTAAGCCGACAAACTGACAGTACTTGTCTTTTAATAATATTTATTGCATATAAAATTATTAGCTGATATTCATTTCTTGCGAGTTATATACCTACATTTAAAACATTGAGGTGAATCAGTTTGATAGAAATATTCGCAAGATTTTATAGATGAACTTTTCTAGCTTTTTCGCCGTGGAAAAATTTATAAAATTCTCGAAATGACAAGCATTCCTATAATTGCTTTTTCGGTTGACAAAACAACCATATATTCCCCAATATTTCATGAAACGATGTAGATCACAGGTAATTTTTTATCAATTTTAATTTACTGAAAATTCGTTCACATAAAGCTATCGTAATCCAAAAGCTGTTTTTTTTTTCCCCAGACTATTAGCATCCATTTTGCTGAAAAGATCGCCGAAAATGAATACAAAATCTTCGGAAACTTTTTCTAAAATTTTGTACCTCCACGACAGTTAGAATAAAATAAAATCAGTGTTTTCAAATATTTTTGTACGAAGCTTCTGTTCCGTGGCAATACTGGGATCATCATCTTGTGATTCAAAATGTTCAAGTCGCTTCTTTATCTTGTTCCTGTTTCTTTAACGATTGTTGGTATATCCAAATCTTTAATAAATGTTGTAGCATTGGCAAAAAATTCTCCCATGTTAGGATCACGAACCAATTTCAGCCTTGTCAAGCTGAAAAATAATTTGTTTTTATAAAAAAAAAAAATGTTAATATTATTTTTTTCGCTTCAACGTCTGCCTCACTTGCCACACTCTTGTTACAGCTCTGCTTCACGAGTAAAATTGTTGGTGTCTCAGATACTGTTTCCATAGAGAAACCGTCTCTTCATTTTCATTTTACAGGTGAAAGGACCAACTGCTCTTTCTACTTATTTAGCATATTTATAGAAAACATTTCCTTGTGCTGGCTTCAGTAGGAAATCAGCCTAATAATTTGGGTTATAGCAATTTTTCAGGACTTTTGTGGACTGGTTGTAGTCATTTGCCCGGGCCAGTCCAGCACTTAGCTATATTGTTGTTTAATTTATTTATATGGTAGGGTTATTATAAATAATTCGGCAAATTAATGTTCACCTGTTTAACAAAAACATGTCGTTTTGTCCTTTTGTCTTCCTATTCGAAGCTGACTGCTTCAAAGCCGCTGTTCTGTAGTCCTTACATTTTTCTCACTGATGAATTCATTGATAATTACCGTCCACTCACAGCAAAGCTCAAATCCACTCAAAACATATTTTATTTTTTCTTTAAAATTTTAATTTTATCCAAAAGCATAGAGTTGCTCATTATCATTCTTGAAATAAGATTCGAAGCAGTTATTTCCAACTGTAGTCTGCAATTAAGAATTCCATTTTTCTGTGTCATTAAAAAGTGCTTGTCTGCAAGAAACAGCACAAAACTCTCTGGTTTCCAACGGGTTTCTTCGTTGACTATAAATGGTGATAAGTACTTGATCTCGTTTTATCGGTTACCACCCGTAATCTGCCAATGTCTGATTATTATTTTTTTCTTTTCTTTTGGAGGACTGTAGAAGTACATCGCCGTTTGTTCTTGACACAGACGAACAAATATTTCCCTAGATAAAATGACCTAAGCCAAACAATACCCAGTGAGAGAATCACTATACATGCATCTATACATACATAGTATATACAAGCAATTCAAGCAGAACCGGTAGGGTATTTTTTATACTTTTTATTTACTTGATGTTTTTCAGTACCTATATCTAGATGTAATCCAGCACGAGCTTCAGGTTCCTGTTTTGAGTAAGTGCACCTACATGGAGCAAGTGTAGTGACTTCTTCGTCGTCCAGTAAAACCTTTAAAAAAAAACTCACAAAAGTTTCGGTTACAGGAAAATTTATAGCGTTCGCTGGGGGAATTTAAACGAATTTTATACGCGCATTGTAAAAAGTGGAAGGTCGTGAAAGTCATGCATTGTGCAATATTGCACGAGTACACCATACGTGACATGACCTAACTTAGAGCTTTGGTGACAACCGATAATCAAGTAGTCCAGCAGCAGATATCAAGCTCTGCATGATATCACTACATTGTTAAAAATCAATTTTATTTTTTACTAACCAGGAGAATGTCGTAAGACTTTTTATGAGCTCATTTCTTCTAGAACATCAATTTTTGTAAGAAAGAGTTTGAGAAGTTTACAGCATAATGTATAACCCCCTCGTGGATTGAAAAGTAACTGATTTAACTAGTTGATTGTATATATGAGATGTAACTCTCTTATGAACTCAGCTGCATTGAAGATTATATGACAAACTATTTACTACCAACAAAACATTTACTATCGAAAGTGAAAATTGATTTTGAATAATTGCTGAATACATCCATACTAAAATGCCAATCTGTCATTTCCAGTACTATAATATCCTAACTTCAAGTAGACTAGAAGTACGCAATGATAAAAACTTAGCGACTTTCTTCTCTACTCCTTCGAAATGCGTGGCAAACCCAATTAAATTTTCTTGTTTTGATTTCCTGCACCTAGTCTTAGGTCTTCAATGTTTTTTGCTTAAAACTCTGTGACTCCAGCAAATTCTTGGGATTCGGCGTATATGCACAAAGGTCGGCGTTTTATGGAATTGGAAGACCCCATCTATGTGTCGTAACTGCACAATGAAAGCAGTGCATGATCAAAAGAAAACTTTGCATAACAAATCCCAATTCTGATAGCTCCTTTCTTTCGGCACATATCTTATTAATTTTTCCCCCTGGTATTTATACAGGGTGTCCCACGTAACGTGTTCCCTGGGCATTTTTATTGAAAATGTTCGAAGATATTGAAAAAGTTCTTATAATAAAAGTTACGTACCATTGATCAAGCTATCATTTAGCATAACAAAAGTTTTTGGAAAATGACTAGGAAAAGGATATAATTATAGAATGTCCTTTTCGTCCTTATTAAGGATACATTCCGACCACATTATTGAATTCCTCAAATAAAACTAAAATGCAGCTTACCCCTTTATTATAGAAATGTAAGGTATCGTGTTTCTTTGCCATTTTTCTCGAAAATGCACAGAGATATTACAAAGTGCTAATAGCAAAAGTTACCCATCATAAGCCGGGCTATCTTTTTGTATAGTATACATTTGAAAAAAGACACAAAAAAAGGAAATATTCGGAAATGTTCCTCCCGCAATTCCGCCACTTTTGGTCAAGTCCGTTTTGCGGAGATGGAGGAGGGTCCTGATCTTGGCGAGGCTGGAGTCAAAGGATTCAGTAAGGATGAAAAGGACATAACCGAAGATATCTATTTCTCATGTGTCTTTTTTCAAATGTTTACTATACAAAAAGATAGCCCGGCTTATGATGGGTAACTTTTATTATTAGAGCTTGTTCGATATCTCCCCATATTTTCGAGAAAAATTCCCAAGGAACACGTTACGTGGGACACCCTTTACATATATTCACGACGAATTCTACTAATAATAATGGCTTATAGAATTTAGTACAACACAATTATTTATCTAATAGATAACTAGCTAAAACCCTACAACCGTATGCTACCGAGGCAAAACTGTCTGTCCAGGTTGACAACACAATACTCAATTTATGTAAAAAAGCAAAGCATATGCAAAGTGCTGTGTATAGTTATTAATCAACCTAGCAATTAAATTCTTTGAAGAGAAAACATATATATTTCCAGGCTTTAATAACAATAAAGAAAAGATCATTGAAATTATGCTCACTTAACAATTTTTTTGCGTAAACTCGAATACGAGACTCGGCCAAAATTTTTCATCTACCTAGAAAGTGCAACAAATCCTCCTCTTTTTTCCAGCTGCAAAATGAATATGATTAAGCACATATGGTAGGTTTCACAAAAAGCACCCTATATCTTAAAAAACTACAATGCACATGGTCACCGCCAAGAGCTCAATATATATAAAACTTTCTAACGACTGCTCAACCAGCCCCACACTCCTCTCCTCTAAGGAGTTATGGAGGTCTAAACTAAAAATTTCGAATTTTCTAACCTTTTTTTTTTTTAATGATGGAGAACAGAAGAATTTTTAAGAATTTTTATTTTTAACGATTCTTAATCAAATTATAAATACAAGAGGAAAAAACAACCGCCTCGTCCGTGGTTTGAAGCCAGGACCTTCCGCTTTCTGGGCGCCTGCTCTTACCACTGAGCTAACGAGACAGATGATTTTCCCTCTAGTATTTCTTAATTTGTATTGTAACTAGCCTACTAAGCCACGGTTGCTTTCAGGTAACATTACCAGTGTTGCCACTTGGATCCAATTAGATCCAAATGGATACAATTTATTCTTCAAATTTAATTTGGATACTTTGATCGTTTTTTTTTCTCTTCTAAATTTGTCTAAAAATGGATCCATTTTCAGACACCCAACTAATTTCTTGTTTAAGGACTTTGAAAAACAATTTTCCAAAAAACTTTCGTTCCTTTTGTAGAAATTTTTATAACTAATGAACGGAACCTTATCCCTTGGCACTATAAACTACAATTACAAACCTGGAACTAAAATATATTTCTTCTTTCTTTCGTATATTTTAAGAATTGTTAACGTAATGAAAGCGGAGTTTTAGCCTCAAGCCTTGAGAATACACTGTTTATATCCTATTATAGAAAGGAATTTTCAAAATTCAGTCTTTTGACTTTGAAGTAACTTTTCTTAATAATGCTAATTATTTGCATTGAATGAGATCTATATGATGCCAATGAAATCATTGCAAAGAACCAAATTGATAGTAAGGAATTAACCGTTGTACAGAAAAGTGTTTTCAAATTTTATTTTGAGTTAGCAACTCAAATTAAAAAGAGATTTGATTTTTAGAACACAGTTTTAAAAAAGTTTACATTATTAGCCGCAAAAGTAGTAGTAGTATGCTTGAAGCCAGATTCAACTGTATTGTCCCTTCTCAATGTTTTTTTCGGATATGATTCCCCAACGTAAAAAGGAGTTAATCAATACAGAGCCAATGACACTTAAATACTGCACACGTATGTTACATCATGTCAATAAGGGGAAGCCAGAAGAATTTTGGTCGGTAGTGTTGAACCTTAAAAATGCGCTGATGGAACCTATATTTCATAATATTTACAGTTTCATGATGGACTTGATGACATTTCCTCACAGCTCAGCAAGTGTAGAAAGAAAATTTTCTGATTTAAGTGTGATTGAAAACAAAAAATCAAATAAGTTCAATATGGACACAATTCAGTCTATAATGTTTGCCAAGAAGGTAATCCCGGATAATAATGAGCTATGGATTCCGCTTTCAGGATTTTTGTAGTTTGTAGTTATAGCTAGCAACATTTTTTGAGTAAATAACATACTAAACGTACAATATACGGAAAACGTGTGCTTTTGTTTTTTATTGACTGATTATAACAAATAATGAAAATGTGATTAAGTTTTTTTTGTAATAAATCTTTTAATTCGTAATTTTTCGGGCTTTTCACAATTTTTTAATTTTAGTGGATACATGTGGATCCGTTTTTCCCTTCAATTTTGATCCGAAAATTTTTAGAGTTGCGGCATGTTTCGATGAAACCGCACAAATAAATTGTAAATTCAATTTAATTTATTTTTTCACGGACGGGAATCGAACCCACACTTGTTAGAATCGGTCAAAGATGGAGAATAGAAGAATTTTAAGAACTTTTTATTTTTAACGATTCTAAATCCAATCAAAAGTTGACTTTTTTTTTACAAAAATGTAGAAAACAGTTTTTTTTTATATATATAAACACTGCAAATTTGGACTCTCCTCTTTAATTTGACTTATTACGTATTAGGTTTTGCCCTACAAACGGTGGGGTAGTTGTGGTTTTTTTTTATATATGTTATTTAGTTCCGGGCCCTGATGAAAATTTCAAGTTTTCACCTTTGGGAGGTCCGCGCGGTCCGCTATTTTGAATTAAAAGTACCAAAAATTGTTGTTTTTTTTTCAAAATAACTCCTCAGCGGTTGATCCTACGACAGAAATGTAAAAATATAAATTTGAAAAAGGCTAAATTCCCTAAATTTTTTGTATATAAACACTTTTTTTGTAAGTCTGATGAGTAACGAGTTACAGTGGCAGAATCGTGAACATTCTTTCAAAAAAATGTATACTTATAATACCATTTATACAGGCTGTTTCGTTCATGGTGGTCCATAGGACAGGAAACGATAGTAGTTACCTAGTCAAAAAAAAAGTTTTTATGGCAATCGGAGAAGGACATCTCAGCTGTTTGGGAGTTACAGGGCAGTTAAGAAAATATGCAAGTCTTTCACAAAATACCCTGTAAATAAAAAAAAGACAACGTATACGGTCACCTACAGAGCCCATTACATGTAGAAATTCATGGCATTTCAAACGATTGCTCGCGCAGCCTCGTACATCTCTCTCCTTAGAGGTTATGGTGGTCTAAACTAAACATTTCAGATGTTCCTACCTTTTTATTGACTTTGACCTCTTGTTTTTTACAAAAGATTTCTTAATGTAATTTGTTTTTTTTATAAAACCTGTAAACTCACCTCTTTAATTTGACCTATTATACCTATGTGCTCACTGCAGCCATTAAACAGTTATTAGCTCATAATATATTCAGATCATTCCGAAATTAGACGATATTTCTTTAAAATGACGTGGTTTCAGTCACTAAGTGATCAAATTTTGTTTGAGAATAGGTTAAGATTAAGATTCTTAAACATTCCTAATCACCCCCCTCCCCCCTACAGCCACACAATTTCTGGTTTAGCTAGATGAGTACTGTAACCTCCTTCCCTGTGCACCATCAAGGGGGAAACACCCTGTATACAAGGAAGTACAGTTTCTAAGGCGAGCAAATAGTTTGGAGATTGCTGCGGCATTTTTTATTTTCATATAGTTTGGAGTTTGCTGTGGTAACCGCAAAATTTATTCTTTTTTTAAGAAATGAAGCAGTTTTTCTATGACGTCGTACTGTTGGAAGCCACATATCTGAGCCAAATAGCATAAAATTCATCCTTGTACAACGTAAAATAATTTAAGCTTATTGGAGCGCTTCGTATCATTATTTCTAAGAAACTGGTTTCAAGTCATGTAAATGCCAATATTTGCTGATTTAAAATGACGTTTAAAATTTGCTCTTATGACAATTTTATAAGTTAAAGTAATTCCCAAATATGTACATTCTTTGACTTCATTTAACACTATATTGTCATAAATCCAGTTTGCATAATTTGTTCTTGCGCCTCCTCCACGCTGAGAAACCATAAATTAGATTTCTCCCAGTTCACAACAAGATATTCTGCGATATTCTTCTTCCTTTTGACTAATTTTTTGGAGCTTAGCTGCTCAAGAACAACAATGTCATCTCCATATATGTAAAAGAGTTTTAATTTCTATTTAATCAATTGAAATTCCGGTTTCCAGAGAATTGTAAAGATGATTTATGATACATTCAAACAAGAAGGGACTCAGAACACAACCTTGTTAATCGCGACAAGATTAATATTCCTCTTTTTATACCCTAGATGAAATCTATAGGATATCTGTACTCATTCCGTTTGTAACCCATAGAAATCATGATGGTAGAGCAAAATGGATTCGACACCCACGCATGATATTTAAAATTATTTTGATTTCTGCTTGTCCTTCTGGCTGTGTGTCTGTAAGCGCGATAACTCGAGAACGCATATACCTAAAGAGCTGAAATTTTGCACATGGGCTTTAAAAAAAAAGTAAAATTTAGTGCGAAAATGAGACAAATCGGGCAACTCCTTCGTGGGGCTGCCATACAAAAATTTCGTTTCCCACTATTTATTTGGAAACTGCCTGAGAACGCGTCTTCATAAAGAGCTGAAATTTGGTACATGTTTTCATAGCAATAGTAAATAGAATTTCAAAAATAGACTAAATCGGGCAACCCCTTCTTGTATTGAAATATAAAACTTTTCACTTCATTTAACTTTTATTTTCATTTAGGGTATAATAATATTAGTCTTACTTAGACCAATTTTTGGTTTTTTCTCTTATTGTATATAGGAAAGATTACTGATTTTGAAAAAGACTCTGATATTTCAGTAGTACTAAAGAAACGTGAAGAAGACAGTTACAAGATGTAGTACCTAAGCAGATTTAAAGCACACTAATGTAATTCCCGATAGAACTGACACTGATTATACCGTATACTTATATGAAACTCTTTTCCACACATCACCTAACCAACCTCCACGGGTATTTACTATCACTAACCATGTTTAGCTTTATGGCAATACTACATTTATTTTTTAGACGTACATACTTCTTTATAGTATTTATTGACATAATTTTTGTTAGTAAGCTCTGTCCTGTTTTTCATAAAATTGTTAATCGTCTAAACGAGATATCCCAAACGCAGAAGCAATGCTACCAAACCATTTTTGTTTTTAATTACGTCTTCCCGTGGTTACGCATAGTGACGAGCATTTAACAGTTCTAATTAAATCTTCAATGGAGTGGGTGAAGTCGCATGAGTGACATAAGTCAGAAACTTTCTCCCTATACTACTTATCATAACGCTGAATACTCTAATTAAGCTTAGACAACAAAGAAATGCCGTTATAATCGCATAATCGCAAATTTCTACGAATTGTCTCCTTTTACCATTGACAATTGAATCATGCGAATTCCTCGTAACCGCAATCCGTGAGCGTATTACAGTTTCTGCAGTTAGAGTGTGCATTTTCTCGATTCTAACATTAAAATCACCAAAAATATGAATTTTATCATTACAAAAAACTTCCCTGAACTTACAAAAATCTCAGTTCCACGTTGGTAAATTAATATATACCGGAATAAAATTTACCACTTCCGCAGGCTGACTAGGTCTATTCACGTACTTCTCGGGTGAATTCGTTCTTGCGATTTTTTGGGTGGTAAAAATGTTACTGTCAAATTTCGAAAATACCTGAACAACTTTGTGTGTCAAGCTAACACAATTATAATTTAAATAAAACTAAAAAGAAACAAGTTTTAACAAGCGTTAAATGAAAATTCGATAAATTTCACTGTTGTAATACTAATTTCATTTAATTAGAAAAAATGCAGCCACAAATTAGTGTCTAAAATTGGTGCCAATCATGGCTTCGCTGGAGTTTATCCTTGGGTGGATTTGAACTAAAACTTTGTAAAAATGGAAGTATGACGTTAACATATTTTCTCTTATTTCCTGAGTTACGTGAACAGTAAGGTTTATGGATTTGAAAATGTTATAATGCCATCCTTCACCCAAATCTGAGTACGTGAACAGACCTACTACTATCAATTCGAGAATTATCTACACACAAATTATAATATATACAGACGTATGTACTACGTACTTCCACTTATACTTGGCAGATACTTAACCACCTCATCATAAAAGAAATAATCTCCGTGAAGTTAAATTCAGCAAGATGAAACGAGCTTGAGACTCCAATCAGTCGCGCAGATACAATTTCCATGGGTTGCTCCACACTTAGCACCTCGGTACAAAGTTTTTTAATTGCATCCAGCTAGCTGTTTGGGGTTTTCGATTTTCAATTCCTTGAACTACAGATTTTTAAGCCTGGCATTCAACTCCAATAAATCAATTCGCTGATGCAGTTCAGTTTCCCGAGCTATAGAAAATGATACAGTCATACCAAGATAAGCATTTAGCGCATTAAATTCTTTCCGCAAAGCCTCAAAATCAGCTTTGGTTGCCTTACCCAATTAACCAGCTGATTGTGCATTACATGCGAGAACAGATTCAGATGATGCATGAATTTCTGTTATTTCTGGAGATAATTGCTGGATTTATCTTTTACTGGATCCACTATAAGTAATGAGAAAACTGTTATAAGGAACCGCAAATATAATATAATGATCAAAAGTTAGATTAAGGATACGAGTAGGTTACGTAGATGTTATAAGAGGGAGGTAAATGGCAAAATCTATCTAAAGGCTCATGCAAATCATAGGACTTGGTACGCACATGCCAAATTCCTTCCACACGCAACGACTTCAGATCACTTCGATAGAAAAATTGTCAGATTTGCTTGTACGCAATAGTTTCCGCCAATTTCACTCATGCCCAAATTCAGTCTCAACTCAAGCTCCGACTTTCGCTAGACACGCTCATGCCAATTTGCAAACGTTCGATTTGCATGAACGTGTGTAGCGGCCTTTACAGGTAATGTCTCCAGGCTGGAGTATTGGTATCTTGGACTCAAACGTACGTTCCACATAATAAATGTCTTGTGGATGAATTTCAATGGTTTTTGTGGAATTTCGGGGGTGACATATGGTATCTCGAGAATACTATAAGTTCAGTTTGATGCAGGCGGACTGAAGCTCAGAAATGTTGTCCAATATGAATTGAGGTTTATGGTCCACAAAAAATAATAAATTTTTAGATATTTTATAGATGAAAGCTTCGGCAAAAGCATATATTGGTAAAGGCAACTGTTTAAGTTGTCCTGAATAAAAAAACATACGCCGTAGATAATAAGTTGGTAGCAGATATCGAAATGACAGTTCTCTATGCAGGAAATCAATGTAGATTTTCATTAGAATTATCTCACAGTAGCGCAAATTTTATCATTACAATTTTTAGCTCGGTGAAAGCACCAAACAATTATTAACTAATGACGGATGGGTAAGGTATAATTTGCCTTAACCCCAATTAAAGTCTGCATGCTAAGACTAGAATTCTTCTTTATAGTGCGACTCTATGTTATTTTTTGTGTTCTGGGAAGATAGTCTTATAGAAAATCAAATACATCTCAAAGTGAAGGATGGTAATGAAGATTCGGAAAATCAAGTACCTTTCAGTCTTTCAATCACCTATTTTCTACATAATAGCATTTATTTGGTTCACTGTGATTCTATTATTCTACTGCTTGTATAGGGTTGCATCCTTTAAACTTGATTTGAAATTAATTTTAATGAAGTAAATCCACTTTTAACCCAAAGTAAATTCACTTGGCTTTCTCGAATGGATTATTGTGCAAGCCGACTATACATGGTATTTATATACCTAGTAATCGGCAAAACGCAATTACTACATTGGCGTCAATTCGAAGCAATCCTGATGTACAATATTATGATATTCTATAGGCTGTGGGTATTTTCAATTTGTAAATTAAATTGGAAGTATACCAAAAGGTGATCAAAGCCTATATTGACCACAAGACTTCAGAATTTGTGGTATACTCTCAGTGCCCTTCTGACGTTACAGACCAGCTCTATCCATTGAATTTAAATGATTTCATCACCGGTATCAGTATTGCTGTGTAGGACTGAAGTCCAACCATACTCTTTTACTCATATCCTATGACGTTTCCACTATAATTTATTCAATTCGCATGTCGCCCAACAGTCGTGACGAAAATTCTTTACCCATCAGCCCGTTATTAGTATTCCCCCGAGATCTCTGCCCTGGTCGTCATTCCTTTCTGGATTAGTATAGCAAACTTCTTACCGGAACTACCTTAAAAAGTTCAGACAAAATTTTACCGCTTCAACCTAGCAATTTTCATCTTGGATTCTAATGAGTTCCTATAGTCATCGTCGTCTATTCATTGCTAAGCTATGAGTTATATTTGGAGTGCCATTTTACTCCTCCACATATGTAAGTATGTGGGTGTGTGCGAACCTAAAGGCCGTACTCCATCAGTTTGGCTTGTGTTTACCTTCTAAATATTTAGTGAACGTGACTTTATTGTTGTTCATCTTCTTCTATTTTTGGATGGTAAATATACTCTTAGGTAAAACCACAAGTTGTACAAAGCTTAATTGAAATATAATTGGCTGTGTGTGCCGCTGATGTCGGTTGTTTTCATTGAAATCTTTAATAAAATTTACATATGTTGTGCGCATTTGCTGTACCGACTACCACTCATAATAAGAGGTCAGGGATATTATTCCGTGGATAAATTATGCAAAGATAAATGTGAATAGGTTAGAAGTTTGCAGAAGAAAATTCTCAAGTTCATCGGTGTGTTCGTATGTCCAGTTCATCCTAGTTAAAATCTAATTTGATGACATAACATTCCTAATACAACTTTCAAACATAAATATTTGGTGGTGTCGCATAAAGACGCCCGAAGCATTAGAATCACAAACGTAAACCCAGATGAAGGGTAGATCTAGGATTTCTAAAGCATTGTGGTGGGGAAATTTATTGGTTGGAAAAATATCAGTTTCTATTGGAAAACTGTTTTCGTACTAAAAAATGGTTCAAACGAAACTGCATTAGATTTGTGACATCAGGATTCACGCATACACTTTACATATATTTATTCTATTTTTTTTATAGTAATGATTAAAAAGATCGCAAATTTTCCTTAAAATTTTTAAAGGTTTTAACGAAAAATGTTCAATATTATTTAGGATAATAGACATACTATAATTAAAGTTTAATGCTTACATATGAGTTGAATTGTGAACCTACCCAAAGTTTCGGAAACGAGATTTCGAGAAGTTCTGAACTGTAAAACAAGCATATTAAACCCAGAAAACTGGAAATCCCATGGGAACAATCTTGAAAATATCTCAGACATAAAACGATTTACTTACTTAAATCTTGAAATATGTGCTGAAGATAGCCATAATTTCTTAAATATGCCTGAAGGAATTAGAACCTATGTTCGGTACTCGTTAAAGCAATCTGAGGGCTAAGAATAGGTAATTAATAGGAAGGGCTCTTGTAAGCACTTTTTTTTTTACATACACATTCCTTGTGTCTCATTTATATATATATATATGTCACTATATTTTGCCTAATGATATGCATTTGTGTATGTTTTATTCGGCCATTTTTGGTCTTCGCTGTGAAAATCATGTTTGCTTCGTTAAAGGTTTTGGGCTTGGCGCATTGACGTAAGAACAACCGTGAAATAGCCGAAGCGGCGCGAGACAAATTTTACTAATAAATTTCTTCCCAATCTTCCTAATCATTAACATTTTTAGGTTCATGCTCGCAAGCTCAGATTTTTTCGCACGTTCTGCTACTTATCAAGACTTTACTTTTTGTACTGGTCAAACTCATTTCTTCCAAACAAAATTGCGTAAATAACAGGAATGTCAACTGTGGTTCGCTACGACGACGGGCTGTCAGATGGCAATTTATTTAAAGATCTATTCTACGGGGATTTAATTCTACTTAGGTTTACAAATGTCAATTTAGTAGAAATGGTTACATGATATTTACTCATTTTCATCACCTCTCAGCAAACATTGCGAAGCTAATACGAACCGCAAAAGTAGCACAAATTGCAACATAAATTTCGCTAGTGAATTCAAATACGATATACAAGGGAAATTTCGAGCGGGAGCAAATGTGGACAGAACATTGTATCACATTGGTGGTATCACTTCGGATTCACTTTGCCTTTCTTTATCGACAAGATCCGATAAATTTAAATGTTTCCAAAGTGAATATTAATCTACTGTTGTAGCAATAACTTTAGCCATTCGCAAATGAAATATCAGCGTGTCCCATCTACGTATGCATATAATTTATAAATCTATGTTTGCAGGTATCTACGTATCTAATGCAATCTCCTATAAATGTAGTCTCTCATTGTACCCTTAATGTTAATTAAATATAATTTTAAATACTAACCTTTTACAATTCACTGATATAAACAAAAACACGATAAATCTGTGATCTGTTCACGCTGAAATGCAAGCTCAGAATGGAAAAATAGAACTGAAAATCTTGAAACTGTAAAATTCTCAGAAGTTAGTACACAAAACAGCGGACATGCATGATAAAAAAAAGAGAATAGAATTGATATTCGCGTTCGTTTCGCTTTTGTATCGCTTCGATAAGATAAATGTTTAGCATTGTGCAGCACTATTGTCGCTTAAGTTTTGCTGCTACGGATGTTCGCCAAATTATTTACTTGGTTTAGTTATAATCTCGTTGGATTTAATTGAGATTCACCTACACACCGAAAAGCTACTCAAATAACAAAGTAGGACTGATTTCCATTTTTAGTGCTGAAACATGTACAGCTCTAGAGGAGCATTTTAAGCACTAAACAAGTATGTGAGATGAATACATATACAGTACTTGTAATATATTATCAGAGAAACGCTAAATAACACGATTACCAGTGCACAAATCTTTAGAGTTGCCTCCAGGTTGGAGTTATTACTATCTTAAGCTGGTTTCCCACGGCACATGGTTTGACTAGCTGCGCCGCGCGAGCACGAGCCAACGCGCCATTGGAAGGGCCTGGCTGGAGATGACGCAAGCTCGCCTGTGCTGGCGCTTCCGATCCATTTCGAGTCGTTAACTTCAAAGGAGCAGCGCAAGCGTGCGCAAGGTGACTCGAGCTCGGTCGCACTAAGTCGCTTACTGATGAAACCATGCGTCGTGGGAAGCAAGCTTTAGATTCAAACATATTTTCCATAAAAGTTTTGTGGATTAATTTTAATGACTATTGTGGACCTTCGGGGGGTATCGGCTATTACCTTGATGTCTTACAAATTTAGTGGAAACTTTTTCTTTGATTTGGAGGTCAAAAACGGCACATACACTAAATGAAATGAATTGTATTTACATCTGAAAATTGTCGACCACCAAGGCTGAATAAAAATTCGAAACTGTCTCTGTAAATTTCTTTACAAAAAAGAAAAATGCTTATTGGTTATCTACGCGTCTACGCTCATAAAAATTGTTAGCAGCTGAAGTAAGCATTGTCGGCCTTTCATAATTCATAAAAATTCTAAAGGAAAAATATCCCGTAAATTTCTAGGAAAAAATTGTGGGCTGGATTCCGTAAAGGTACCTGTACACGGTGGTGCCTTTATACGCATATAATTGGGGTGAATTGCGTCTGAATTTTATAGTAAAATCGAAAGAATTTTTCCACCAAAGAGCATGCAATTTTACGCATCGCCTGACATCATTTATACGAGAGCGCAACGCATGTTATTTTCGCACTTTCATTTAGTTAGTCTACTGGAATACCTACGTGAATAAGTGGAAATGCAATCCATGTTTTTGTTTGCTTTCACACTTGGCAGGTTCTTTTCGGAAATATAATCGTAGACTTTTTAATATGTTTTTCACTTCTTTCACTGATAACTGAGGCTTGTCTCCTAACAAATTCAATGCCTCACTTCGAAGAATTCTATTGCTGTACCCATTTGAATCTGGTTTCCACAATATAACTAATTTCTTATATTCTTCTACAAACATTACGGTTGTCTCTTCGTAGCTTGAAAAATCTCTTTTCACCAGCTGAAAGTCATTTCGGCGCAAATTGAATGTGCAATAGCGCGCAGCTTCCCCATTCGAAATGGGAGACCATAAGCACAGCTTGAGTGCGCTGTGCTTCTAGTCGTAAATGCGCACAAAAAATTATAGGAATGGGAATACGCTGCGCATGCTCAGCGCCATGTCTAGTAACAAAGAATCAGCTGCCCCAGCCGCCGTGCCGTGAAGGCGGCCGAAAATGAATCCAAAAATTTGAATTGAAAAAAAAAATCTCACCGAATGACAATTCGTCGAAATATCTATTCGAAACAACCCAACAAAACCCAACCTAACGTATTTATGACGTCTATATGACGACATATTTGATAGTATTGATAGTTTTATGCTGAAACTATCAGGTCAGATTATCGATGTACAGTCTGCTCTGGTAATAAGGCCGCTCTCAATTAGAGATTAGTATCTCAGATCTGAGTCGACTCAAAGATCCGGGTCTCTAAAGCTCCTACTTTTGGCACCAGACGGCTCTAAAAAAGCCGTTGAATTTCGCCTCAATATATCATTCGAAAGAGATTCTGTGGTATCCGATCACTGACTCTGACTCACAAGGCTGACAGTTATATATTCGTTGGGAAGGTATAGTTGATGCTATTAAAACCATACGCTACTAGCTTGGAGAGATCTATGATGCACTGTGGAAATTTCGCTCGGAGGAAAAAGAGATAATCTATCGAAACATGAAGCTCGGTGCTTAGCCCAATCCACCGGGAATTTTAAATTCATTTGTAGTATGATCATTCGGTTCGATGACGCAGTATAAATCTGAAGAAAGTTTATCTAGAATACTGAACAAAGCGAAAGACTTAGCATCAGAGGTGGACGTAGAGCCGATATTTCCTGCAAACAACATAGCCAGTGTTCGACGTAAGAAACGTAATTTTGAGTATGAAGCTCGAGATGAATGTGTAATAGATCCGAAAGCATAATTTAGAACGCAATTCATTAACCACGTCTATCACACAGCAGTAGTTCAATGGAAGGGGATTTCAACAACTACAGGCGCACAGCAATGAATTCAAATTTTTGTATGATATACAAGTCTTTAACAAAAGAAGAAAAAAAAGGAGCTGCCAAGATTTGCATAGAATATTAACAGATGGGGAGAACATGGATTATGAATCTGGCTGCGATCAATCCCAATTGAAGTTTTGAGTTTCATCGCAAAAATGATATTCTGTCGATTATACTCAACGTTGTCATTGCCTTGCGGATATTGTTAAGTTTTCCCATTTCAATAGCGTCCGGTTAGCGAAATTTCTCAAAACTGAAAATTATTAAAAATTATCTGCGATCGACAATGAGCCAGGAACGCTTAATAAGATTGGCCACCATATCTATTGGAAGCAAATTCTGTGATCGCATCGACTATCAGGAACTCAGTGGAGACTTTACAAAAGTAAAAGAAGGAAAAAAATGATCAAATGAAATTCTAGTGCTTTAGAGTCAAAAATACAGTGCTAGTTACAAACCACCGGGTCCATTATCAATTATTTGCTAATTTTTTTAAATTCTATATTAAAGTCAGTACCTATCGGAAAAGGCAGATTTGCTCAGCTTGCCCCACGTGGCCGAAGGTATAGGCATGGAGCTACACATGGCACCGTGTACAGGCACCTTAACATGGAGAGTTTGGGATATTAGAATACTTCAGACTTTTAACTCTCGACTCCACTGGAAATTCTGTAACTCGGGGAATTTGTATTGAGAATTATCAAACTTTCTATTCCACTCGCAAAACTCTCGGCAGTTTTAATTTGGAAAAGTAAAACGAATAGTTCTCAACTGAGGGTATTGTCTGTTTTTCTTGTGGTTTTTGAAGGTACTTAGATACCTACGAATTTTTAAATTAAATTATGGATTCACCGCCTATTTTGACTATATTAAAAAAAAAAATATGGAAATCCATGGAATACTCACAAAGAAATATGGATTTTGGTGTGTCAAGATTCGCGCTAATACTTTCACTGTTAATATTATTAGGAGTATTACCTTATTATCCTCTTTTAAAAGAACACCCATAATTAGAACAATTATATAATCATATACAAATTTATCATTTAAAAAATTATTGTTCGTGTTATGTTTATCTATATGTTCGCCATTAAAACCGGGGTACCTTTTACGCGGATTTTCTCCCTTTATCTTTTTTGAGGGCATGGCAAAATTTAAAAAATTTTAATTTAGTATAAGAACTCTTAAGGCGCAC